>CM055332.1:10865316-11465316 GCA_029228605.1 Salix koriyanagi
CTCTCTATCATCCATCTCTGTGTTCAAAGTAGACTGGTGGATTAGCATCTAAAATTTTCCACCACCACCTACTCGTCCGAGATTTGGGTCAAACTCTCAAGGAGCAGTTTTCATTTCAGCTTCCAAATTATAATACAAGACGGCTACCTAAGCATTGAAGGGTAGCATTTTCTTATACTTCGAAGCAATGGCTACTCCTGTTAAAAGAAGATTATTTTCTGATGCATCATCGGTAACATTTCTCTACACCTTACCCTTTTCTTGGCTCTTTTTTTTGTGGGGTCCTAGACTCTTAGGGTTCTTGCAAATTTCTTGAGATTGCCATCTTTGGTCTTGATTTAGTTGTTTTCTTTAAATTTGAATTGTTGATTCAGATGGGTACTGGAGGTGATGAGGTTGGGGAAATTGAAAGTTTAGAAAAGGGTTTGCTGTCTCCTAATAAAGAAACAACTGAAGTTGAAGATGACCCAGTTCTTTATACTGCTTCGTTTCAAGAAATGGAAGACAAATTCGTCAAGTACCAAACGGCACAGTGGGTAATGTATTCCTTGCTTTTAGTACTCGCATGGGGCATTGGTATCTTCATGCTTTTGTATCTGCCTGTGAGGAGATATATCTCGAGGAAAGATATTAAATCGCGACAGCTCTATCTCACTCCCAATTCCATAGTTTACAAGGTAAATCATCAATATCTTAACCAGAGCCCTCAGCTTCAGAAATGTACTTGATGCTGTACTGAGTTGTGCATTTGTTGATTGCATTGCTAACGTGTTTGGTTTTTTAGCTCAGGTTACGAAACCAGTTCCATTTCCATGTTTTGGGGTGTTGAAGAAAGAGAAGCATGTTTTATTACCTTCAGTTGCCGATGTCATTGTTGAGCAAGGTAAAAGGTTTGCTCCACTTATTTTGCTTTAACAAGTGCTATTGACTGAATTGAAATATTTGTATTATTTGGTGTGAATGTGAAAAAAATATGTACTTGAAAAGTGTTGACATTTCCTAGCTTTGCCATTGTTTTAGTTTTCTTGACATTTAAGAAGTTTGTCAGTAATGTTGTCAGGATACCTGCAGTCTTTATTTGGTGTCTACTCTCTGAGAATCGAGAATGTTGGTATAAGAAGGCCACCGAGAGATGATGTTAAAATACATGGCATTTCGAATCCAAGTGCTTTCAGGAAGGTAATCCTAGCCATCGAATTGGTAATCTCTGCCAGTGACTTTAAAAAAGAAGGAACTTAACTACTTGGTGCCCTTTTCAGGCAGTCTTGGCACGACTTTCATATATGAGAAGTGAGATCGTCTCTAGACAAGTTTCCACAATTGAAGACATTCCTAGTTTGAGGATCGATCATTCACCAGCACTAGCTTGGGTATGCTGAATGTTAACCTATAAACCTTTTGTGAAACTACTCTCAGTCTCTTTTTTCATAACGTCCCTTCTGCTAGTGACTTTAAGTCTGTAAGTGATTTTATGTTCCTTGTGCAATTTTATGAATAGTTAACTTAATTTATTAGCCAAGACAGCCGCTTAGGAGCATGAAAACTGTTAAAGAATGTGTGGAGTTTCATTTTTCTCTGTCCTTTTTTCTTTTATAATTTCTTCCTTTCCTCGTGTTGTTGCAGACGTCCCCTTCCAAATCTCTCAAACAGGATTCAATTTCTAATTCAGGGTTCCTGATGCTACTCCAGAAGCTAGATGAAGTTGGAAGTTCTGTGAAGGTAAGCAGAATCATTCCTGTTTATAATATCTACAGCATGGTTATGTGATTTCTCTTTTCATAGACATGTTCCTGACTCCCTGTCATCACTTGCAGAGGGTTCAAATGCTAATCGAGGAACAACATTCCAAAACATCAGAAACCATTAGTTGAGGTTAGTGAATTCATATGCCAAGAAAATTGCCTAACTTTCTGGCTTCTCGTGTCTCTTCTATTAGAGATTTTCTTTTTATATTCTAGCGATAATTTTCTTTGGAATAACAGCATCGAATAGTACCTGGATTGCAAACTTCAAGCAGTTCATACAATTTTTCCTGTGTGTCCTGATGCCTTCAAGGAGTCAATAATATCAATATTGAGCGTGCTAACTGCCTCAGCAAGATAGCTTAAGAATGCTAGGATTGTATTACATCAGTTTCCAAGTAGTTGAGGTAAACATTTGAAATGTTGTCAAATGGAAAACTGAAACATTGTGTCTGAAACTGTACTTGGGCCTAGTTATTGACTAATTGTAACAACCAGCCCAGACTTTATTGTTGATCCTGGTAGACATGTAACATTACTCCTACTCTTAGACAGGGTTACCATCATGCCTGTCATTTATTCGAAGGTTCAAAATAGTCTCTTTGTTAACATGTGGAAACGAGTCACCTTCTGGAGTGTATCACAATTAATTGTCATGGCAAATGTTGCATCCACAATAGTTTGAAGATAACACCCGATGTCCAACGAATTTCATCCGTTTCGAGAAAACAAAACCTAACACCCCTATGGATTCATATCTATCCTTCCCCAATAAAAGAAAGAAACTATGCTGCTCACACAAATAGGATAGCTTTCTTAGCATAACCAACAATTTGAACCTGGCTTTTTTACTGCCAATGATAAAATTTTTCTTTACAGCTAAATTTTGCAGGAAAACTTAAATTCGGATGTCTTGAATCTGCCTTTCCCTTCTTTTTATTTCTCTTCTCTCTCCTTAACTTCATTATTGTACTCCCAAACTTGGTTACAACTCCGATCTATATGTGCAGATTGATTTATCCATATCATATATATTTGATGTCTGCACATGATTGCTGATCTGTGCTTTTCAGTTATGTTTTTTGCATCTGAGCATCAGTTATTTATTAGAATATGTTACTTCGTAGGTTAATTCAAACTGTGAGACTCTGTTTTGCAGGATACAATTATGAGACCTTGGCTGTATTTTGCCACAATTCAAATTGTGTTCCTTCCTTGAGCTGTCATTCCAAAAGGGATAATCTTCACTCTCAGTATAAATATTTCCATTGAGTAAAGCATCTTATCGTATCCACTGGATCGGTTTTTGCTTGTTAATCCTATTGTAAAAGGAGTAGCCTCTTCATTTATTCATCCTCAGCCTTGCAGGGTGTTTTTTTCCTGCTCCCTTTTGATGTTGTAGTTGTGTGTTGTGAAATTGTATTGTTTTTCCTTTTCTGCTTAAACAAATTCCCTATAATAATCGCAAGTGAATAATTATTATCCAACCACTAACACTGACTAATCTTTGCCTTCAGATGGGGTGGATGCACCAAATGCTCTGTCAGAGCACCAACCTGTATGGGGTGGGGTTTGGCATTGTAGCCTGGGCCAAATAAATAAATAATAACAACAACTACATTAGTTGTCTTTCTATTTTTCACAGCTTAGGTGTCTTGTCAACTGAGGGTGTACGATTCAATTTTCTATGATGTCTGGTCTGCTAACAAATCAAAGGATAATTATCTGTGAAAAGTATGTCAGAGATTAAAAATTTCTTCAGGAAAAACCCACCACCTGTAGAAATGTGTCGGCAAAATAGAAGTAATTATGCACTAGTTAAAGTGTGATTTCTAAAGCCATCCTTGATATTTTTCATCATCCTGAAATCATGAATGGTTTTAGTTATCATGATTGCTCCGCTGCAGTGATTTATTTTTTGTTGCTTTATTTTAATTTTTGTTTTGCATTGTAGTTTTTATTTATTTATTTTGGATTGGTTTAGATCCTTTTTTTTTTTTTTTTTTTCTTCCCGATAGTTTTTATTTTTTGTTTATATTTACATATCTATATTTTTAGTTTTGATTTTTAATTTTATTATATTTATATTTGTATTATATACAATTTGCATTAGTTTTGGTGGCGTGAAATGAGTGAAACTTTCTTTTAGGCATGTATAGTGAATCTTTTGTTGTTAGTATTTTGTTATCTTTGTGTTTTTTTGTATTTGTTTTATCTATGTGTGACTTATTATATTATTAGTTTAATTTTTATTTAAAACAAATTAAATTATTATTTTTATATATTTTAAAAGCTATTCTTCATATTATTATGTTGAAAGTATTTCAGAATAATGAGATTAAATTAATTTGATATTTAAAAAACTTAGTTCATTATATATATATTTAGACGTTAATATTAAACAAATATCAAAATATATAATTATTTTTGAGAGAAAAAACCTTTAAAATAATCATTATCATTATTTAAACGTCTTGTCCATAACAAAATAAATATATAAAAAATAATAATTGAAAGGCTTGTAGGTTGATTATTTATCCACTTATTTATATCATAAAAAAAATCTAGGACCATTAATAAAATTTTTATATGTTAAAAAAATTGATTCTGGCTTCAGCGAAACACATGGCAAGTTACTCGTATATTTTTTCAATGTAAATAGTTTGACTCAATTTTTCCACTTGTTTTGTCTACGTATGACTTCATATATTTTTATGTTTACACGATATTAGATCTGAAATATTATATATTAAAAAGCTATAAAAGTCAATTTTTAACAAAATCAACATCGACTAATGAATTATTTTGATTATTATTTGCATTATTATCATCATGATTGTTAATTGTCATTATAACCATTATTATAAATAATAAATATTCTAATTATTATTGGCAATATTATTGTTGTCACCATCATTATCGTTATAAAAAAAAATCAATTATTTTTTTTTATTTTTTAAGATTTATTCTTCATTAAAAGTAAGTTAGAATACCGATATTAAATTAAACATTTGAGATTAAAAACAAACAAACTTAGTTCATTTTTTATATATATTTTAAGGTGTTAGTATTAAAAAACATCAAAATATATAATTAGTCTCATATATTTTTAAGAAAAAATACCTTTAAAATAATAGTTATCATTATTTTAAATGCCTTATCCATAATAAAATGAATATATAAAAAAACTAAATAATCAAAATTTCATAAACTGATTATTTTGCTAAGATGTATATCATCATAAGAAAAAATCTAGGACCATTAATATTTTTTTACATGTTAAAAAATTTGGTTCTAGTTGCGGCGAAGCACAAGACAAGTCGCTTGTATATTTTTTCACTGTAGAAAATTCAGCCCATTTTTTCACCCATTTTGTCTACGTGTGGCTTTGTATATTTTTTAATTATATGATATTAGATCTGAAATATCATACATAAAAAAGCCAAAAGTCAAATTTTTAACAAAAACAACATATAAAAAACAAGAAAAATTAAAATAAATGACAAAACAAAAATAAATATCATTATCTTAAAAAAAATCATTTGACTTGAAGAATTAAAAAAAAAGAAATGAAATCGAAATGTATAATCAATTTCAATTGAAGGATAAAATTGAAACAGATTCAAAATTTATATCACATAAATAAGGACCATACCAAACAATCAAAAGATTAGGGACTAAAATGAAGACAACATAAACAAAGGGGACTTCCGTGTAGTTTAGCATGCAAGAGAGAGAAAAGGGGGGAAGATCAACCAACCATCGTCACATCTCCGACCATCTTGTAACGCCACGCACCATACCATGAGAAAGAACATGACGACGCATCCGATGAGATGCTAGATGAACATTTGTCATCGCCACACGTGGCACTGAAGGGCGCGTGAGAGCGGAAATTGTCGGCACGTCTGACCAGCGCGCCAACAATATTCGACATCAAATAATATTTTAAAAATAGTAAATTACTTAAAAACACCTCATACAACTAACTTTTTGATTTTGTCTTATAATGGGGGCATATCCCTATTTATATATTTTTTGAAAAATATGAAATTTCCGAAACATCCTCGCTGACAACTCTTTGTTTTTTTTCTTATTGGAGGGTAAAAAAGTTATTTACCGTGCACTGAAAATGTAAAATTCCGATGACACCCCCGACAACAACTCTTGATTTTTGTCTTATTTGAGAGTATTATGATTATTTTACTGTACATAATAATATGAAAAAACAAAAATAACTCTGATTCCAATGCTAAAATTACTGTGCATTGAGGTGTAAAATAAATTACTCCATTAGAGTCCATAGTAATCTTTGTCTATTGCTAGGGTATTTTTTAGTGCGCGTTTTAACGTTTTAATTCAGTTATTAGTTAACTAGCCTTACAAAGACTCATTTGTGGAGCCCGCAATAATTATAGTATTTTTAAGCAGACATAAACACGGATCTAAACAGTATCCACAGATCAGGCGGAGAATGCACTGCCATTAAACAAAAAAGAAGAGTGAGCTCCGGTCAACTAATCACACATGTGGTGCTTAGAAGCCGAACATAAAGTCTTGTACTGTTAGCTTAAGAACTCCACCCCGAGAGAGGAGTGGGCCGAGTGGCGTTAGGAATCAGGATGCTGGGCTCTGCTTATTTCAACTCTTTTTTAAAATAAATAATAAAATAAAATTGCCTGTACCATCTTTAGTAAAACCTAACAGTGGCCTCTCTGCCCACTAATATGAAGGAATAATTTCTTCAGAGGCCATCGAAAGAGAAAGTGACTGCAATCAATGCTTTGTCGTCCCTGTTGTAAGGTAAGAAGAAGAAATTTCCCATCTGAAATCCGTGGTGGTCTCGGAAGATATTGAATAATCTATCAAGTATGGCGACGAGGTTGTTCAGGAAAAAGGGAAGAGGTGGTTGCATGCCATCCTCTATATTCCTTTGTTTTATGTGCCTTTTGTTTTTTATGGTGAAACTTGCAAGCAATCGTTGATTCAGGAAATAGAAATTTCATGGGTTTGGTTCGGAGTTTGGCGTACCCATTTTTGACTTCCTGTTAAATTCTTGTGTCAATTTAAAACCCTTTTTACTCCGTAAATAAATATTACTTGAGCCATAAAATCATCTTTGGTTTCTGTTTTCTGGACATTTTTTTTAAATAATAAAAAAATTGATCAACAATATCATTCCTTATGAAGCAACATTTTGGTCCCTTTTTTGATAATTATTTGTCAGTTTATATAAATTCTCAGAAATAAATAATTAAGGTATAAAAAATGGAAACCACGAATGAAAAAGTTCTATAAAAATTAATTATAAGAAAATGAGGGAAAACCAATAAATATGAATGAAATTTGATTAAAATCATCTATAGAAGACGCAATCTATAATTCTATATGATATTTACCAATAAAATATTTATATGTGATAGTTTCTTAAGACTTGAAAATATTTTTATAGAATCAAATATTTCGAGATATAAAGTCTATACTTTATTGTTCTTGGCATAAACTAGCCAGCCCCATGCAGCAATACGTGGGGTTAAAAGTTGAGAATATGTGATTATTTGAAAAATGAAAATTCATTTTTATTATGTTGGGTCATTTCTAAAAACCCTTGTGAAATTTCTGAAAAAATGTTTCACTTTTCTCTTAAAACTCAAAATATGCAAAGTATACAAAAAAAACAATATTATGTTAATTATATTGAGAAAAGTTGTTAAAGTCATTAAAATATACAACACTCGTCCAAAAATAACCTAAGATGGATTTTTATAGAAAGAAAATGACATAAAAAAAAGTGTAAGAAATCGTGTTATTTTATGCCAAACTAGTAATAAATTATGAGAATACTTTAATTAGTAAATATTTCATGGTTGGTTCATGAGGACACTTTCTCTTCCGTATAATAATCTTTATATATGAAGTCAAAATCAATTTTAGATTTTGATGAAAAGATGAAAATGCCACTACTTGATTTTTTCCTTTTCCTTTTTGTTGTTAGAGACATCTTAGTCAACAAATGGATAAAATTAAAATAATAATAATAATAATAATAATATCTAATTTTATGA
This sequence comes from Salix koriyanagi, assembly GCA_029228605.1. Classification (NCBI taxonomy): domain Eukaryota; kingdom Viridiplantae; phylum Streptophyta; class Magnoliopsida; order Malpighiales; family Salicaceae; genus Salix; species Salix koriyanagi. The sequence continues at coordinate 10,873,124 of CM055332.1, forward strand.
TAATTATAAAACTCTAACTGATTTTCGAGAGGTTTAAGACAATAAATTAGTTATATTAATAAGAAAGATAATAATCGTTTTATACATCCTATCTAAGATAAACTATATTATTATTTGTCCTATCTAAGATAAACTATATTATTATTTGTCCTATCTAAGATAAACTATATTATTATTTATCCTATCTAAGATAAACTATATTATTATTTGTTTTGAAAATAAAAGATGTATGTCATGCTTCAAGATTGCCTTAACTAACATCATGTTATTTTAAATTTATGGCCGAGTCTCTCCTTTGATAAAAGATAAGTGCTGGAATGGCAAAAATGGTGAGTTATTGATAGGCATGAGATTATTCAAAATTATATTGATTAAAATAGTTCTAAAAGCCAACACTAACTATCAATGCAATCACATCAAACAAGAAAGATATTTCATATACAAAAACAAATAACATATATAAAATGACATAAACGAGTATTTGTTCTTCTTTTCATTCTCAGAACAATCTCCAGAAAGACATTCAAATACCTGATAATCAAAATCCAAGGATATAAGCTAAGAGCAAGTCATTTGATCTTAGGTTGAGCTCTTAAAATAAATTATAGCTTATATGCCATAACAAATACACAAACATAAAAGCAACAAAAATATGTATTCGCAAATTCAAATATCTATTGGTCAACATTCAATGATAAGAGCCGAGAATGAGTCATTTGACCCCAAGTTAACTTCTCGGAATAGATGACAACTTATACATCACAATAAACACAAGTTAACATGAACGCAACAAAAAAAAATATTTTTCAATTCAAATACCTCATAGTCATTATCCAAGGATAGGATTCAAGAACAAATCATATGATCTTGGGTGGAGTTCACAAAATAAAAGTTAGTTTTTACATAACAAACAAACATCAAAAGGTAAAATTATGTACTCACCAACTCAAATACCTAATCTTCAATATCAAAAGATAAGGGATGAGAACGGGTCCTAACATAAGTTGAGTGTTCAAAATAGATGACATCTTATGCACAACAAACATAAACATAAAAAATAACAAAAAAATATTTTACCAATTCAAATACTTGTAGTGAACATCTAAGGATACAAGTCGATAAGAGGTCCTCAAATCCTAGGTTGAGCTATTGAGATAAATCACAATTTCTACATAATCCAACAAACAAAAACAAACATAAAAATGACATAACAATATAACTAAATATGTATTCACCAATTTTATTATCTAATAGTCAACATCTAATTATAAGAACCGACAATGGATTATCTGATTCTGGGTTAAGTTCTTGAATAAATATAATTTATACACTTTTAAATCAAAAAAATTTAAAACAACATAAGAGATATAAATTTGCATTCATCAATTTAATAAATCCTAACAACTAAAACTTGTCGATTGCCTAAAAACATATTTGAAAAAAAATATATCAACTTCAACATCACAATAAACAAACACATGCACGTATAAAGTTTTCATGTTGAGACCAAACCATTATGACTTGCAAAACCAAAATTGAACATAATCCTCCTAATTGTATAGTATTGATTTCAATCTTTATTCCACCTTATAAAATAATCCTTACCAACTTCATGCTCGAGGGTTTCTACACAATGATATGAACTCAACACTTCAAATATCAAAATATGCATAAAATAGTAATATATTAAAAATTTATATAAAAAAAGCGATAAAATGCTTTAGAGATTTAGAAACAAACTTCAAAACTATTGGGATATATTGTAATAGTGAAAGGATATGGGGGTACATGTGCTAGCACTATTGGGGCATATTTTGGCTGTGAGTAGGAGCACTCCTCTTTGTTTCTACACTAGCAATGCAACTCACCATAACCTAAAAAGGGATATTTAGCCATGAAATGCTTTGTTTTTCTTTTTCCCTATTTCATCTTCTTTTTTAGTTTTCTCTCTAGCCTTTTTAGGTTACGGGCTAATGGCATGGAGATAAAAATATTGATGATGTTAATGGTGGCTACTATGAACTGGTGATAGTGGAAAATGCTGAGTAATTGAAAGGGTTTCAATAGGGATGGTATTACAAAGTTGAAGATGATGATGATTAGTAATAGGTCTACCAAATCATTGACTATTGCTAAAGTTATGTGGGAAAGGTCAATGTAGGGTTATGCTAGTGATAATAGATGCTCTAAATTAGAATGGTTTCTGGTAATAGAGAAAATATAGGGTGCTAACTTTCTTTTCTTTCTTTCCCAATCTGTTTTTAATTGATGTTGTGTTTAATTTTACTCCTCTCTCCTAAAACTTTTTCCTCACATTTTCTCTTTTATTTGTAACTCTTTCCCCTTAAACTTTTTTCTTTTCCCAAATATCTCCTTAATATTTTCTCCCAAGATTTTCTCCTGTAATGTTTTCTCTCTCTTCCTCTTTTCATTATATCGGTCAATCCCTATTTCTATCTAATTTTTATTACTTTTAATATTCTATTCTCTCTACCATTTTCTACCCTTGATTTATGTATTTATTATTCTTATCCTTTCATATTTTAGCTATTTGGAGAGTGGGCAAAAACTTTAATGTTTATTTTGGTCACTCTTTTGCATCTTTGTTCATCATTCCATTTACTAATATTTTATTATTTTTATTTTCTTTGATTTCTTATTTTCATTTTTTTATATTTTTGAGAATTGGTAACATTGAATAAATATGATAAGTGAAATGGTAATTGTTTTTTGAAATGACCATAAATTGGTTGAATTGCATAAAAAATATATTTTAGTTTTTAGTTTTTGCATTTTAAGAAACACAAGGTCAAAATGAGTAATGACACCCCCCTCTCTATTCTCTCTCATAATATCCGAGACTTCTATTTCATTTATAGATAATGAAATAAAAATATTGTCAAATCCCAAATCAAACTCTTTATTTTGCTTTCACTAAGTTAGTTGAGATTAAGTAAGAAAAAAACCATATCCAAAATCTCTCAAATCTTAAATTATATTCTTTTGTTTAGTTTTCTAAAAAAACTCACACCACAAAATTCATTTTTTTGCTTTTTAACCAAACATTCATATTAGGATTTTACTTTTCCTTGCTTTTAAATCTTGTTATTAACTATAAATGTTCTAAATGGATTATTGTTCAACTAGTTTGATGTGTTAAAATCATTATATTGAATTAAAGTTTTTTGTTTTTCTCGAATACAAGTTTAACATTCTCAAGTTTAAATACAATGTCCACATATATTATGATTATTCTCAACTCTTTGATAAATTAGAGATTTTATTTTTCAATATTAGATTCCATTTTTATTTTTATTGGGTTTTGCTAAAAAATTAGCAAACTTTCCATGTTTTAAGCATACAAATAATGAGTTTCTCTTGAGATGTTTCATATTTGGATAAACATCCACATGCTTTAATTTAATAGCCAAACCCTTGTAGTTTTTATTTATTCTAACTTGTTGGTTAACATATTATTTTTGCCTTCTATAAACATATTGTAAGGACTTCTTGTTAAAAAAAATTATATTCAAATCATAGAATGTTAATTCTTCATTCACCTATAGGATACAATCATTGCACATGTCTTTCAAAATTAGTTGTATATTTTTAAATAAAACCTCCAATTTTGGTATCCTTGTAACCATGTTTCTTACACGGTTGCTTCATGAAAGCAATTTTTCATCCAAAGTTCACATTTGAGTTCTAAGTCCCTTTGTATCTTATATCTTATCATATCACTCAAGTTTGTCAACTCTAGAATCTATATTTGTTTATCATTAATATCTATAATCTCTCATACAACTCTACCTCTCATGAACCGCTTTAAGTGTGCACATTTTATATATAGTATGACTAGCACGCCATTTACATAACTCTTTAGTGCTTTAGGATTTATCATCCATAATAAATCTCAACACTTAACTTGCCACCAAAGATTAAACAACTCATTGGTTGTAATAATTGCAAAAATAACCTCATGATAAGATAAAATATTATCATTGTTTATAATAGTTATCATATTTATTTATAATATATTAAATGAAGGAAACAAAGTAGTTTTTATCAACTCTTATTGTTTCATTTTTATTAAAAAAAAAATGTAATATGCATTGATTATATTAAATCTTGAATTATATCTCTAAATATCACAAATTTGTTTGTGAAATGATCAATTACTCCATGACATTTGCAGTAAGATTTGCCTTTCATAACCCATTTGTTTATATTTCTTTTTTACTTTGAGTTTTTTATTAGCCAACAATCAATCAAAGATAACATAAACTTGATTTTTATCAAATGAGTTCCTCATTTGAACTTAAAAATTTCAAATCTATAACACTGTTTTAGTTACTATCTCATAAATTATAAATTCACCATATATGAGTTATGTTACACCCATATCCATTATTTGCTTATAGTAGTTCCATAAATTATGACTTTTCTTTCTATTTTTCAATTAATTTTCATTTTGAACCTCTTATTCTCTTAAATTTCTTTCTTATTTCCAACTCTAATCATTATTGAGGAATCATGATAAATTTACATTTTGGATTCTTAGCCTAATATTTTCTTTTACTTTCATAAATCTATCTAATAAATAATTCCATAGTTTCTCCATGATGGTATTTTAATTTAAATAAATCATTCAATAAAAATTATAGTTTTATCATATAGAAATGAGTTTAGAATAAGGTTTCCAGCTCATTCCAATTCCAAATTTAATGGTAGATTTTTACATATCAGATAAAAAAAATTCTCGGTTAACAAATTTGAGAATAATCTTAACTTTACAAAGTCAGAATCATATAATTTTTCAGACTCATAAATGAATCTTACTATATATTGTATAAGAGATAAAGTTCATTAACAATTAAATAATATTAAGTCCAGGAATTTAATTGTTAAGGTAGAGGTATATTCTATCAAAATAATCTAGACATGGTCTTCTTTATGATGGCCTATGGATTCTTTAAACTTTTGATGTATAGTTTAGGATTTTCTATATTGTGTGAGATTATTATTTCATTCATATTTTTTGGTGATGAGTTTTTATAATTAGTAATCTGTCCTTTCAACTTTCTCTATCACCCCAAAGCCTTTCTTGGATCATTCTATGTTCAAATAAAGGGATATTTACATTGTAGTGTATTAACCAGCCTAACTCTTTCATTTTTTGTTAAGGATCAATTTTTGTATAGTTTGATTCTTTTTTCTTTGTTTCATCTAAATGATTCTTGACTCTCTATTGTTTCTTTTTCTTATTTTGGCATCTAATTTTTTATGTGACATCTTATAATGCTTTGATCATTCATTTATAAGATCACTTTTTTAACTTTTGCAATTTTCCTTCTTTGTGTTCTAGACTTTTTTCACCATTATGTATGTCTCTAATGTTTAGCTCTAAAATGATACAAGTAGATTTCTCATTCATTGCCATAATCCTATTATAATAATCCTCAATCATTTTCATCTTTAGTTTATGTTTTTCCTTAATTTCTTCATAAAAACATATATCTTTCTTCAAATATTTTGTTAGCTTCTTCCACTCTTTATTTAAAGATTATATATTTGTTTTATACACTTATAAACATTTAATGTCCTTTTTTTATATATGGTTTCCCTTTAAAGGATTGATTCTCCATTTCTTCCTTGATAGAAACATCTACTCATTCTTCTCTTTCCTTTAAGCTTTTGGTAGTTTTGATTTTTTTAGTGCCACAATTTTATAGAAACAAATATGACACTCGTACTATGGTCATCAATTATCTCAGCTTCTTTTGTTCTTGTGTCAACTAAAAGAACTTTGGTTTTGAAAGTTAGATGTTGAATTTAAGGATAAGAATTTTCACTTCATACATTGTTCTTGTAATTTCCAATTTGTAGTTTCAGATTTGTAATGATGTTTTTAAAATTTTATGGTATTTTAATTTGCAAAAAAAAACTTAAACTTCCGGAGTAATCAAATAACCTAAATGCTTTAAAGGTGAGAGGTAACTTGATAGATTAAGAATAAGAAATATAAAATTAAAGGATATTTCTATAATTGATAACAAACACACTGGATCTCTATGACATAAAAACATGAATTAATATATATATATATACACACACATATATGTACTAGATTGCAATGACAACTTATTAGCCTATTAATTATCACATACAACTTATTAGCCTATAAATTATTTATCTATAAGTTATATGCCTATTGATTATCATCTACAAGATTACAAGTTTATTGGTAAACAAGTTTGAAGACCCTGAAAACTTAGTTTAATTGCATAACAACTATTGTTGTTGATTTTTAAGTTGTGCTCCTCTAACCTCAATTTATACAGGGAATGTTATAGATAATCATAGGTTAACCACTCTCTCCATTACTTTATATTTTAAGGATGCACGACTAAAACTACAAGGTTTTTTTTTCATTAGAAGAGTATACTCGGATCACTAAGTTGATTTAATTAAAGGAATCTAATAAGTTTTTCAATATGCTAACTACAAGCTTTGAAACCAGAAACTCATGAAAAGTAAAGAACCTTTTTAATCATTAGGCCACCCTTTAAAGTTTTTAATTTGAAAGGATAAATATAATACATATAATAAAAATACTTCCTTCATTTATTTTTTCTTTTAATAAGAAATATGTCATGACCATTTTTAAATGAAGTAAAAAAATGATATTTCAATTTTACCATTAATTATTTTATTAATCACAACTTTTATTTGAATATACATAAATGTTATTTTAGACCAAAATATTTTGTATAAAATACAGGCAAAAAAAGTTCAATGTATGTCTTTATTGATAGTTTTTTTTCTTTTTAAAAAATAGCACAATAGCTAAAAAACAATATCAAATTAACACAAGCAAAAAATTTATTTTCTAAAATAAGAGATGCACAAGTGCTACTAATGCATCCAATCAAATTAAAATTGACAAGAATTGTTTTTTTTCATTTTCATTTAATTTCTCTTCCTCCTCCTCCCTCGCATCATCCCCACCTTTCCTCTTTTGATCTCTCTCTCCACTACAAAAAAAAACTCTCCCTCTTCCACTAATTTTATATAACACCTCTCTCTCTCTCCCTATCATGTCTTTCCCCCTTTTTTTTTCACCCACGACAACAAGTACAACTATCATTGCATTACCACAATTTTTGGCGCTCATAACACCTTATTTCCTCAATTTCAAGTATAATTCACCTTTCAAGTAAAATTGCATTGGCCACCGAAAAATTAGTTGTAAATTTTAAAGCATTACTTGAATAGTATAACTAAGCAAGAAAATTTTTTTAATGTGGAGTTTACTTGGGCTCTAAGTAATATTTAAAAGACCACACAAGCATCACAAACAGGTAGTATGTATGGGATTAGAAGTGATGTAATAAACATAATACTAACACGAGAAATTATGCATATGGAAGCTTGGTTAGCTTATGATAATTGCTTTATATTGTTTTAGATGAGTTTCATAGTGGGAAATGGTCACAATGCAACACGAATAATGTTTTATGCAAATCAAACTTCTCATTTCTCTATCAATAGTTATTTTAGCCAACGAGTCATAAAAATTCACCAGCCTCCCCACCAATGACAATGCAAAACATTATAACCAATGATGGTCACCAACATTTACATCAATACTTTTTATGCAATTCTCCATGTCCTAAGGTGAGTTGACGTGACCTAGATTTATAAATATCTAGGGCATCAAGTAAATAAGTGTTCTTTCAAGTTTTATGCATATTTTCTCTCGATTTCGAGTATATAATTCCTCAGGGACATTTACTTATTTAGGCATTATAGAATCTTTTAATCCATGAGGAACTTGTTTTTTCAGGACTAATCAATCCTAAACAAAAAGTCTAGTTCAAACCCACACATCTTGCGCTAAGATCATAACCCATAGAAAACCCAATTTCTATTATAATGATTTCATTGGTGGGTGAAACATTCTTTTTTCAGGAAGGATCGATTTTTCCTTCAAACTGAAAGTTAAAGTATCCAAAAAAAAATTAAAAAAAATCACTAAGATTTGATGTGTAGAAATTACAATTTTTCCACGCCCAAAATGGTATAAAAAGAATGTTTTGGTAAATGCAATGTTGGATAAATAATACAAGATGGAAGAGTAATGCCTTAGCACAATGTTTAATATTGTTTTTTTTTCTTTCAAATAACATTGAAAATTAAATAATATATACAAGAAGTATACATCAAAGTAGTGGTGTTAGGCATCCAATTCTTACCTTGTGAATTAAAAAAAGCCCTCCAATTATATAGGGTCCAGTTATTGATTGCAGGATCGGTGGTTAAAGAAAATTTAATGTGGTTGTCATCAATATAATTATTATAAAAATTAATTCACCTGTCACTAATAAATTCAGGCCACCCGTTAATTTTTAGCCGTCAATTACTGTCCCATTCTAGTTAGAAGAAAATAGTGTCCTTATTTTTTTTTTATTTTCTTACAAGATGAAACTTTATTGTTGAAAAAAACTTTAATTATCCTAGACTCTTATAAGAAGTGCATGTCTTAACTCGAACTCGGGATCTGTTGCACAAATTATAAACTTTTTATCATCACGCCATGCTCCTTGAAGATTTTTTTTTTTAAATCATAGGTTACAGGACATATGAGTATTTTTTTTTTTTTGGTTTGGTTTTGAATCAAACTGAATTTACATATTATTTGTAAATTCCAATCAAAACCGGTTCAAACCAACAAGTTTTGGCATGGTTTGGTTCGGTTTATATTATTAGAAAACCGAAATAACACGTATTCATGGAGAAGAAGAAAAAAAAACACAAAGTGAAGCAGGTGATGGCACCAATCCAACATTTTCTTTCCTGATTTTCACAAAAGCACTACAAACCAAAATCCACAACAAATCATAAAGATCCAATCTAGACAAGAAAATTTATTTTGCCTAAATAAACACGTCGCTGCTGGAGTTTAGGGTGTTTAGAAATATAGTTGAGGTTATTTTTTAAAGTATTTTTAATTTAAAAATATATTAAAATAATATTTTAATATTTTTTAAAAATTATTTTCAATATGATAAAATGATAAAATGTATGATTATGGTATGATCTCCGCAAACATTTGAAATCTGCAGTGCTTCATCTGTGCTGCTGGAGACCCAAACGCAGCTGCACAGTCTTCATTCTGTGGGAATGAAAGCACCCCCACTTGAAAACTGTCTTCAGTCTCTGCACAAATCATTGAAAAGTAGACGGGATGCTAAAAAAGAGGGTCTAGAATGCTTTCTTAGCAGCAATCATGGTTCATGAAAAGGTAAAAAAAATAGTATTCTTGAGCATGTGAGATCATGGATGCAGAGAGATTGGAATAGTGAGAAAGATGAAGCTTGATATTTTGATTTTGATTTTGATTTTGATTTTTTTGTTTAATATTATTTATTTTTTGTTTTCATATTATTTTGATGTATTGATATCAAAAATAGATTTTTAAAAAAATAAAAAAATATTTATTTTAATGTATTTCAGAATGAGAAATACTTTAAAACTAAACTTTTTTTTGTGTGAGTTTTAATTTCATTTTAAAAAATATTTTTGAAATTTTATTATTTTTTATTTCAAATAATTTTTTTAGGAGTTTTTGATCGTTTTTGAAATATATATTATTTTTTTATTTCAATTTTTTTTTCATTTTTTTTATTTCAAATTGTTTTTTTTCTCTTAATTTAATTTTAATTTAATCTATCATCCCCTAGTGTTGGAGTATAAGGCATAAGCCGAGAATTACGAGGACCTGGGGGAAGAAAAAAAGAAACTGTAGCATGGATGGGAATGTCTGGTAAGGAAAACAAGAATACAGGTGGCACCATTAAGAGCTGTTTGGGAGTTTAGAGAGTTTTGTTATTTAGTACATTAAAAAATTTCAAAAACATAAAAAACTAAATTTTCAAAAATATTGGTGAAGCATCATGTCTAATCTAATATAGAGAGAGAGATGGGTAAACTAAGGTTATGTTAGACATTCCACTACAACCATGGTTTTTTAATTGTTTTTATAAAATGATTTTAATTTTAAATTATATTTTAATTTTTTAAAATTATTTTGATGTGATGAAATTAAAAATATTATTTTAATATTATTTTAAATAAAAAATAATTTTGTATTATAAATATACAGTGAAATTCATCGGAGCAAGTATCCGTGCCACGCGCCAGGATTTCGAAGGTTAAGGGAAATGAATAAAAAATAAAAAAATAAAAACAAATACAAAAAAGCGGAGATAAGAAAATAAGAAACAATATTTCTGGTCGTCGTAAGATACCCTGCGTGTTATTGTATTTATTGTGTCATTTAGCACTGCAAATTCACCAACACCTTAAAAATAAATAAAACAAGAAATAGCATATGGCAGTGTATAGGAGGAGCGATCAGATTTACCCAAAACTTGGCGATACCACTCTTGAGAGAAACACGCGCCCACGCTCAATATTATTTTTTACTTTTACTATTTAATTACTATTATAGAGGAGAGAGAGAGAAAAGTGAAAAACAAAAATAAAATCAAATAAAAACAGGGAGATCGAATGCGACCTCCTTCATCTTCCCCCTCCTCCTCCCCCTCGCCTCTCTCAACCGCCACCTCACATCTCCTTCTCCTTCTTTCCTTATAGATTGATTCTTAGTAGTCAATAACATCTCTCTCTCTCTCTATCTACTCTAATCTGTACTAGTAATAATAGATAGGAGGAGAGAAGAAAGGGAGGAGACATGACGGGGTCAAGTTCATTGGCATCTCCGCTGTGCACCTGGTTAGTCGCGGCGTGCATGACGGTCACGTGCTCTAAGGAAAGCAAACACGCGTTGTCTCCACCATCCTCCGCTGCTAGTAATAGAAGTCGCAGACGGAAGGCGGCTACTGCTGCTGCTTTGAAATGCAATAGCAATAGTAAGTACAACAACTACAGCAGCGGTATGAGCGGAGCAGGATCGAGCCTGCAAGGATTAATGAGCTCTTGTTTGGCGTTTGAACCTTGTAGTCATTACTACGCTTCTAATGGACTCCTGAGATCCAATCGCAAGCTAAGACGACTCCATCCTCCCGCTCTTTCCGGTATCTTCTTCACTTATTCGCATCTTCCTTTTAAATCGTTTAGTTTTCTATTATTTCTGTTTTTGCCTGTTATGACCACTCTTCTCTGGTGTTGTTTGTGTTTGGATTTTGTTTTGATAATCGGTTTTAGCTTGGATTTGATGTTGATTTATCGCTTTCATCTTCTTTTGTTAGGATACTTGTATAATGTGTGTGTGTGTGTGCTCTCTCTGTTCTATAATGTAACTGAGATTTTTCTAATTTATTTTAAAATAAAATAAAAAATGGCGATAATATGATGGGCTAATCAGAAAATAATTCAGGTAATTAACAGTGAGGGGCAGCTCTTGTATTTGCTGCTGTTTGGAAATGAAGCGAAAGCTAGGCAGGTTTTAGCTGTATGGATTTGCTTTTTGTGGCTCTATTATTATTATTTTAACGAAGCAGAGTATCGAGATAAGAGTTTACTGAATCTTTGTTTTCCTATTCTGAAAACCATGTCTCTTTCTCGCCTTCGCAGTGCTGCATTTCTGGTCACCCACGGTTTCTTTTTTCTTCATAGAAGAAAACTAGCCATCATGCGTGCGTGTGTGTGTGTGTGAGAGAGAGAGAGTAGTTGCCTTCAGCTGCTTGCAAACGACAGACTCACAACATTTGCTTTGATGTATTTAAAATTTTTAGGACAAGCCATGGCTGTAGCTGTGCAACCTACAAAGGAAGTTGAGACAAAAAAGAAACCACATACAAAGCAAAAGCGAGTAGTTGTGACAGGGATGGGTGTGGTGTCACCTCTTGGTCATGAAATAGATGTCTTCTACAACAATCTTCTTGAAGGTGTCAGTGGCATATCTCAGATAGAGGCTTTTGAATGTGCCCAATTTCCCACGGTAATTGATTATTTCAACACCTCTTTTCTTCTATTTGCTGCTCTGAATAAATTTTATCTTCACAAATTTCACTTTTCCTTGTCTTTTTCACAGAGAATTGCTGGGGAAATCAAGTCTATCTCGACTGATGGATGGGTTTCACCAAAATTGGCTAGGAGAATGGATAAATTCATGCTTTATATGCTTATTGCTGGTAAAAAAGCTTTGGCGGATGGTGGAATTTCTGAGGATGTGATGGATGGGTTAAATAAAACTAAGTGTGGAGTTTTGATTGGCTCAGCAATGGGTGGGATGAAGGTAAACCAAATCTCCCCAGTTTAAGATATTTTGTCTGTGATAGTGAAAATGTTGACAAAAATGACTTGACGAAGCATCTAACTGTCAAATTTAAATGGTATTCTTACAATTGCTGAATCAAGAAATATGTAAACTGCTGTCTCTTTTTCTGGCTATGTCAACTTAAAGATGAGACCATCAATATTTTTTTTCTCTGAAGATATATGGAAATTAGAAAATTGACTCTGTTTTTTATGTTGATTTTCCCCTTGGGAAAGATAGGCTCGGGTCTGTCTTTGTCCTTGATAACATTGTTGATTCACCATGGAACATCTTTTGGAAGGAGATATGAGTCCGGATAGGGAAATATTTAGTGTTCCTTCTTGAGAGCCATAAGGACCTGCTGTTGTTGTTGAAAACCATATTCATAGTACCATAAAATTTATTTATTAACTAATTGCTGCTTCTGGGTGATTATGGATAGGTTTTCAATGATGCAATTGAAGCTTTAAGGATCTCGTACAAGAAGGTGAATCCTTTTAGTGTTCCTTTTGCAACTACAAATATGGGTTCTGCCATGCTTGCAATGGATCTGGTATGCTATAATCTCAAGGAAGATGAAATTTTAAAACATACACTGATCGTTTGGGTAATTAAAATTGACCCTTTTAACTTCTGTTTGACATATGTAACTGCAGGGATGGATGGGGCCAAATTATTCAATTTCCACTGCTTGTGCTACCGGCAACTTTTGTATATTGAATGCAGCGAACCACATCATTAGAGGCGAAGCTGTAAGTATCGTCTGTTCAATTCATGTTCAACAACAAAAATGTGGGATGCTTAAGTAATTGTGCATACCACTCATTAATGCATAGCACCCAATTTTATGAACTTGCAGGATGTTATGCTCTGTGGTGGCTCAGATTCAGCAATTATTCCTATTGGTGATTATTTCTTCCTTTCCTGAGCTATACATGTTCCATGTTTCCTGGCTTAGCAGGAAGCTCATATGAATTTATAATAATTGTTGCAGGATTGGGGGGTTTTGTGGCATGCAGAGCACTTTCACAGAGGAATGATGATCCGACAAAAGCTTCACGACCTTGGGATATGGTAATTTATCATTAAACATTGCCACCCCTCGTAACAAGTCACCCCCACATGCAAAAAGGAAAAGAGAGTAACCAATTTTTTTGTAATTGGTTCATTAAAATGGCTGCAATTTATTCATTTGAAATATGATTACCCAAGCCAGTGGAAGAATTATCTGGCGAGTAAATGATATAACTTTTTTTTATTCACCGCTCTATACTGTCTAAGGAGTTTTGCATTTGAATTCTATCCTTTTATAGTTTTAAAATTTCTTAGAAGTCATTAGTTCAACTGTGTGTGCCGTAGTTCTGATTACAAAATAGCAGTGACCGTGATGTCTTAATTTTATTAGAGGTGTGCTACATATAACAATGGCACAACATGAAGCCATCACAAATCTTCATCCGTGTTTCTCAAACCTGAAATGTCTTCTTTTCTAATAAACAGAATCGGGATGGTTTTGTCATGGGGGAAGGAGCTGGTGTTCTGCTTCTAGAAGAATTAGAACATGCTAAGGTAATATCTTATCTAATCCAAGTAAAATCATATACTTTGATGAGAAGCCGAAGTGGAAGAGAATTAGACCATCCATTGGCATTGTACTCTCTCTCTCTCTCTCTCTCTCTCTCTCGCTCTCTCTCTCTCTCTCTCTCTCTCTCTCTCTATATATATATATATATATATATATATATATATATACATTGCATGCTAAATGCTATATATTGTGATGGTAGATTGCAGTTTTTTCTTCAGTTGGTAATCTACGGTTAATTTTTGTTTGCAGAAAAGAGGTGCCAATATCTATGCAGAGTTTCTTGGAGGGAGCTTTACATGTGATGCCTATCACATGACTGAGCCACGTCCTGATGGTAACATGCCCTGTCTGAAGTACCTAGGATTTTTTCACACATAAAATCTATCTGTGGGCATGAAATTTTAAGAGAAGCTGAAGTATTTTGGCACTCTCTTTCATTCTGATCCACCTTATGATTATGTAATCAATTGCGAGCTAGCAATGGTATTGGTTGTTATTATAAATCCATGCCTGTTGGGTTCATAGCAAATTTAGTGCTTGTATTCTCATGGTTGCTTTTCATTATTTATCCAGTAGAGCCATGGGGATTTTGGTACGTGTTTTCTACACTGTTTTGCAAATGGAATTAGTGGTCTGGCCCTGTTTAAACCTTTCATCAAAAAGTCTTGGGAAACACATCTCAAAAATACAATAATCTACCTCTTGTCATATCAAGGCTATAAAAGATTAGTAGGTAGAAATAATCTATTTGAGGTAAATTCTAATTTTCTTTTCAAGATGAGTCGTCAATGGAGTCGATGGAGAATATGGATCATTGCAGCAATCCTAAAAAAATGGCATGAGGCATTTTCCAGTGGAGTTGAATTTGACAGGCTTTTGGGATAGTCTGCCACCTTCTTTTTTATAGTTATTACCATGAGTTGAAACCTGTGAACCTTCTCCTAAATGTTGTATTTCCCAGATGTGTTGCACATTCATTTTTAGATTGTAAGATTGTTGTTTGATTTCACTCTGAATTACAGCAAGCAAATGAATAATTTATTTTGCAACTTGTTATCTTGATTATATAGTTTATCCATGCAAAGTTTTTACAAGCTAACTAATGTCCCTTCTACACCACCTGAAACAGGGGCTGGTGTCATTCTCTGCATAGAAAAGGCATTGGCACAATCTGGGGTATCCAAAGAGGATGTGAATTACATAAATGCACATGCTACATCCACACCAGCAGGAGACCTCAAAGAATACCAAGCTCTCATGCATTGTTTTGGCCATAACTCTGGTGTATGTGCATAAACTATTTTTCAGCATCGCCTAATTTTTGCATGGCCATTGCCATATAGCACTCAATTTTTTTGCGCATTTGCAGTTGAGGGTGAACTCAACGAAATCTATGATTGGTCACTTACTGGGAGCATCTGGTGCTGTGGAAGCCATTGCTGCAGTACAGGTAAATTATTTAGTATCCATGACCTTTTTATCCTGTCTCAATTGTAAGCATGTGTAGAGAGAATGGAGGAAAAGGTTGCTTTGATTCTTGAATCCAAGATAAGTATGGATATGGCATTTACGATGGAGTGCCAAAACTTCCGACCTCTTTTTTTTTTGCAAGGATAAATGTATTGTCAGAGAGAAGGAACATTGAAATTGCATTTCTCATTCGTTAATAGTATTGAGTTATTCCCCTACTCCCATTAGAAAAATGAGTTTTTCATTGGTAAATTGATGTTGTGTTTTATTACTTGTACAGGCAATAAAGACAGGATGGGTTCATCCAAATATTAATCTAGAAAATCCAGAGCAAGGCATGGTATGCTTGTTCTATCACTTGCCCTGTTTACAGCTATGGCATTGTAAGTTTAAATTTGAAGGTGTTTGATTTCAACTTACCTAATGCTGCTAAAATTAAAATTCAGGACACAAGTGTATTAGTGGGCCCAAAGAAGGAGAGACTAGACATTAAGGCTGCATTGTCTAATTCGTTTGGGTTTGGTGGCCACAACTCATCGATCATTTTTGCCCCATTCAAGTGAAATAGAGCTTCTCCAAGGTGCGTAGATATGTAATTTAACTGTGTATTCCTCAGCAATTGAATTTGAGAAACACACCGAGCTGGGGATAGGAACATTGAAATACTGCACTAATAGATGTATCCTTGGTGTATGAATTGACGCCTAGACCATTTTACAGTAACTTAATTTTCAGTGGAGGAAAAACTAAAAGCAGAACAGATATTTAGAAATTCAAGGCGTGTCAGCTCTGGTAGGAGATGCATCCTATATAGATAGATAGCATGGTAACTTGCGAAATGTTCAGTAAGTGACTATTAATTACATAGCTACTTCTTGCAGAACACTGGAATCCTCACTGTGTCCTGTTTTATGTTGAACTGGATGAAGCTCAATGTGACCGACCTTTGAAACGAAACTAGATGTGGCATCTGATATCGAGAATAGATTTTGGATTAATTGCCAATTTGCTTGGGAAGGGGGAATATTCAGATTTCACCGAGTGTCGACTGGAAATACTATTTTTGTTTCTGTTGTTTTTATAATTCTCTCTGATAAATAGCCACAGTGGGCCCTGATCTACTTGTGAGCCACTGAATCAACGGTCAGTAGTGGCCTTGTTTAATTTCTGTTCCGTGTACCAAAAAGATAGCTGGAAGGATACTTTGCATTATTTTGAGCTAACAACCATAACGGTGTCTTATGAGTAGCTAGCATGCTTCTGTTTTCCTTCACTGTGTGGAGTTTTAACGCCTTGACGTTTTTGTCAGGATAAAATGACTGCAAACAGAGTTTTCAAGGAGCATCCATCGAGGTCATGGTATATTGTATCATTTTGTCGAATAATAAAAACTCAAGTACTACGATGCCCTCGCTCTCTTTGTATTGCTAGCTAAATCGGCACCCAGAAGTACTGGCGTTGTTGACGGGTAATTTAGGCAGGCGAGCTCGGCGTTTCCATGCTTGCAGCTGATCATCAGGATCTTTGCTTGATACTCGCTGATCATAACCGTGTCATGAGTTTCGGGTGTTTTTATGATGCAGAATTTAGGCAGATTTCTCGCAAAGCGTGGTGACGTGTGGGCGAGGCTTGTTTTCAACTAATGAGTCGCGAAAAAATGCTACTACTTTTGTGACGGATAAAACTGTTATGACTCCTATCAAATATTTACTGGTTAATTCACAAGAGGCACAGAGCATTACTTTTATCTTGGAATTTTTAATTATATTACAAGAAGAAAGATGGCAAGTTAAAAATGTACGCTGTCCGTCTTTTTATCCATTTTCTATTGAACTTCTATTTTTATGCGCGAGTCACAGCAACCAATTGAGTAAAGAAATAACAAAAACATTCTTGTAAAGACGGCAGGGAAAAAAAAAAAGCCTCCAAATTAGGCTATGAGCCTAAAATGCTAATAAGAGAGAATCAAGTTGAAAGCAAGATTGCCACGTCACTGGAAATTAATGGCTTCCGTCTTGTTATTCTGTTATATACATTTCCGCAAACAGAAGAATCAGTGTCAAAACTGGAGCACGCAACTGTGCAGCTGTAACAATCAAACAAAATCTCACGACCAATCCATCTTCTGAATGTCAGATTTGACACTGCCTGCTTCACTCCTCGCATCTGAACCGGGGTTGGAGGGCTCTTCCTTCCTAGGTTCCCTCTTCTTCAAGAACTGTCAGACGCCCTTCAGAGTCCATCTCTGGGTCATCATTTGATTCCTGGTTTCTTTCAGGATGCACAGTTGATCGGAGGGCTGATCGTGTTTTGTACCGATCGAGCAAGTCAAGTGGCTCATCTTCTAGCTGCTCAAACAAGTCTTCTGGCAAGCTCTTGTCTGACCTGTGAATTATTTTAGACCTGTAAAATTTTGGGTGTATAAATTTGCAATTTCAGATTGTTTTGAGCAAGGTAGATATGGTGCAGTGGCACCCTCTATCAGATTTCATCAATAGTCCGGTATAAATTCAAAGGCTGAAGTACTGCTCTTGATTCGGTTGTAATAATATCTAGTGGAACCTAAAAAAAAATCCTAAAATGCAATATCTGGGATGTACAGTTTGCAGACATCAATAAGGGAAACCTTTAGTCACTAAGGGTGTGTTTGGTATTATTTTTATGGTTGAGATTTTAAAAAAACAATTTCATAAAAAGCACTTTAAGTTGCAGTTCAAAATAATTTTTGAAGTGTTTGATTAAAACTGTGGGTGAGTTTGAGGTTAATGAAAAACAATTTCATGTGTTTGGTTACTAAGTTTTTTATATTGCTGTCAACATGTGAAATTACTTGAAAGTATGTGTGTGTGTATTGTTTTTTAAATACTTAATAACCATAATATTAAAATGTAATTAATAATTCAAATAAATTAGACATTTATTTTCATTCTCATCAAACTACTTGTAATTTCATCACGAACTAAATCCATATGTAAGGGCCTCTGCAATCCCGGAACAACATATCGTAAAATAGCATCTAAAGCAAAATTAAGATTACGAGGCAAAAATTATATTGTAATCTCCTTCTGATATATTTATTTATATTTTTATTAAATTTTTATATTTTTAGATTATTTTAATATTAAAAATATATTTTTTATATTAATAAACCATAATAATTATGTAAACCCCCCCCCCCGTCTCCCTCTCTTGAGCATTAGATCGAGAAGCAAAAATTGAATAGTTGCTTTTCTTATACCGGAATTCTATGCAATTTATTCTGTGGGACCCGTCATATTTCTGTTTTTAACATTTAACCAAACACTAGATAAGAAAACTTTTTTACAACCTCCAGTTGCACCACAAAAACAAACACCCTCTAAGAGGGTGTGAGGGTATTTGTTTTTGTGGTGTAACTGGAGGTTGCAAAAAAACTTTCTATTCTAGTGTTTGGTAAATGTTAAAAGCATAAATTTAGCATAGGCCCTACAGATTAAAACAACATGAATCGCCGACGCAAGAAAAGCAAGAATTAGCTGCTTTTCTTGCTTTTTGCAAGTCTGAGGCCGGGTGTGTGTGTGTGTGGCTGATGAGAGGGGGGGTCTGGGGAAATTTTTTTTTTATAAAAAATATATTTTTAATATTAAAATAATCTAAAAATTAATTAAGATATAAATATATTAGAAGGCGATTACACTATATTTTTTTCCTCGCAATCCTAATTTTGTTTCAGATGATATTGTACTATATGTTGTTCGGGGATCGCAAAGACCTTCACGTATGGATTTATAGTTCGTGATGAAATTACAATTAGTTTGATGGAAGAATAAAAACAAGTGCCTAATTTACTTGATTTATTAATTATATTTTATTATTATAATTATTAAATATTTAAAAAAACAATATGTCTATATATAAATATGTATATACTTTAAAGTAATTTCATAAGTTAAGAACAATATGAAAAAATTGGTAACCAAACACTTGAAATTGCTTTTCATTAAACTCAAACTCAACCATATTTTTAACCAAATACTTTAAGGGTGTGTTTGATATTGTTTTTTGCTTTTGTGGTTAAGGTTTGAAAAAAACAGTTTCAAGAAAAACACTTTTGTTGCGGTTTAAAATAAGTTGTGAAGTGTTTGGTTAAAACTGTGGTTGAGTTTGAGGTTGAAAAAAAGCAGTTTTTTTGTGTTTGGTTATCATGCTTTTCATATTGCTTTTAATTAATTTTTCGATTATTTTAATATGAAAAATATATTTTTTTATATTAATAAACATATAATATGTAAAAAATATTTATATTTTAATTAATTTTTAGATTATGTTAACATTAAAAATATTTTTTTTATATTAATAAACATATATTATGTAAAAATTATTTATATTTTAATTAATTTTTAGATTATGTTAACATTAAAATTATATTTTTATATTAATAAACATATATATTTAAACATTATTTATATTTTAATTTATTTTTATATTAAAATTATATTTTTAACATTATTTATATAATTAATAATAAACTTATAAAAAATATAATTAATACAAAATAATAACAACCCACCCCGTATAGCCCACCAGCCCCCAGCCCCACCCCACTTAGTGACAGTTTGGCATTGCTACTGCACCTCCTGTTATAAAAAAAAAAATAACTTGAAAAATAAAGCAAAAAAACATTTGGTTAAGTAAAAAAATTGAAAAAAGTTATGTGGGTCCCATGTTTAAAAAGTCAGGAACCGGGGTTGCATGAAAAGCAGAAAAATATTATTTTTCTCTGCTTTTCACGCGTGATAAAAGCTGAGAAAAGCTGAACTCGTCAAATTGATTTTTTTAAGTGGGGTGGGGTCGGGGGCAGGTGGGTTGTTATTAATTATATTTGTTATAAGTTTCTTATTAATTATATAAATAATGTTTAAAATATAATTTTAATATTAAAATAATCTAAAAATAAATTAAAATATAAATAATTTTTACATAATATATGTTTATTAATATAAAAAATATATTTTTAATATTAAAATAATCTAAAAATTAATTAAAAGCAATATGAAAAGCATGATAACCAAACACACAAAACTGTTTTTTTTCAACCTCAAACTTAACTACAGTTTTAACCAAACACTTCACAACTTAATTTAAACCGCAATAAAAATGTTTTTCTTGAAACTGTTTTTTTCAAACCTCAACCACAAAAGCAAAAACAATACCAAACACACCCTTAATAAAATAAATTTGACGAGTTCAGCTTTTATCACGCGTGAAAAGCAGAGAAACGCCCGGTTCCTGACTTTTTAAACGTGGGACTCACGTAGCTTTTTTCAATTTTTTACTTAACCAAACGCTTATCTGCTTTTTTTCAAGCTACTTTTTTCGAGGCGAAAGGTACAGCAGCAATGCCAAACAGCTGCTAAAAATTATTTTGAATCGCAGCTAAAGTGCTTTTCATAAAACTGTTTTTTTTAAATCTCAACCACAAAAACAAAAGCAATACCAAACACACCCTAAGATAGTAAGGTTACCCATGACATAGTAATTTGAACATGACAGCCCATGCCATGAATCCATAATTTTTTAAACATTATCAAAAGTCACCGACCTTAGTGAAGCTTTGGATTTGGGCCGGCAGGAAAACTTGCTATGCCGACCTGAAACTGTCTTTGTATCCATACATTCACCATCACTGTTCTCTGTCTCTCCATCACTAAAATCAGAGAAGATCTTAGTATGGTCCCATCTGCTTATCCTGTCAGCAGAGCAAATTTTTTTCAGAATATCATTGACAAATTCAAAATTAGAGAAGAATCCTTGAAGATAAGGGCATAGTGTTGTTCTGCCAGAAAGACCAGATAAGGTGATGCATTTGGAATCTATATAGCACTGCAGTTGGATGCAATACATATCTATGTTGTAACGCTTCCTATTGATTACAGTAAGGACTCGGTGTTCTTGTATGTACAAAATGAGAGGATGACAACCATACAGAATGAGCCAAGTTTTTAGAATGCAATACAGTATCACAGTAACAATTGACAATTCAAAGAAACATGCAGTTATCCCACCCATCAACTGAGAAACAAACTTGTGTTGTACTATCCAGGACCAGTTTTTTTTCATGAATAGAAATACAGTATTTCATGAGCACACAAAAGTTGGAGATGCGTTGCCCTTTTTGTGTGTTTTGTTCTTTCCATTTATTGCAAACCATCATATTGCAACCATGTGAAATTGAACAAAATACAAATAAAGGGAGAGCATTACAAGCAATTTAGAATATTTTAGACGTTTACAAGAGCATAAAATTCACTATTAATCCATTTACTAAATGCATGAGACCTGGATGTAGAGCTCTTGACATATGAGATTTAGTTTCCTCGGAGCTTGCTGCATGCGTCCTCTCTCTCCGCTCCTTTATCTAGTATATATTCAACAATCATGAATAAAAACGAAAGAACAAATTGTGCTTTGGAAACTATTAAATGGCATATTAACATGATGTCATTAAACAAACCTTCCGTATGTTAGCAAGGAGTTTCATATGTTCTTCAGGCATCACTGCCTTCACAGCATCCACACCACATTTCTTGACTAGCATTTCCAGAATATGCTTAACCTGAAAAGAGTTTGGAAGCAATGGAAGACAATTAGATAGTTTGGGCCACATTTATGGCAATCACAGACCTTTCAATCAATAATCATGCACAAAGCTGCAAAACGTTTAGACTTGCATACACGCTGACCAACAGCATACCCAACATCACTTTAAAAGAACATAGTAGCGTTAAATAAAGCATGTCCAGAAAAAAAATCTCAGCAACAATGGTAGTATATCTGAACCACTAGAAAAACAGAGGCAAACTTCAAGAAAAACACAACTGACACCCACGTACAGGCATACCAAAGAGCCAGCATGAAAAGGAAATCTCTTCCAGAAACTCACTTAAACACCACTATTTATGGCCAAAGTAAAGATAAGTTCAACGCATAGTTTCTGTTGTCAATACCTTAGCTTGGAAGTGGTTTATGGTGTCATCTTGCCATCTCAACAAGCCTTCCACCATGCTCCCCAGGAACATTTGCAGCCCTTCTGCTTGTGATTTGGACACTAGTACCTTCAACAAACCTAAATTAGCCTGAACAGAAAATTATCAATTTAGTCTAGAAAGAAGACAGCATAAAAAGACCACAAAATAGAAAGGCAGATAAGAAATGGTTAGTTTAATTCACTCAACGCAAATAAACATGATGCTAAATTGCACACATCAAAAAGATAGTTAACGCACTTTGATAATCTCCCTGTTCTTTCTCTGCAGGAGAAAAGTGGATGGAAGCAACTTGTAGTCAATAGAAACCAGGTCTGAAAACTCGTATGCCAAACGAGCTATGCCTTTCATTGCTGCACTGATCATGAGGACTTTCAAGAGCCAGGCCTCCAGCAACCTGTGACCACAAAAGTTAGTGTCTCCAAAAGCAACACATGGTCAATTTACCCACATGCATGTAACACAATTTTTTTTCATACAAAATAATAAAATAAAAATGGGATGATTATATCATGAACTTGAGATGAACAGATCAAGGCTGGTCCATCCAGTAACAAATGGGATCTTGTTAGAGCTTCAAATTTGTATGAAAAAGACAAAATTTCAATCAGCAAAGCAATAAAACTTTGGAGACAGAAAAACACAATTAATACCATGTTAAAAAATTGATACAAGTTTTCTTTCTTTCCGCCATTCTCTTCATCTCTAAAGGTATGACCAATTTGGACAAGCAAATCGTAAGCTCTATTTCTATTTCTTTTGTTAGCCTGTAAGAAAACCATTAACAAAAACAAAGAACAAGATATTTGTCAGCATTTATAAACTACACAACGCGAGAAATTCAAATCCAGTGTGACACGCAACAAGTTTGGAACCAGCAACATAAAGAGTTCTTTTCATTAATATCTTCATTTTAGAGGGCACAAAATCTTATCACATTAGTATTTACCAGTGCCACTGGCACACATCTAGCATTTACCAAGCAATATTATCTCAAGCATGAACATGGGGGTCCTTGCTTAATTTGATGGTAAATATCTGGTCAATCACAAAAGTGTATGTTAAGTTTTGGGAACCACCACTTTGTACGAAAATAATTATGACTAGAGCATGAAATATCTGGTCAATCACAAGTGTATGTTAAGTTTTGGGAACCACCACTTTGTACGAAATTAATTATGGGTACAACATGAACCATGCATCACTTCATTATAAATAAACCAACAATAATATTATTTCTTGCGCAGGAGTAAAATAACCACGTAGAAACATGAGACTTATATATCAAGCTTCTGCTCAAGGAAAGCCAGTTGAAATTGTAGTAACAAGCACAAGCATACCCTAGCTTCAAGAAAGACAAGGATAGCAGTGAATAACTGAGATGAATAGATTTGAGACTAGAAAGGGTGATGGAAAAAGATATCAGTTCATATAGCATCGTGAGTTCAAACATACCCAGCAACTTTTGGTTGCTACAGTCAGTCAACTTCACCATACTGCCAAAAATCAAATCCCTTCCCATGTTCTCAATTCAATCTTAAGGCAAGACCTATGAGTCTTCTATTATTAGCATTCCTTAAAAGCTGTTCCTGATTATAGACACAGCATTCTCAACATAGACAAAATGTACTATCTTCATATAATCTCATATCCAGTTGGCAGTTAACAAATTGGAGCAACACTATAATAGTCAGCAAATGACACGGGATTTTCCTATCAAATAAGGAAATGCTGTTATTCAAATAATCTCAACCAGCTTTCTGTATTGCATGCTCAAAATGAGGTACTTACTTTCAATGTTATACAAAGGATCTCCAAAGAATCAACAGATTTGGTTATTGCTTCACTCGCCGAAGCTAATGCTGCATTACCTTGAAGATTTAGCAAGGTATCACGGATACAAGAGTGGGATTGCCTTCTCACCTGTTCAAATAATCATTAAGAATTTCTTAGCTTACAGAATCAGGAATGGGAAGGAAAATTAACAAGATTAAAAAAAACCTTTATGCGAGAATCTGTCATGAAACTTTATAAAATTCCGAATAATTGAGAAATATCATCCCAGTTAACACTATCTCTGATACTCAACAAATGAGCCACGCATTTCAATCCCGAAACAACAGCTCCAGCTGTAACGGAATAATTTAATTTCAAGACCGCACAGCAACATTGGAAATCGATTCTCTCCTTTTCTTCAAGATTGGAATTGAAATTCGAGGAAGAACTAGAGAGAGGATGGTAATGAGAGAGTCAATCACGTGAGGGGAAGGGTCAGAGTAGGAGGGGAGGCGGTCTAGGGAGGAGCATGCGGCGCCTAAGTAAGCGACAGGTGTGCAAGGGAGGTTTTGGTCTTTGAGTTCTTGTGACATGGTGCCGATTATGGCGCAGAGGTGGTGGTGGTCATCTTGGGAGGAGGTAGAGTAGCGTGAGAGAATTGAGTCGCAAAAGTCATACTCGGGAAAGGAGAGTGACGAGCATCAAATTCGATGCCTTCCATATTGGTGGTGGTGGGTGGTTGAAGGGAAGAGAAAAACAGAGGAGCCGTTTCGAGTTGAGTTGGTGAGGTTTACTAGGGTTTATGGAAGGAGAGAACTACGTGGCGTTGGGACAGGTTCGGTTGAAGAGTAGAGAAGAAAAATATATTTCTTGAAGATTAATTGTTTTTTTACCCGAGCTTTACCATGGGTTGATCGGATTGCCGATCAATCAAAGTTTTTGATCGAATTAGACCATGTTAATTCTTCCTTTATTGTGTTTAAACTTGAACCGGTTTAGATCCTGAATTTACCGGGTCCTTGATTGACTCATCTGATTGTTCTGAGTTTTATTCCTAGAGTTATTATATTATTAAAGTAAAAAAAAAAGTATTTAAATAATTTTTAAAAATATATATTTTGTTTTGTATTGTCCATGATCAACCAAATATGATACAAAGAAATTTATTTTGTCTTGTAAACCACAACAAAATATAATTCTTTATTTATCTCTCTATCTTATTTTTTTATTTATTTTTTCTATCTCTAAATAATAATTAATACTATTTAATCATCTATGCTTAATAGTGTTCTATTTTGTACCTTTGTTTGTTGCTACAAGTAAAATTGTGCATGACAAATGATATATATGCAATTCATTCCTCAACTATGATTTTCTATTTCCTGTGTCCAACAGTGAGCTTGAATTAATTTGTAAGTGTTAATGTCATTTTTTTTTCCAGCAAGTAATTTTTTTTAGTTAATACTATTACGCATTTTCTTTTAGTTTTGAAAACAACTTTCTTTTTTATTATATTGATTTTATAGTAGAATGTATGAGGGTGTTTGACACTACATTTCAAAAGTGCTTTTGAATTTTTTTTATTTTTTTTCACTTTAAATAAAAAAAAATTGGTGTTTATAGATTTATTTTCATGTGCTGATATCAAAAATAATTTTTAAAAAATAAAAATATATATCATTTTGATGTATTTTATGGACGAAAAAGCATTTTCAAAAAAACAACCGTAACTACACTCTCAAACAAGCGCATAAGATGACATTTTTGTGTGTGTGTGTGTATAAGTAATTTGTTATTTGCTAATAATATTTTTTTAAAGTATTTTTATTATTGTACAATATTTATATTGATAAGAGTAATTAAATTGTATATCATTTTGATTTTGATTCTTTCATGGAAAGTATTTTTCAACTTTTTTTAAATCGAAAAAGATATTATTTCCACCTTTTGACATTGAAAAATGAATTTTGTTAATATTTTTCAAAATGCACCTTTTGACATTATTTCCACCTTTCCCATGAAAAAAAATAGAAGGTCGATTCCTAATAAAAATAATATTGAAGGAAAAAAAAAAAAAATATATATATATATATTAAAAAGGTAAAGAAACTCCATAACAAAGGGAATTGCTCTTTTTGAGAGAGAACAAGGCTTGGGTAGGGACTAACTAATGGTTATTGTAGTGAAGAGGATGGATGTTGGTTCATTGTTGTTTGATGTGGTGGTTATTGGAGAAGAAAAGAGATCTAAACCATGAGTGTTTACAATAATGATGGTGGACTTTGGTGTTGCAAAGTCAAAGATTTGTTTAAATGAATTAATGATTGAGAACCTTGAAGATTTTGATAAAAGAGGTTGTTTTGGTGAGGAAGAAGGATGATTTTTTTTTGGAGAAAATAATGGCCAGGATTTTATTTTTATTCCATGCTATCAGTAAATGAATCATCGAAGCTTGATTAATTATTTGATAAGTTAGATTAGTTCAATGAATAACAAGAAAGTATAAGCAAAACCTCCTGTACACAATATTAATTGGTAAAATAACTCTATTTTTATCCAAAAACAAAACATAAATACAAGCTAAGAACTCTATTTATACAAAGTAAGGATACTCCAAACAATGTTGGAAAAATAATAATAGAGTTCTAAATAACATAGACAAAAGAATCCTAAAACAAGTAGGAAACTAATACAAATTTTGAACAATAACTTATATGCCTTATCACAAGACTCTCAATGTTTAATCATAATAGAGCAAGGTTGTCAATTTTATTTTGATGGGTGCTTTGTTTTTTTTAATTGAAACGAAATGTTTGGGTTTTGGAGCGTTTCGACGCGCCATTTCGGGGTTGTGCTGTGTTACGTGCGTGTGTGTATATATATATAATTAAATATATTAATTCAAAAAAATTAGTTCAAATTCAAAAATAAAATTATTTAGAATTGTGTAATTTAATGTAAAAAGTACACAATAAAAATAATTTTCTGAACAAAATTATGAACATGTATAATATTACGAGAATGTCATCATCAATCTTGCAAGATCATTATATTCTCTGATTGCTTTGAAATTTTAACATAATATATATAAATATGTCAAGAGATTCATTGTAAAATTTTATATCAATCTAATAATTGGATTAAAAGATATGATTGATATTGTAAAATTATTTATTATTTAAAGAAAAATACTATTTGGCCAAAACGGAACAGCCGGAACGATTCCAAAATGTTTCGGCCGGTATTTGGCTGAAAATATCCGGAATGGGCCGGAATTTATACCAAGATAAAACTATATTGTTTTATCTATTTTTTTCGATGTTTCAACTGCAAACAAAATAAAATTAACAACCATGCAATAGAGTTTTAACTACGTATAAAGTATGACCTTTAAAATTATTTGAGAAACGTTTAGCTTGATCAAACAATTGGATCGAAAAATATGTTTGCTAGTATAAAATTATGCATTAGAAAATATAAGCTCAAAAATATTACAAAATAAAAGTTACACATCAACACCAATTAGAAAAAGGATAAAAAATTGTCCTTGTGCCTGCTGCAATTATTGGGACCTCTGTCTTCGACTTCCAATGTAAGTCCATGTCCTTGCTGGACCACTAGAAATATGTGCTAAATTTTTCAGCTAGATCTATTAGATGGCTATTACCGAGCAACTATACATTCACTTTTCTCTGAATTTTTTTTTCTCTTTTAATTGAAGCTAGATTTATTCTTGGTATAGATTTGATTTGATATATTTAAAAATAAATAAATAAATCCCAACTAATTCTATTTTATATAAAAAATAATGAATAATATTTCATCACGTAAATGTTGATGGTAACTTGTTTATTTGCCCCGATCTATCCCATATATAGATTCTAAAATTCGTAATAAACTGTGAAAAGGGAGGATGATGAAGGCACAAACTGGATTAATAAGTAGGTGAGATCTTACATACAGCTTCCATGGATTAAAGCACTACCAAAAAGAAAGGGGACACAGATATTTGAAAATATATAGACTTACTAATCACAAGAACTTCCATATTCAGTGACCCAACTTCGGCCTACCACGACTTTCATCAAGACGATTAATCAGGTACAGAGCATTACTAGTAACCCTAGCAACATTAGTGATCTTTCTCTTCACACCATCCTTGACCTCGCTTTCAACCTCGTGAAAACCATCGAGACACGTGTCCTCGTTAGTCAAGGCAGCACTGACCCATGTCTGTGCGTTACTCATCTGCCACCTAAACGTTTCCTCTCTCAAATGCTTCAACTCGCCCAATGTCCTGCTCAGCTCATCCACCGAGTCGTACATCTGCTCAACACAGTCACTCAGCGCAACTCGCTCTCTCTTCGTCTTGGCACCCGAGAGCGTGTCCAAGTACTTCGACACTCTCCTGGCACGCGCAATGCTTACCTTGACAGCTGCCTGGGCGAGGTCACGCGGGGTGTTGGCAGGGCCTGCATAAGAGGAGAGAGTGCGGATGCAGAGGTTAGGGAAACTGGCGTGGACGCAAGATGAACGGACTAGATCTTGCGGTGCATTGCGGGTTTTTGCAGCGGCGGAGTAAGGAGAGGTAGAGAAGGAAATGAAGATAAAGAGAAGGTTGAAGAGAGAGAGAGGGGGGGGCATTGTTTCGAAATCTTTCGCGTGGCTAGCTGTCGTAGTGTAAGAGAGCAAGCCGAGAGTGGTGTTGTTACGATGGCAGATGGATTTAATTATAAGGGAAGGGAGCTTGAGTGTGGGCTTCATGTTGGGACTTAATTACGGAATTGGCCTTCTATTCTTTCGTGATTGCGGACTCCGTATCTCTTTCATTAAATAATAATAAAATAAATCAGAATTATAAAGGTATATAACTGAGATTACATTTATTCGATTCATCATTATTTTTGTAAGCTAGGATATATGGACATAAGGTCAGTTTAGTCCAAGGATTCTGTTATACACAACGGAATAAATGCACCGTAGGTGGTTGCTGGTCGGCATGCACCAAATCTCTCTTTCATTTTATATTATATGAACGTGCCCTTCTTTTGAGAGACAAAATAGTAATTCGAGAGGTCAAGTTTTTTGATGGAGGAGGTTGGGTCCATCATTTCAAGTTTCAGACGATCCATACAGAGCACGGTTTCCTCAGACTGTGGTATGATGCAGTGTCGGTTAGTTTTTCTATTTCAAAATATATCTTTTTAAAGAAATTAATTTTTTATTATTTTAAATTAATATTTTTATATTCTATATTGTTATTAAAAATTATTTTTAAAAACAACATCAACTACTAATCCTTATTAATTGCATGCCCATGGTCTAAGTGTCTGTTTAATAGATCTGTTTAAAAGTATGGTTATAATTATTATTTTTAAAAAATAATTATTTAAAAATATATTAAAATTATATATTTTGTTTTCAAAATAACTTTTTAAACGCAATTATAAAACAGATATAAATTACGAATAGGTTGTTTTAAATAGGCATGAACAGAACACGTGAGTTATTTTTCACGAGACATATCACATCATTGTAAGAAATTGGTACATGTGACAGAAATATAAGATCCACGGAACAGTGTAACCCCAACGAGGTTTGGCTAACTAACAACTCTAGATGCTATACAACAACTCTAGATGCTATATAATGCTATGTTTGACATTGCTTCAAAAGTATTTTGGATTTGAATTTTTATTTTAAATTAAAGTTTTTTTATTATTTTTATATATTAATATTAATAATATTTTTAAAAAAATAAAAAAATATTATTTTAATATATTTCTGAACAAAAAATATTTTTTAAAAAACAATCTCAATCATAATTATCAAATAATCAAGAATAAAAGTAGCTATAACGCTATCTTCTTTACTGCGTTTTAATTAAAAAGAGTAGCAGTTGATCCAAATCCAGAAAAGCTATATCTATATATATATATTCTCAGTTGAAAATTAAAATGAACATAAGAAAAGCTAGAAAAACTAAAATCTTTTTTAAAAGGACCATTAAAAATAAATAGCTGAATCCATGAAAGCGAAACCACGCAATTATTTGTATACACGGGTCCTGCCACACAAAATAATTGAAATAAGTGTACAGAGCATTACGTGGCTCCAGTTCTAAACAGGTCATGTGGCATGGGCAGTTGTTTTGGGGCCCTTTGAAATAAGTAGCACAAAAGGCATAGAATCACGAGCACAAAGGGATATTTTCAATATGTGTATATGTATAAATGATTTTGCTTTTGAATAAAATAAAATAATTAATAATTTCAATAAATTCCCTAACTTGATCATCAAAAGAAAGTTAAAATTATTTTTTTTGGTTGTGACAGGATTTACTTGCAAAGACATTTTCATAACTTGAAACAAATCTTTGTAAATATTTTTTAACAATGTTATTTTATTCAAAGATAAATAAATACATTTATATATAGTTCACGACTTATATTCTCACTGAAATATCAGCCCCCAACATCCAAAATCTTAAAAATTGATTTAGAAGGCCTTATTTGACTTCGAATCATATTTGTTTATTAATATAATGGACATTAAAGATTTATATAGTTGTTAATTTCAGAACTCGTAGGATTAGTCGAGATACATGCATGCTGACCTGACACTTATATTAATAGAAAAAATCTTGCTGAAAAATAATAAGAGGGCATTATGGATTTTACTTTATATATATAAAGTAGAAAAGTGGGGGTTACAATTAATGTTGTTTCTTTTATGGGCAAGACAACATCAACTGAACATCTTAAAATTATTGCGAGTTCATGGTCTCAAGGCATATGGTAGCTTTGCCAGCTGCTCTCCTCATCACCGAAATTATAAGTTACTTTAGTAATTTGGTTGCTGAAAGGATTAAATGAAATAATAGTTTTGATTGGTTACTTGGATTTAGAAACATTTTCAAATTGCAAGAAGCCAATCTTACGGCATAATTGGTTGAATGAAATGTATATTTTTACACTGCATTTCGAACTATGTTATACTTCTCATGTTTTGAAATAAAAAATGGATATCATAACCGATATTTGTTGGAATTTGACCAAAATATATATAAAAAAAATTACAATTATTTTGTTTTAGCTATCGGGGTGTAAAATTACATTGTAAAGTACACTTACAGATAGTAAAAAAAAAGTTTTCTAAGTATAGTGTAAATTTTTTCAAACTTTAGAACAGTTTCTCCAATGAGGTTAGAGACTATTTCATGAATAAAAATCAACTTTGAGCTTTAGGAAAGATCGAGAAATAGAAAATCTGACTTAAAAAAAAAACAATCAAACAATAATGCAATTTATCTTATGTAGGGTGTACTGGAGATGCTGCGTTTTTCCCTTGCATAACAAGTTCTCTTACCCAAACTCTCGCAAACCATTAGATTTTCTATTGATCTTAACACTAGCTTACGACCACTAAAAATTATAGTCGTAATTTTATAATTATAAAACTCTCTTTTCCACATGTCATTTCCCCTCCAAGAATGATAGAGCATGAAGCAAAAATAAACGTTGTCGCAACAAAGTCAATAATTTTTTTTAAAAAAATTATGTATGTGAAGAAGTATATGAATACAAATATACAAAAAAAGAAGAAGAAGAAGAAGAAGAAGAAGAATTTACGACCTTGAGTGGCTGGCTTCGTATGACTTAAAATGACATCGTTTTGCATGGCTGGCTTTGTATATCATAGAGTGGGATTGTATGTTGCCAAGCCCTGCTTTTAATTGCCAAGTCAAGCTGTTATCTTTTGAGTGACTGAAACTTTTGTTTTAATGTGGCATGGCGTGACATCTTTGCATGGTGGACTTATGACCAAGAATTGCATCTAAATTCCAACCTTGTTTCACTAAAACAAGATATCTAATACATTAAACTTTGCTTCCTTGTGTTCGAATGCCTTGTTTTAGACTTTAAATAATTATTATATTATAATCTTCTATTTTTCTATAATTTTTTTTTGATGCGAGGAAACTTTACTTTTCTCGAAAAGTATACTTTGTGGGTCCAAATAAACGAGTAAGATCTCAGTTATTCCAGACTCTTACAAGGAATGCACTCTCTGACTCGAACTCGAGACTTACTGAGCAGGTCACAAACTCTCTACCATCAGACCACACTCCTTAAAGACCTTATCTTTCTATAAGATCATCCATAATGTATTACCATCTTTTCTAGGTCGTATTACCTTTCTATACTAAAAGATCTAACATACTTAATGAAGCTTCATTATATAACTTCATGCTACATCAAGATAACTTCACGCAAATTTAATTTTAGACACATGCCGGGCAAATGGTTAGATAAAGAAGTTTGAATATCAAAAACCATCTAATCCAATCTCACTTACTTTTGTCTGATGTCTACTTTGGAACGCAGGAAACAAGAGAGTCATATGGGACACAGCTAATTTGGCTGGAATGTGCAGATTGCTTGTCGATGCATGTGATGCTGAGTTGCAATCAGATTGGCAAAGTGGAAAGGTAGGGTTCAGGAATCACCAACTCACAAGAGAGGATGGGTCCTCTAATTTAATGGATGTTTCTGTTCATCTAATTGGTCATGATGGCCCCCCTCCCTCTTTACGATAAAATCTGATTGATGGTGGATCTCTAATTGAGCAAGCATTGCCCTAATTATTTGCTATTTTTGTACATGTTAATTGTCAAAGTCTCAAAGTGCACGGTTTAAGGCAATTAGCATCCTGGAAATTCCAAGCAATTATGTCCCTTAACGGACCAAAAATAATCAATTACCAAAAGACCATTGTAGTTGTTAGTTAATGTGTTGTCCGAGTTAATTCTTCGGGTCTTAAAATTAATAACTATATAAAATTTTATTTGTTATTGTATTAACAACCAAATAACTATATCTCAAAACTACAAGGGATTAATTCTATACTTTACAACTGGCAAAGACCATTGCTTTTATAGTGACTGTACAGTGCACGGAAATGCATTGACGGCTCCATCATGTTTTTCTTTTTATATCAAAGGGATCTTCCATGAAGAAAGCTATTTTTAGCATTCTGAATAATGTAAAGTTAAATTATTAATATGATATTTTAATCCAAAGTTATAACAACCTAAATCTAAAAAATAAAAAGACTTGAAAACCCAAAACTCAAGTATAATACAAGATTAACTTCTTTTTTTTCCAAAAAACATGTAGGAATAATTTTTGGCTAAAAAAAAGCTATTTTACCTTATCAAATTGGTCATGACCTAGTTGATCCGACTGGTCATCACATGACTTGGTTGATTCGATCAAAACTTGGTTTAATTTTTTTTTCTTTCAAGACAAAGTCCTTTTAATATTTTTTAAATATTAAAATGACGATATTTGAGATTATTGTATATGTATTTTAATTACAAGTTATGAAAACTTAAAGATTAAAAAAAAACTGTGAGAGATTATTGTATATGTATTTAATTAAAAGTTATGAAAACTTAAAGATAAAAAAAACTGTGAATGAAAATTCAAAACTCAAGTACTAATACATGACTAATTGTTTCTAGTTTGTTTTCTTTTAAAAAAAAATATGTAAAAATAGCTTTTGGCTAAGAAAAAACCTGTTTTACCTTTTCTTTTAGCAATTTTGTTGCACTGAGTAAAATTAAAAAAAAAAAAAAAACTATTTTAATGGTAATTTAATTTTAACATTTTATTTATCTCAAAAAGATATACTTAGTGCAAATGATTCGTGGCTATAGTGATTAATTAATAGAGAAGCAAGCTATGGAAAAACATATTTATTTCACTTTACAAAATCAATATATTTTGATTTTAATATGATCGTTTCTAACATCAACTACTCAAGGATTTGTCAATTTTCACTTCCCTATCTTAGCAACTCTAACTAGGAATGACAATGAATACTCACACATAGAGTTTTTATTATTTTATATCTTATTTACTAATTATATAATTTCTTAGTAATTAGTAAATAAGATGTACATATTTAACTGCACCAAGCCACAGTTAATTTCCACTCACATCAATATTAATTCTATCTTTTCTCGCCCTTTTTTTTTCCGGAAGGAAAATATTGAAAAACTAGGTAGCTAGACTTCTAGTACTAGTTAGGTGGCCTACACTTTATTGTAGGTGTGATTAAAATTATTGTTTTAAATGAAAAAAAAAATACAATAGCTATTAATATATTTTCTAGTAGCAAAAAAACTTATAATTGTGATTCTAAGATATATAGTATATATTTAATAAAATGAACTAAAACTTTTATTCGCCAATAAATATTTAACAAAAAGCTTACATTAGCTAAAAGACCATGCCAAGAAATTGAATATTTGAACGTAAACCATGACATACAATCTTGTTCCATAGGAGTCTCAAAGCTTATTTTATTTGTTAATATGCAAATGATTAATTAAAAAGAAATAAAAGTGGAGGATATTTAAAATTTGAAATAAAAAAATGATATATAATAAAAAAAATACAAAAAAAAGAAGGAGGGCAATAATTAAAACTAAAAAAATGAAAAGCAAAAAAAAAAGGGGTGACATGTCACTCACCATTTGTTTTTATATAAAAAACAGACAACATTCTGAATGCCAATTTCAACCAAAACAAAAGTCTTTGGGCAATCGAGGTCCAAGTTTATGGACTTTCAATTCAAAACCCATTTTCTATTGCTTTTTCTTTCATCTTTCAAGATACCTTAACATACTCTAAGAAATCCGATGACCTAATCTCAACCTCAAAACACACTAAAATCACTTAATTAAAAAATCAACTAAGTTAAAAATAACTAATTATAACTCAATTTACTTTTCCTAGCATGTTTATTGAGAAAACACCGTTATCATTAAACTCTTCTCATGAAGATGAACTCATTGATATCTAAAAGGAGTGTTTTTTCATTGTCAAAATATGATCAACCAAATATTTTTGTTTTTTTCTATTTTTTTTTTATCTTTTCTCTTCTCTTTTAAACTAAGGAACTGATTATGACTAATATATAAAGAAAACCAGATTTTGAACTATTAAAACTGAAGGAACAGGAAAACTTAAAAAATATTAAAGAAAATGTTTGAGAAAATGCACTTACAATATAGTAAAATGAAAAGTGGGTTGCATATTTGTCCAACTTAATCTTTAAAAAGTCATTTTTTATTAACTAGCAAAAGTGAATCCAACATTGGAAAATCTAATATTAATCAATGTCGAAATATATTTTCGATATCTAGAGAATTTTATAGGAAACCATTCAAAATAAATGATAAACTTGAAATCTCATTGAACTCAATTTGCAAGGATGCAATTGAGAAATGAAATAAATGGCTAAAATAATTTGAAGGACAGAAACATACAAATCACTGTTACCAGCTATCTGTGAAGAAATTCACAGTGAATACGACAAATCTTTGTTTTTTGTAATGTAATATCTAACGTTTTCCCTTTTATAGTCTTTTCTATTAGATTTATTTGCTTACCTTTTACTTTGTAATAAAATTGGATCTGATAGTTTGTTGACGAGAGAGGAAAATATACAGCAATGAAAACTGAAAAGAATAATAGATGTAGGAACTGGTTTGCCCTAATTATAGAATGTATATTCATCTTTCCATGTACAGCATTGATGTTCTTAATAGTGTCTGTCAAATCTCTATGTAAGAAAATCTTCTACGCCATATTACTGTCTGAAACCTTTTCATGGTAGCAGAGCATTATAGGATTAACCTCCAACAGATCCTATGGCCTTAGACAATTCTTCTTCTACCTGGCCTCTCCTTCAACACCATGCATGGTCCCATGAAACTGAAACTGGTTTCAGCCACAGGTCCGAGCTTCGCGAGCTTCGAATCAAGATGCACTTCATCTCAGAAAGCGTGGCTCTCGCAGCATTTCAAAATACTATTCGAGTATTCAAATCTCACTGTGATCAACTACCAGTTGAAGATACTGGCAGCGGTATTTTACGTGCACTGGTCTATGCCATGAATTCTCAACCTTCTCCTCTCCTTAACTCTCCTTAACTCCAATTCCGAGTTTCAAAAGTATTATCCCTAAGGCTGAAATATTTGATTTTTTTTTCCAAGTCCATTGTTGGTAGAAATCGCAAGTGCACAAATCGTAACAAGTAATAAAGTGATGAGTAGAGTATCGTCCCACGAGGATTTGCAAAATTATCAATAAGTACCAAAATTATTAAATCCCTATCTATTTGATGATTCAATTATAAAGGGTTTACGAAACTAAGAATAGTTAAAAGCAAACAAGCAAAAAATTAAATGGTGTTCAAATCAAGTTTAACGGATCCTACGATTTTCTGATTCCACCGTAACTAATCTTATGTGAATTTTCTCAATTGAAATAATCATCTCAAAATTTCTTTCTTATTGTTGATAATCAAGTTTTATTAATTTAATCACTAATCTCTCTCGAGCATCAATGAATTAATTTAACAAGCAAACTTCCTACCTCTCGGTGAAAATTCTAAACTCATCAAAATATATTAAGAATGATAAAACCTTGCACGATTACACAAGTTCCATAGATATCTCTATCTTATAGATTTCTTATGGTATTTCAAACAATGTTTGAAACAATTATCACTTCTCAATCTCAAATTGAATCTCAAATCATGCAAATGGTAATCAAGCGTATACAAGCACTAAGCATAGAATGAAACACTCAACAAGTATTAGATTAATTCAATCAAAGAAATTGTTTACATATTCATAGCTAGGCTACATCAAAAATTTCAGAAATAAAAAACTACTCCATAGAAAAATTAAAAAGAAATAAACTTGATACGATGAACATCACTCAAGAGTAATGGAAAATTGGAGAGTTGGACGTCTTGAACGAGTTGTTGTTCTTGACTTCTTTTCTTTCCGATTTGGTTGCCTCCTCTCCTAGATGTTTCCTCCTCTATTTTGTAATGTGTTTAGGGCTTTTCTCCTCTCAAAAAGACTCCTCTTAACTACTGCCTTACAAGGTATATATATGCTTATTTTTTTTCTCCAAACGAAAAACGAGGATTTGGCTCCTTCGTTAGCTAATTAGGGGAAGTAAACTTGTGAATTAAGACTCTTCTATTTCTGGAAAAGTTGTATAAAATCAAATTTTATTTCTAATGGACTTTATCTCACAATTTTTTGGGAATCTTTAACTCTAGATATAGTCCAAAACCCGAGATAATGTTTGGGTCGCATGGATTCCTGGTCTGATTCTGACTCAACATTTTGACTTGATTTTTGGGACTTCAAAATAGAAAAACTCGGGTTCTTATCATTGCATAAGAGTTGTAGGCATGTGTATCCTCTTTTCATAAAGATAAAGAACACATGAAACAGAGTTGTATAACTCCCGTTATACCTCAAAAACCAATCAGTGCTCAAGCTTGTCTAGACAGACAACCAGTGTTTGAATTCTAAGCTCATATCATTGTTTGCTTCTTCATATGATCTCAATTTCAGCATTTTTTCAGTAGTTTAATACCTGAAAATATATAGAATTTTCAAGAAGTGCATAATTCTCAAAGATATCTAAAGACTCTAGACAACTAGCTAAAACATCCAACGAAATTATCTAAAATAGAGTATGAATGACTCAAATATGTATGCAATATATTCCCTTATCATCCATTAATAACAATGCAAGTGCATGCTGCAAATACCTCCTCTACAAATCAAAATGCAAAGCCTAAATATTTTAATAGAGATATAAGGGAGGCAAATTCAAGGGAGGAAACTCATGGCAAACAACAATATAAACGTCCCAACTCAATGCCAAATATATCTTAAAGAAGGGCACTAAGCCATGAAACTGCAAAAATAGAGACAAAAAATGAGCTCATCTTGTTGAAGCACTTACGAATTGCATAATTGATATAGGAGAATCGACACACATAACCTGGGATGCGTCTCAACTTGATAAGATGGAAACCTCAACCTAGTATAGAAAAAGTTAATGCTAGTAAAAATGCATTATTACATGGTCTTCTACAAGGAGAAGTTTATATATATATATTGATGCCTCTCATCCAAGTCATATTTGTCATCTCAAAAAGACAATTTATGGCTTGAAAAAAGCCCTAAAAATACGGTTTTATCGGTCTAACACATTCTTACTTCAAACAATATTCTTTGAAAAAAATAATATTTCATTAAATTTATCTAATTTTAGGTTAGAAACATTGAGGATGCACGAATAATAATATTGCTATTTAAATCATTGTGGAAATTCTATTGTTTCAATGGAGCCATATTTCCAAGCATTCTAAATAAAAATCTTAGGTCGATGCATGATTTTCAAGGTTTAAGGTTAGAATTAACCTAAATTTAGTCCCCAATGGATGTGGCGTGATGACAAAAAGCTTGAAATCTGCACAGCAGATCTCGAGATCGAGTCAGGGCACGCACCTCTTGTAAGAGTCTAGGATAGCCGGGATTTTACTCGCTCACCTGAGCCCACAAAGTGCGCTTTCCAGGGGATGGAGTTTCCTCGAATAAAAAAAAATAACCTAAATTTATTATTATTATGTTAATTTATTTACTTTATTCAAATTATTGAAAGTTTTCTTTTTCAAAATTATTTATTGTAAGGCAAAATTTGAGTGCGATAGAGCAAATGATAATGTTGTGAGAAGGATAACAGAGAATCACGTTGCAACTAAGTAACATAAATCTAGATAAATTTTTTTACTCCAAATATTTTTTTTTTGACATTTACTATTAGATAATTTTTTTTTGTACTATATACATTGCATGATTTTTAATACAAGGCATAAATAAATCTAAAAAATATACAAAAAGCGTCTACCAAGCTGTAATGACATTGCAGTTTGGAAGAATTTCAAGCCACCATACAACTCTAATACTATATAGACAGAATACATTCAACATGTGATGTCCGAGTGTTTCATGCAAAAACCCATTTCAATGAAAAATATGAACGACTTTGTTTTGATTATGAAGAAATTCGCCAAATGGTCATGGATATTAAATCACATATGGGTGATATATGTGCACCCCTTTATTGGAGCCACGATCTCTCTCGGGAATGACCATCCTTCTCCTCCAAAGTCTCATCTATTCTAGTTTCATTGTATTTCAATGTGTAAATTTGTAAAATATATTTGATTTTTATATTAAGATAATTGATTTTTAAATATTTCAATTTTATATTAATTACTTTTTTTTATTTTTCAATATTTATGTCCATGACTCCATCGATATAGTAATCACAAATGGAATGGTAGTGTACATACCAACAAAGATTTTTGTCAGTAAAATTGTTAAATCATATAGTGATTACTTTTAAAGTCAAATTTATTTAAAGGTTTAATGACTTAATTTGGTCTTTTATATTTTTTAAGAATAGTGTAAAGACTCATATATCTTTGAAAGCAAACAAATTAAAGCTTACAACTAGGAGTATTTGTATATTTTCATGTTAGTTTTTTTTTTTTTTTATATATATATATATATACACACACATATATATGTTTGTCGAGGTTGATTTGATCTTTTAATATTTTTTTTAAATAGTATAAAGACATTCGAGCCTTTAAAAGAAACGAAAGTAAACATTGCATTGGAAACTTTTAAGCTAGTTTGCAACTACCCTTTTGTATGGGGTAATTTGATCTTTTAGTAATTTAAATGTTAATTAAAAAAATTATTACTGGTGAGTGCGAGGAACTCGACAATGAGTGAAGATGTTTGTGCCTTTCAAGCATCTAGTACAAGATTACTCTTTGTCTAAACATCATTTTTAGGATAATTTTAGATGCATCATGTTCTTTACAATGCTGTTAGGCGTGTGGAAGTTAGAGCATTAGTTGAGTTTTAAAGGACATTTCTCTCTCTCTCTCTCTTCTTATTGTATTAGAATACAGGGGTCATTTCATTTGTTTTTGGAATCCAATTTTGTTTGAATTTTTTATTCTTGTTTGTTTTGTTTTGTTTTTTAATTTTTATTTTTTATCATTTGATTTTATAATAAAATTTATCTTTATTTTTTTATTATTGTTTTTCTATATCCCTTTTCTAATTGATTTTTTTATCTTTCTCAATTTCACTCCTTAATATTTGATCTCAAATTATTTCAATATTAGGCCTAGCCCTCATTTTTTTAATGTTTGGGAGACTTTTTTCTTTTATTGTATTTTTTTTTTAATTTTATCTTTTTAATATTTTATTGATTTATAATTTTGCTCGTATTGTTTAAAGGTTTGCTTTTCATATGATCGGTTTTGTATTCATAACCAAGATCATAAATTTTAAAACTTAACAGAGTCAAGTTTGATATTTTTTTAAAGTTATTTTTTATATTTTTAAATTTCACCATATAACATTTGATTTATTAAAAAATGATCATAGTGATTTTTTTTTCATTCTACTGTGTTATTTCAATTTTATTGTCTTGATCATAAGGAATTAACTCTAATTGACACAAATATTGTTTTTATTGTTTTATTTTATCTTATTCTTTAACATTCAATTATTTTATATTTTTCATGATTTTATTCCATTTACTTTTAATTGAGTTAGCATGATATCACAATCAATTTGTAAATTCAACATACTAAACTAAATAAACTCTAATCTATTTGATTAGGTGAGTGGGATTCATATTATTTAGATTAATTAAATAAACTCTAATCTATTTGATTAGGTGAGTGGGATTCATATTATTTAGATTAATTAAATTTATTAAATCCAATCAAGTCAACAAACATAGTTCGGAATCTTAATGACTAAGGATACTTCATAATTATCTTTAGCAGGACAGAACTACTTGGAACCAAAATTGAACTACTATCAATGGTTGTTTCTTACCAACGATTGATGTATTTACATATTATTAAAACACCTTAATCAAACATCTAAGTATTCTATGAACAGGCACCTACCAGGCAACACAGCCCGAGCTGTTCTTTTCCCCTTCCCATAACCTAACAACGTTGCCGTTAATGACCGTCAAATCCTGACATCTGTACCATCCATAATCACCCATTCTCACCCTCAACATTCTCTCCCACAAAGTTAACTCCCCGCCACACTC
This sequence comes from Salix koriyanagi, assembly GCA_029228605.1. Classification (NCBI taxonomy): domain Eukaryota; kingdom Viridiplantae; phylum Streptophyta; class Magnoliopsida; order Malpighiales; family Salicaceae; genus Salix; species Salix koriyanagi. The sequence goes on from CM055332.1 coordinate 10,914,308, forward strand.
TCCAAAAACTGTTAACTCCTCCTCGCCGCCGTCGTCAATGTTACCATCATTTTGTCTATCATCATCTTGATAAAAATATACCACCAACTTCCCTTTTTTCACTCCGTTGTCTTCAAAAACTGATGGACTTGAACTCACTGAGCCGGGAGCTGCTGGTTCTGTAACTGACTTAGGCGTTGCTGTTGTTGTTGATGATGATGTAGCTGTTTCGGGCTGAGATGGCTCAGTATTTTTGCGTTCAATGTAAGCCGATGAAGGTGATGGTTCCTCCAGCGTTTTGACGGCTCCATGGCCAGCTCCGGCGGCTCTGATCCTCCAAAAGCTAACGGCAGCTGTTATGACGGCAACCCACGTCCATAAACTGTTAATGATAGAAGAGATCCCAAGATTCAAATAATCGAAGACCAAAGCATCAATTGGAGAATCTAAAACATCCATGATTGAAGAAAATGAAAACCCACAAGCTGAAAAGGAAAAGAAAATATGTTTTCACTCTTCCTCCGTGGTTTTTGAGGTTGTGAGGGTGGTGAATGATTCGAGGAGTGCTGATGAGTATTTATCTTAGAGCGTGAGTTAATGTGGACCGTTGATGTATAGTCATGAGAGTCGAATCTGACAATAGATGCCGAGAATCGAGAGCTAAGATGCTAATTTGCTGCGGTAGATCCAAAAATATATACCAAATTCGACACTTGGATTTTTATCGAATATGATGCCACACGTGTAAGGTCAAGACTGGTTCTCTTCCACGTCCAGCACCCTCCTTTAGATTTGAAGGATAAATGGATTGAGACTTGAGAGAGACAAGAGACATGGATAAATTGGGCAAACTGCATTTTACTTTGACACCTATTGTTTCAAATAGACATTTTCATACAAGTTAAATAGGACTTTGACCATCAGTAGAAGCTAGTTCGAAGGTTAAATTTTTCAATCATTTATTTCTATTTGCATAACACCACGAATACAACCATCGCACCAATATTAGTATTTGTCATTGACTTTTAAAAAATGTTTTTGAAAAAGAATTGATTTTTTTATTTAAATTAAATATTTTTATATTTTTAAATTATTTTGATGTACTGATATTAAAAATAAAAATAAAAATATTTTAATATATTGTGATTTTTTTTCTTCTAATTACTCCACTACATACCTAAGTTGATTAATGTTGCTCGAAAGGATTTTTATTATTATTCTGAAAGTTTAACGGAGTCAAGTTGAAGTACAAAAGAGCTTTTCTATGATTCTATCACTTGCTGAGACGACGAGGATAAATTATTATATATATATATATATATATATATATATATATATATATATTTTTTTTTCTTTATATATATATATATATATATATATATATATATTTTCTTTGGATTATAAAAGCTTTTGTTCTCATCTTGAAAAAGAGATAAAATGATAAATGTTGATAAAAGAAGTTGTTAAGCTGAGAGTATATGATATGTAACTAAGTGATTGGTTGATTTAGTCTTTAAAGAGATTGAGTGGAGCAAATATTTCTATTAAATTGAGAATAAATATGTTATAATAATAATAATAATAATAATAATAATAAATGAGCTCAACAACCACAATTGTCTATTTTATCATTAAATTAGTATTATTATAACTATCACTAGCATTATTAATACTACCATGCTCCACTACTATGCTATGCTACCATTTTTTTATCCATTTGACTACTCACCATAGGTCCATAATTGTAATTATTATTAACTATAAACTAAAAATATATTTTTATTTGCTTCATTATCATAACATGTATTATGAATTGATAGGTTAATTGATATGTTAACCTAGTTAACTCAAAAAAGAATAAAATTCCATATTATTCATTGTAGTGATGTTAGGTGTATTTTTTCAATTAATATTTTTTTTATTGGGTGACAAGTCCTTCAACATTGAGTTTTTTTATAGGGTTATTTTCATCTAATGACTCGTGTCGCGGGTTTTGGTGGAATAACCCAAATGACTTGTTTTTTTCTTTTCAAATTTTATATTTTAATATTGTGTTTAATGGGGAATTAAAGTTCAAGATTTATTTCAATTTGCTTTTTACTAGGTTATCCCAGGTGTTATAATCCATTTTTAGGTTATTTACCAAATTCATCCATAACAAAAATAGAAAATAAAAAGGATTAGCTTGGTGGAGAAGTTAAACTAGAAATTTTGGGATAAAGTTAGGAACCCGAACATACCCCTTTTGTGTCCAAGACCGAGAAAAAAAATGCAACTCAAGAATAAAAAAAATCATTGTTTGATAAATTTATATAAAAAATAAGTCCAAGGGAAAAATTAGATTCTTAATAGGCCAATTTAATTTAATCATGAGACAAATTAAATTTTAATTATACTTAAGAATTGATTTGGTTTGAATTAAAGGATTTAATTAGGTGTAAAGATTTAATTATACTTTAAAAAAATTAGATTAATTTTATTAGGGGTTTAATTGATGAAAATTAAGTTTGGAAGATTATTTGTATGAAGGCAGTTGGTTGAAATTATTTGCAAGATTGCAAGAAAATCAAAGTTTAGGGGTCAATTAAGAGCTAAATTGAAAAAATGTTCTTAGATTAGGACCAATTTATAAAATGCACCAAACTATAGAAATCCTATTGGCTGATATCAAGGGTGAAGTTGAAGAAAATTAAAAAATCTAATGGTCAATTGTGGGTCAAATTGCATAAGCCCGAAATCAAAATCTAAAATGAAAAAGGCATGCAAATCCAAGGCTGACATTCGATGTTCAATAAGGGTGAAAATGCACAAAATTTAAAAAGTTTAAGAGTGTAATTATACCAATTATAAGTTGAAGGATCAAATTGCGCTTTTAGCCACCAAACGATGTCATTTGAAAGAAAAAAAGGGACCAATGACACATCATATAGTTATTGTTCATTGTTTTCCTCTATTTTTTTACGAAAAAAGTTGCTTAAGTGACTTTCTTTCAAAGGCATTTAATGTTTCATTTCTTCACTAAATTTGATCAAAGTTGCACCAAAAATAATGACTTGAAATTTGTTTATATAATGGTATAATTCATTTTGGCTGGTTGACAACACAACCGCTGCGACATCGCCCTAAAATTGCCACCTCAAACAACCTTTAACTATCAATTTTGGTAACTCATGATAGCAACTTTAAGCCAATGAGTTGAGATGCCTACAAGTTGAAATCAAATGATGAAATTTTGAAGTCGACAAAGATAAGATTACCATATTCTACTATCTATAAATAAAGCTTGATCTCATGCTCATATCATTAAGTTATTCAAAGCCAAAGCTAAGAAAAAAAATTTATTTTTCAGCCCATAATTTTCTTTTCTCCTTTTCAGCCATCACCTCTCTCCCTCTTTTCCCTCCACCTATTACGATGTCAATACCTCCTGCAATCCTATAGCATCTATGCAACATAAGGAACAACTTCGGTCACCACTCACCTATGGCAAGATAAATATTGCTTTCTTTTTGCCTCAAAAGTAGCCTTTTAACTAGCCATTGCAAGCATAAATTCTACATGTAATGGCTACTTAATTAACTTTTGTTAATTGGTAGACCCTTTATAGCCCATCCCAACCCAACTCGAAAAAAGAAAGAGATAGGTCAATCTAGCCCAACCTGGCTAGGGCCGATCTAGTTTGATGGGTCAAACCCAACTCAAATACTTATATAATAATCAAACAATATTTGGAAAAAAATCAAAACATTTCTATGGGTATTTTAAAAAAAATGAGATTTTCTCTCATATTTTCCAAATAATTTTGTATAATATCGGTCCTTGTGCTTACACTACAAAGTTTCAATTTCAATATTAAAAATACATAGTTTTATTCAAAACGTTTTTAAAAATCTATGGGGCTTTTCAAAATTTTCTTTTCTTTTATGATCATTTCAACTAATTTTGTTCAATATTTGGTCATGGACTTTCACTGTAAGATATGAAATCATTAAGAATATCTTATTTTGTCCCAAACTTCCAAAAAATAATTAAAAGAATCCTTGTTTAAAAAACAAAAAAATATTTTATTTTCATACTTACGACAGAATACTATAAAATGTATTTTTTAGCATATATTCATAAAAAACAAAAAAAAAATCATATCTTTTTCTATGTTTTAAAATACAGAAAATAGATATCGTAACTACTTTACTATCATATGTTAGAGTTTGACTAAAATATCAAAAATCATTTACCAATAATTTTGTTTCACATATTAATATTTAAGAGTAGATTTTAATATTTAGGGGGTGTAAAATTACATTATAGAGTATACCATCAAGTATTAAAAATACAAAAAAAAAGTATGATGCTAAAATTAAGATTTTAGAGTTATTAAGTTTTTTACCCAATAAGATAAAGACTCCCTTATAAAAACATAAATATTTTGAACCTTATAAAAGACCAACGAATAAAAAATAAACTTAGAAAAATAATCAAACAACAATGTAACTTAGACTATACTAGGTTTTCTAATGAAGTTATCTCGATTTGGGTCATAGGTTTTGGTAGAGTGACTCAATTTGTATATTTTTTTTCTTTCTTTTTAATTTCATACTTCAACATTAGGCTGATTAATGATTGAAATTTATAATTTGATTATAATTTCTTCTCCATAGATTTATCTCGGTCTCATGACATGGTTCACGAGTTTGACAAGTTAACTTTTTGTCACTTTTTTAAATCTTGTTTTAATTGACTTGTTTTTAATTTATCCATTTCAAAATTAAGTTGATTAAGTATTAAGCTTCATAATTTATTTTTATTTGCTTTCTAGGAAGTTATTATAGTCTAATAACTCGAGTCGTAGATTTGACGTGTTAACCCGTGTTGATCTAAGTTAATCCAATATGTTGTTATCTTAATGTTAGGAAAAGATAGTGTCCTCTTAAAATTAGTTTTTAGTTAAACTATTTTCTTATGTGTTCTATGAGTTGATTTGAACTCGCAAAGGCAATTAAATTATATTGTTTCAATACTCCCATGATTTAATTTATTTTCTTAAAAGAAACAAATAATAACAATATCTTACTATTTTTATTTGTTCAAGAAAAAAATTTGATCTGGCTTAAGTGGGAATGAATAATGTTGAATGACTATTACTTGTAGTTTCTTTTTAAAAGCAATTATGGAGAGAAAATACAGTTTATCAATCCTCCCATTGCAAATCCTCCCTCCCTCCCTCCCTTCCTCCCTCTATGTATACATATAAAAACACATTTCAACTCAATATTTGTGTCCTTCATTTTCTTTCCATGATGTTTATTTCCAAAAATACATTTAAGGAAAAAAATGCAATGTCAAAATCTAATTGTGAAAATGATACGAACATTTCCATGATCCTGTTTAAGTTTTATAAGAGAATTATATTTATTTGGTATCTTTTTGTTTTGGTTTTTGAAAACATTTTTTTCTTAGCTCCGAATCCAAACAAGCAACAAGCCCGCAACAATTCCACGTAGAAATAAAACTGTTGGATTGTAATGTTCGTGGTGCATGGAAATGGACAAACGACCCTTGGATTAATAACTAACCAAAAACACAAAACGGGCAACAATTCATAGCTAATGTAAAATTGAGGCCCAGCTTATTACACACAGCTGGGCTGGGAGGCTGTCATCCCCTGAACCTCCATGGCTTGAATTGAATTAGGTGTTAGGGTTCAAGACGTGGAAACCTCCTTTTCATTTGTTTTTTTTTTTTGTTTTTTTTTCTCTCTAAAGATTAATAAAACAATTGTAATACTTGGACATTACAATCTAGCTTGTCAACATATATTAAAATTGCAATAACCTAATCTTAAAACTAAATATAATTTTATTTATTTAAAACAATTAAAGTTATAGACATTTCATTTTATTTTGTTTAAAAAAATATTGAAAATTGATGTTAATTTGATTATCAAGTTTTGGTATACTAATGAAGTTGTTAAAGTGACATGTCAACAACATGCTGACATGTACTTCAGGTATTCTTAGAAAAATCATTTTATTTCCGTGAGCATTCTTATTATTATTATTTTTTTAATAAAGATATACAAAAGTTATTACATGTTATTCAATCTTTCATGCGTGAATGCGTCTCTATGCATTTTCCAATGGGTGTCATTATGCATATAAGACCATGATTGACAGTCTTTTAAAATTAATTTTGAAAAAAAAATATTTTTATTTTTTTTATTTTAAATTAAATATTTTTAGTTTTCCTATTATGATATGAAAAATAATTTTTAAAAAATAAAAAAAATATTATTTCAATATATTTTCTAAATAAAAAATATTATTTAAAAATAACGAACTAAATTTCTAAATGAGTAATGCCAGTGCTGAGATGGGGCACTAAAAAATGTGGGCCCTGGCGTTAATAAACGGTGATGGTGGTTTGATGGGCCAGCTGGGTTGAAGTCATAAACACATAACTTAAAAAAACAAAAAAAACATATATATTTTAATATATTTTTAAATAAAATATACTTTTAAAAATAATTTAAAAAAATAAAAAAATATATTATTTTAATATATTTCTAAACAAATAATACTTTTAAAAATAATTTCAACTAAATTTTTAAACAAGTAGATGCCACTGCTGAGATTGGGCACTAAAAAATGTCGTTAGGAAACCGGTGATGGTGGTTTGATGGGCCAGCTGGGGTTGAAGTTATAAACACTTATACGATCTCTGGAAAGGTTGTTCAAACTTCTTAGTCAACTTTTGACCTTTCATAGTTTCATATCATGAGAAGGGGTTTTGGTTTTAAATTTCCATTTTCATCTAATTCTCCACCTTTTGCTTAAATTCAAGAGGTCATTATCATAAATTTTGCTAGACGAGAGGACGCAGCCACATATAAAAATAATGTTCTAGACAAGTCTGGGAGGTTTGCAAAGACTTAAATTTTGTATTTTTAATATGTTTTAATGTAAAAAATAAAATTTATAAATAAATAAATTATTCCAATATATTTTCGAGTAAAAATTACTTTGAAAAGCAAGCAACCGTTACCGCACTAAAATGGCAAATATTGTAATAATTGTTTTTCAAAATATATTTTTTATAATTATATTAATATAATATATTTTTATTTCTTAAAGTTCATTTCAACTCCAAAGTAGACCTTGAAAGCCATCAAAGAGCATGAAAAAAGTGACAAAGCAATAAGAATTTTTGTTTGTTTTGAAAAGTCAATATGACTTGGAAATATATGAAATGTATTCTATACGAGTGCATATCCACCACATTCTATGCTAAGAATCTAGACTTGCAGCAAACAAAATTGATACAAATCGTTTTCTTTTCTCTTTCTTTCTCCAAAACTGCTCCCCACAAACACTGAAAAGCACTATTCCTTTATTTATTTATTTATTCTTATTCTTATTATTCTTATTTTTATATTTTTTGGTAGTAGGTGGAATATAGAGGCAGCCTTAATGTTCATAAATCAAACAACATTTTCGTCGAAGCTACCATTTGCAGTGGCAGCCTTAAATTCTTTTTGAACGTGTACCAATTTGCAGTTTAATACACTACTACATTTTCTTGTAATTAAAAATATATTTTTCGGAACATTATGCAATCAAATTGAAATTTCTATGGCAGTTTCTCTCAGACCAGGACAATTTCAACTCAAACTTCACGTGATGTTGTGACTCGTGCGAAAGAAAACATTTGAAAAAACTAAACGAGTTCATAACATGTAGTAATCAAGATTTCATATTCACATATTATGCCAGCACTTACGGGCAGCAAGATCCGACTGGGAAGATTATAGATTATACTTCTCTTTTTTCTTTTTTTCTTTTTTAAATATATTATTAGGGTTTCTCCAGTCAAAGTGTGGATTGTAAATGAGACATCTCTTCGTTAAAATATAAGCAAGCAGTTGTTCGTGGAGATTTCCATGTACAATAGAAGAGAAATAAAATAAAACTAAAGTTGAATCTTTGAATCAACACACACTTTGCTTTTTAAATGCCAACAAACTTTTTATTTATTTATTTATGCATTTGAAAGATCAATACCACCCAGCTGACTCTTTACCAGGAACTTGAAAACCACGAGCAGCACCAAACTCCATGCATGGTCACTGCATCTTCATTCGGTGTGGACTTTGATTTTCATTACAAGACGTGCACACTTTGGTTTCCAGAGTCCATATCTCTGTTAAAAATGCGACAAGTTTGGTTTCCTGCTACGCACCTTCTTCCAAATTTCCTGCATATTTCCCTTCCTCTAAGCAAGACTATACTTGTATTAGGAGATACTTTTTTTTTCTTCTTTGGGTAGTAATATGGATTCGTGCATCTTACTCGTTCAAATCTAGGTTTATATATTTTTTTTTATCTCTTATCACATAACAACTATACCTAGGATCCATGTCAAAATAACAATATTATTTTGACAGTTTAGTAAGATTATCACAGAAGCCGTGCACTAACATGTGACTTGTTTCTCATTTCTAAAAGCTAGGTCAAGTTCAAAGTTGCGCAGCCAAGAAGAGTCCGGCATCTTATTTTTGGATGTGAGGAAACCACACACTCTGAAAAATACACTTTGTGATCTAAGTAAGCAAGTAAAACCCTCGGCTATCTCAGGCTCTTACAAGTGATACATGCTTTGACTCGAACTCAAGACCTGCTGTGCAAATCACAAACTCTCTTCCATCACGTAATGCCCTTACAGACAAAAACCCTACGATCCCTATACTTATTTTAATAACTAGACAAGGATTTAACCCATTTAAACCCAAATGACATGCCTTGGGTTTTTTTCCCCCGACTTGATTGACACTTGCTCAACCAAGGATCAACATAATCCCTTCATGAAGAAAAACAATTCAAGACAACGCAAAGTTATTTAATCTAAAACCCAATCATTTTTGTTGTTTTACTCATTTGATTTTTTCTTCTTAAAAATGAAAAATAGTATCTCATTAAATGAGGTATAAATAAAATAATTAACATGAGCTTTAAATTAGTTTTAAGATAATCTTACAGCCCAAATAAATATCCCAATCAAAATTATTAATCTTTGAAGCGAAGGTGCTCACTTTTGACGAGTAAACTTGATTCATGACTAACAACTCATATGCAATGCCCATACATTCTTGAAGAGGAGTAAGTTTTATATTGGTAGGTGCAACCATTGTAGAATGAAGAAGAAGATAGGTGGAGAATAAGTGATATAATCAAAGATATTTTTTAATATTTCATCTTTCTATAAAAAGGTTTGTATTATGTATTGTTAAGTTTATGGAAGGATAAAGACAAACAAAGGGAGTTAGATAAGAGAATTATATATTTATGAGTTGCATTGATTTTATTTGATTTCAGTGTTTGTTGTGTGTTTTTTTTCTCTCATAGAGGTACATAATAGGGACCACAATCACACACTCCACCAACAAGTGATATTAAAACTTAGAAACCAAAAATAGAAGATGCATTTTTTCTTACCTAGCCTACATTCCACATAAAAATGGTGCGGTTGAAAAGAAAGAATTGTACTCTTCTTAACATAGTTGAAAACATGATAAAGGAAAAGTCCTTGCCCATGAGTTGTTAGGATGAAAGATTTTCATATATACTTTATCTACTAAATTGGTGTCCTATGAAAACTTTGAGGAATAAGATACCACATGAAGCGTGAAGCACTTATGAACTAAGTATAAGTCAACTTTAAGTTTGTTTTGATTAATCACATATTCCAAAACTTTAGAGGCGAGAATTTCCAGCCTTGAAAACAAATGAGAGAAGTTTATCTTTATAAGATATGGTCATAAGTAAATACAAGAAGTTTATCTTTATAAGATATGGTCATAGAAACCATAGGATACAAACTATATTATCCCATAAAAAATGTTCTAAATAGAAATATCATTTTCAGAGAAAATAAATCTTGAAGGTGGGACCAAATTGATTTTTTTAAAATGTAGAGTTGAGTGATGAAAAATAAAAATATGCTCATTTACTAGAAGTATAGACATAAAATTCATTAAATGTTAATCCTTTCATAATGGAGGAGTGAAACTCTGTATTCAATAGTAGAAAAACTATCTAACATGGGGCATAGAGGGGTTCAAAACTTAGAAGATTTGTATAAGGACATAAAATTTATGCATTGTAATGAGTTCATTTTATTATATTTATTGATTTTTTTATGATTCATATAGTTTTGAATAAGTTAACAAAAAAAGATAAATGAAGGAATGCAATGGATGAAAAAATAGATCTATTAAAAAGAACAAAACTTAAGGGTTGACTTCCCTCCTAAAATGACACAACACCACAAAATGTCAAAGGGGTTTACAAGGAAAAAAAAAATGCTCAATGAGAATTTTTGAGACAGAAGGCCAATCTTATCACAAAGGTTACAAGAAAAAAAACTATGAGGAAGTCTTTGCCCTCTATTGCTAATGTTGAAACCATCAGGCTGCTATTTTTGGTAACTAGATTAGAGAGATGAATTTATCAACTACCTTGATATGTGAAGAAAGGTCATTTATGAATAGAGTACAAGAAAAAATTGATCAACGACCTAGAGATCATATGAAGAAAGGCAAAAACAAACTTGGTATACATGCTAAGAAAAATGTTATATAGATTGAGACAAGCTTTATATCTATGGATTACCAAGATCGATGACTATTTCAAGAAAAAATGGGTTTGAGAGGTGTCCCTATAAACATGTATTATACATGAAAAACAAATTGGTGGAAGTGTGTTATATGCTTGTATATATATTGATGATTTAATCCTTATTAATAACAATTCAGTTACGTTTGAATTGATCAAAATAAGCATGGTTAAAGAGTTCGTGGTGATGAAATAGGTTTAATGACATAGTATTTTTTAGGAATTGAAGTTACACAAAGTGAAAAATGAATTTTATCTCATAAAAAACTATGCAAGAAAGGTTCTTAAGAATTTTAGCATGGAGAAATTGAATATAGTCTTTACTTGAAGTAGGATTAGAATCAAGAAAGAATAATTAAGGTGATGTTGATCCAACCTTCTTTAAAAATCTAGTTGCAAGTTGGAGGTTTAAGATAACTTATACGCACTAGACCAAATATACTCTATGAAATCAAATTAATAAATAGGCGCATGGAAAACCCTAACCAATCTCATCTTAATACAAATGAAAGTAATTTTTTTTATATATAAAAAGAGCTCTCTTAATAATACTATATTCAACATATATTATGAATATTTCAAACTTGTTGGTTACTCTAATAGTGATAAGGGATATGATTTTGGATGACAAAAAATAAAAGCAAAATGTGTATTATGTTTTTCATGGGAGATATAACATTCATCTAAATTTCCAAGAAGCAAGTTATCGCCACACTATCATCATATAAACTTAAGTATATTTGTTGTTAGGGATAGTTGTTTGTCATGGTATTTGGTTAAGGAGCATGCTAAAGTTTTTAAATTTTTTTGTAAGATAACCTTATAAAACTTTACATTGATAATCATTCCATGATTGCTTTACAAAATAACTAATGTACCATGAAAAAAACCAAGCATTTTGATACTCGATACCATTTCATCGAGGAACATGTAAAAAACAAATAAGTAAAGCGGTGTCTTGTATAATTTATGATTAGGTTGCTGATATATTCACAAAGTCACTCAAACATGATGTGTTTATAAGAATGAAGAGCATGCTTGGATTAAGGAAGTTTGGAGAGATAGATTTAAAGCGAAATGTTGATCAATAAACTTGACTCAATGTCAGCCTTTATGCAGTATCTCTGCATCCTAGAAAAGAAGAGCATTTTTCAATGGCAGGTGTAACGATTGTTGAAAGATTAAAGATTATAGTTTGAGGCATAGTAAAATTGGTGACATAATCAATGACTTTAGAGAGTTTTATATCTCTATACATAGGTAACCATGTGGAATGATAAGAGAATTAGAGAGAGTTAGAAAAACAAAATTGTAAACTTGTAGGTTTCATTCATTGAATTTAGTGAATTTGTGTGGATATTTCTCTCTTGAGGGTGCATCAACAATGACCTCAATCAATTCCATTGATGTATATGGTGATTGGAGGATAAAATATTCTAAAATTGCATCACCCTTGATGTTATTGATGCTATATATACTGAGATCCCCTACATAAAAGAGCCACTTTATTGGAAAACAAGCAAGAAAATTAAGACACTCAACTATTTGTACACAAACTAGTAAGAAAGTGAGTCACTCAAAACAGAGCACAGGTAAAAACAAGGAACATTCAAAGGGTGTCAATTAGGCCATCAATTATTATTATTATTATTATTATTATTATTATTATTATTATTATTATTATTATTTTTAACTATCTGAGAAATAACATGCTGAGATCTTCGTACGATTTACACTCAAAATAAGTCTTAATTGATGGCTTGATCGGGGGAAACCCGTGTAACACAGCAGTATATTAAGCTACAAGACAAACAAGAGAACTGGTTCCAGCTATGATGGCAATGGTAATGCGAGACCAGATAAATACAGAAAAGAGAAACCTAACTTGTGCATGGATTTTTTTCATCTCTTCCAAAATGGAGTTGAAATTTCTTCAACACGTGAGTTTATATATTATTAGCTATAGCTCATTGAATGCCAAAAGTTCCAACAATTGTGACAGCTAGTGCACTCAATTGTTATTTCTTTCCTTGAGTGGTGACCTCAAGATTTAATGTTTTAAATTTTAAATTTTAAATAATGATCACTTTTTTTTTATCACCAGTAGTTTCTGAAAATTGCAATTAATTACTAAGAAGTAACTAGATTCAAAGTTCTGCCCCGTAATAGTATAGCTGCATAGATATTCGCCACCTTCACTTAAATTCTAGCAATAACTCAAAATGCTCAATGTTTTCTCTAATTACTTTTAGATTTGTGTTACCGTGCATTAAAATCTTGCATATGGCGGCATGTTTTTCTTTTCTTGTCGCCTTGACAGTTCTCACTTTCTTCTTATTATTATTATTATTATAATTATTATTATAATTATTAACTAATTAAATGTTTCGCGCATCACTAAGAAGCAACGTCTAACAACTAAATAGCTTAAATTGTTAGTTGAAAGCAAACTTATCATACTAATAATAGTGTCATATTTATTAATTGGGACTATAAGAAATGTTGATGGCCTATAGAAAACAAGGCTAACTAGTCCTACACCATTTAATTACTCTGTGTGGGTGTGTGTATATACGCATTCATGTATATAAAATGCATGTGAGCAGTCTTATATTAATTAGGGTTTGAAGGTACGAGGAAATTGATCTCAAGAAACGTCTATCTTAATCAAAAGGGGTAAAGGAAACCATGTGGTGGAGAAATTTCGTCCTGATCTCGAACCAATTTCACACAACTACTATAATAATTGGATTGGAAATGGTCGTATATCCTCTATTTCAATTCCTTCAAGTCAATTCACGTGGTTTTAATCCTATAAATAGGCATGCAAACTCCAACATCACATTGCACCATACCTGAGTTCAATTATATTTTTTATCAGGCAAGATCCTCAAATTTATTACTTTCATGGATAGGCAAAGCAATCTGATAGTCTCCAAAATAGGAATCATCGGAGCTGGTGTAAGTGGTTTAGCTGTTGCTAAGCAGCTATCTAGCTACAGTCCAGTGGTTTTTGAAGCGAGCGACTCCATTGGAGGGGTGTGGAAAAGTTGCTCTTACAATTCCACAAAACTTCAATCCCCTCGCGGTGATTATGAATTCACTGATTTCCCCTGGCCTAACAGAGATGACCCAAGTTTTCCTTCTTATATTGAGATACTGGATTACTTGAAATCTTATGCTGAGCATTTTGATTTGATGAAGTATGTCATGTTCAGCTCAAAGGTGGTGGAGGTCCGCTTTGTCGGCGGCCGCGAACCAGCTGATTTCAGAGGCGAACCCGGGGAATATGGCAGCCTTTTGCCCTGGACTGCCGGTGTGGGAGGTTGCTGTGCAAAGCAAACAATCTGACATCATTCAGGTCCTTAAAAATGGCTCTTCTTTACTCCTGCAGTAGCTTCAAAACTAAAACTGCTATTTTCTGCTTTCCCATTAATATAACTCGAAAACTCTCTTTGCTAGCCGATTATATAATATACAGATCGATGTGCTTCAACACTGTCTTGACAATTGTTCATATAATTAAAGTACTGTCAATATCCTTTGCTGATTATTCGTATTTTGCTTCCTATTTCAGTGGTACGCGTTCGAATTTCTTGTTGTTTGCACTGGAAAGTATGGAGATATACCGAAGATTCCTGAGTTCCCACACAAGAAAGGGCCCGAAGCATTCGAGGGCAAGGTGATGCATTCCATCGATTACTGCAAGCTTGACAAGGAAGCGGCTACTCAACTCCATAAGGGAAAGAAGGTGGCAGTCATTGGGTTCAAAAAATCAGCGATTGATTTAGCTCTTGAGTGTGCTGAGGCAAACCAAGGTACAAGCTGATCAGCTTAATTAATATGCTTCATTCATGCTTTTGATGATTTGCAGATTCATAATCTTACACGAACTATCTCCATGTCAAGGCCAACTTGTTTCTTTCTTATGTTAATTGTATATATAAAAGCTTCACTAAATCTTAATTAGAATTTTCATTTCTTTTTTCTTATACACTCGCAAACACAAGTATGTGTGTGCTTGTGTGTGTAGATGTGTGTGCTTGTGTGTGTAGATGTGTGTGCTTGTGTGTGTGTATTCTATTGTAAGTCAAAACAAAAAAGATTTATAAATACATGTCTGCTTTTCCTAGTTAAGAGAAAATGATTTTGTTTAATCAATTTTAAATTTTATTAATTTCCACATCTCTCTCTTTCTATAAAAAAAGGGGAGTGAAATCTTGTTTAATACCATGCTATAGGATCCATACACATAAATCAAAAACTTTTCCTAGTTTTTAAATATATGTTTTGATTTTTATATAAATTCCACACCAAGTTCCTCTAGATCATTTTCTCTCTCTTTTTTTTTGTACAAGTGATGATCTCAGTTTCTCCCCTCTTATTGTTTATTTCGTGGGCCATATTTGGTTTCTATAATATACATACATACATATACATATACATATACATATAAAGACACCTATGGACATTATTATTATTATTATTATTATTATTATTATTATTATTATTATTATTATTATTATTATTGTTGTGTGATCTTACGTGTGGATGGTGTCATAATTAAATGGTCCCAGAAAAAGTAGCAAAAGGAACAATCAGTCGTTGAATGGTTACAAGTAGTGACGTTCCACGTTAAATGGATGTAGCGTGCATGGTAACACAAGTCATGCTCAAGGATAGAAAAAAGCCATCTCGTGGTCAATTCCCACACTCGTACAGATCATGCGTTGACTTATTGACTGCACGTTTTCAGCCATCTAACTTTCCAGTTTTGACTTTGCATAGTTAATGATCAAAGCAAAAACAGATAATTACTTTGATTCTTCGGGTCCCTAATCTGGGATGTAAATATGAATTTTGGCGACACAGCGAAGCATTATGGACTTAGTTTTCTTCGCTGAAGAGCAATGGATGATTAAACTCTCTTCTTTAATTATTTCCAAAAATAGAAATTTCAAAAACTATTTTTCTCCGTTTTACTAATCAACATGTCATGTTTGAATGTGTGCTGTAGGCCCTGAAGGGAAACCGTGCACCATGGTTGTTCGGACATTACATTGGACTGTGCCCCATTACTGGGTGTGGGGTTTGCCATTTTTCTTGTTCTTTTCGACAAGATCTTCTCAGTTCATACACGAAAGTCCAAACCAAAGTCTCCTCAGGGCTATGCTTTGCTTGCTGCTGTCTCCAATGGTGAGCTCATTCTGACACATTCAATTTATTTTCAAGTCCTGAAATGCTAATGCTGCAATTAATTGGTTCTAATGCTGTAATCATGGAATTTTACAGAGGCGTGTAGTTTCCAAGTTCATAGAGTCCTATCTCCTCCACAAACTTCCTCTGCAGAAATATGGACTGAAACCAGATCACCCTTTCATTGAGGACTACGCATCTTGCCAGATGGCTATCATGCCAGATAATTTCTTTTCCGAGGCAGACAAGGGGAAGATCGTGTTCAAAAGAGCATCAAATTGGTGGTTCAATAAGGAAGGACTCGAGTTCGAGGACAAAACTAAAGTGGAGGCCGATGTTGTCATATTTGCCACTGGTTTCGATGGGAAGAGAAAGCTCAAAGATATCTTACCCGACCCTTTCTGCAGCTTGTTAGAGGACGCCCATTCTGGTGTCATGCCCTTGTACAGGTAATTAATAAGCTTTTCAATTCATTCCGTGAAACCTAAATCTTTATGCGGTGTTAGCTTGGATTAATTAATTTGTTTATCAGAAGAGGTGGCCCAAATCATATATTCTTAATTTTTGTTGCAGGGGGACTGTTCATCCATTGATACCAAACATGGCTTTTGTGGGATTCATAGAGAGTGTTGCAAATCTTCACACATCAGAGCTGCGCAGCATTTGGCTGGCACGACTCATCGACAACAAATTTAAGCTCCCAACCATTGACAGGATGCTTGAGCAGGTGTCTAAGGAGATTGAAGTGGCGAAGAGGACAACCAGGTTCTATAAGAGGCATTGCATCTCAACTTTCAGCATCAACCACAGCGATGAAATCTGTGAAGAAATGGGATGGAGCTCTTGGAGGAAGAATAACGTGTTAGCAGAAGCCTTCAGCCCTTATGGTAGCAGGGACTATGAGCTCAAATAAGACCAAGTCTACCACAAGAACAGTAACGGAATCGGAATATATATATATATATAAGCACAGTTATTACCTTCATTGTTTTATTAGTATTACGTCCAAGAAAGTCATCAAGCCATCCTGTATTTTGTTTAATAAACTAGCTAGAATAGTTACCTTTACATTATTGTGAATCGCCTATGAGAAGAAAAATAGGCAAATCACAAACAACGTACGTCACAAATCATTTACTATGAGAAGACGCATTATACAATTCAATATATATAGTTATTGTTTGGAGTGTTGTTGTTGTTGTTGTTTTTTAAAGTTTTTTTTGTTTATAAATATATTAAAATGATATTTTTTTGAATGAATGAAAATTAACTAATTTTAGCTTTAACTTATAATTCACAAGTTAAAAGTAGTTTTAAATATAAATAATTATTGCAAGCTTGATTTGGGAAGATGATTAGAATGATCTCCTTTTAATTCTTTTAAGAAAATTAGTGGAATCAGAATTAATAATATAAAGTTTAAAAGTTATTTGACTAAAGTAAGATTTTGACTCAAATTTTCAATAATCTTTTAATATATAGTTTAAAAGTTATTTGTGTCTTTCTTAAATCAAAAGTTGAAAAATAACTTAAATCAATCTCCATATACATATACATATACATATGTGGAAAAAAAAACTTAGTTCCTTTATTTTCATTCAAAATGTTCAATATTTAGGGTATAAAAAGATTTAAAAATTTCCCTTTTCTTGTTTCTCCCCCTCAAAATCCGAATCTTGGACGATGAAACTCACCACTTTCCATTAAAATCAAACAACACCTATCATTCGATGAAACAAACAAAATCCGCAAATTACTGAAAAAATCCAACAGATGTTTTGGGAATCTGAATTCTATTTTAATTGAAGATAATTAAACAGAAATAGATTTAAAAAACGACAGAGATTCCCACCACTTTAAACTTGATATTCTCTGTAAACTTCAACACAACTTGTATTTACTTGTATTTCTTTTCTTGATTACATATCATGTTCGTGAGTGTATTTATAGAGTTGTAGTTGCTGCACTGGCAGCAACTTTGTACAATGGGAATATTGGTTGTTATGTGCAGGCCATGGGTTTGTTGTGGGAGGTTACGGAGGGCCTGCCATAGCCACCAATTCTGTTTTTGCGCTTTTGCATTCTAACTGTTTGAGAAAATGACGAGTGATGACTCGGGGTCGGTGATTCATCAACAGTGATGACTGGCCGGTGATTCATCAATGCCCTTCATTCTAACATCCCCCCTTAAGCTGTGGTGTGGTGAATGCACAACAGCAAGCTTGTCCTTGAGTTTCTGGAACTGCGAGATGGTGAGAGGTTTGGTGAGGATGTCGGCAGTTTGTTCTTCAGAAGGTATGTATCTGACTTCAATTTCCTTACTTTGAACTTTGTCCCTGATGTAGTGAATGTCAATTTCTATGTGTTTAGTTCTAGAATGAAATACTGGATTTGCTGCAAGTTGTTTTGCTCCCACGTTGTCGCACCAGATTACAGCAGGTTCATGATTATGTATACCGATCTTTAATAGGAGAGAATTTAACCACACAATTTCAGTGCTTGCTTGAGCAAGTGCTCGGTACTCAGCTTCAGTGCTGGACCGAGCCACTGATTTTTGTTTTCTTGAGCTCCAACTGATCAAGTTGCCACCAAAGTATACACAGTAGCCAGATGTTGACTTTCGATCATCTAGTGAGCTTGCCCAATCCGAATCACAAAAACATTCAATAGACAGTGTGTGAGCACGAGTGAATTTAATACCTTCACCGATTGAGCCAGCTAGGTATCTCAGGATTCGTTTGCAAGCTTGCCAATGATTCTGGGTTGGAGATTGAAGAAATTGACTGAGTTTGTTAACTGAGAAGGCTATGTCGGGATGACTGAGAGTGAGGTATTGTAGGGCACCTATGGTGCTTCTGTAGAGAGTAATTTGTTCAAATGGGTCATTGTCTTGTAGGTGGAGCTTGTTGCTTTGATTCATAGGGGTTGGGCATGGGTTGGCTGTGAGCATGTTGGTTTTCTTGAGTAGGTCAATTGTGTATTTAGTTTGGGACAAATGAATGCCATCAGCCCCCCTTGTGGTTTCAAATCCAAGGAAATAAGTGACTGAACCGAGAGTCTTGAGAGCAAACTGAGATTGTAGATGTGAGATGATATGGAGCACTTGATGAGACTGATTTCCAGTGAGAAGAATGTCATCTACATATACCAATGCAAACATAAGGGCTGCACCATTTTTGTAGATGAAGAGTGAGGTGTCTGAATTAGAAGTCTTGAAACCAAGCTGTAGCAGTGAGCTACGAAGTCTGTCAAACCAGGCACGGGGGGCCTGTTTGAGCCCATAAAGTGCTCGATAGAGTTTACAAACAGCTGATGGGTGATTGATGTCAAGGTAGCCTGCAGGCTGCTCCATGAAGACTTCTTCATCAAGAGTGCCATTCAAGAAGGCATTATTGATGTCAATTTGTTGAACATCCCAGCCATGTGTGACGGCAAGTGTTAAAATGACTCTGATTGTGGTTGGCTTGACAACCGGGCTGAAGGTTTCGAAGAAATCAATACCTGGCTGCTGTTGGAAGCCTTTAGCTACAAGCCTGGCTTTGTGTCTTTGAACTGATCCATCAGCATTGTATTTAATTCTGAAAATCCATTTATTGTCAACAACATGCATGTGTGGTTGACGTGGAACTAAGTCCCATGTTTTGTTTGTTTGCAGGGCATTGTATTCTGCATCCATGGCTTGTTTCCATTCTGGAAGAGATAGGGCTTGCTGAACTGTGTCAGGGATTGAGGGAAGGTAGGCAGCTGTGGTAGGGTATGTTAAGGAACCATCTCACCTAAAAGCTTAAGCTTGTAGGTGAGGCCCCATGATATGATTTATATTATTCTCTAACACACCCCTTCAAGTGAAAGCCCTTTGGGCTTGAAACTTGCATAGGCCCATATCACCTTGTACTTGGTTTTTATCAAATAGAATGAGGGTGGTGAGATTCGAACTTGTGACCGCTGGGTCAATAAGGCTCTGATACCATGTGGAAAATTGTGTAGCGAAGGATGGAGGCAGTGTAGGTTTTTGGTTTGAAAATCCCTACTTTTGATCTTGTAAGCATTGGATGAGAGGGAGGGATGGGTGGGTAAGGTATGGGTTCTTGAGGAATAGAGTGGGATTGAGGGTGAGTAGTAGGTGAGGGATTTGAAGGAGTGGGAGTTGAGGTTGTATCAAGACTGTTGGATGATGAAGAACCTGAACTAGAAGAGTGAGGAGTGGCTGCTGGGAGTGGAGATGAAGCCCCTCATGACACTGTAGATTGAGGAGAAACACGATCCCCGCATGTTAGGAGACAAAATAGGAAACCAATGGTGAGATTGCAATGGTGTAGTGGGAGTATGAGAAGCTGAATGTGGGAGAGCTGAGTTTGTAAAACCATTAGCAAAGGGAAACTCAAACTCATTGAAGGTGATGCTTTGAGCTATGTAAATTCTGCCAGAGGGGTGTAAACATTTGTAGCCTTTGTGATTTGGGCTATAGCCTAAGAACACACATTTATGGGATCTGAAATCGAGTTTGTGCTGATTGTAGGCTCTTAGGTGAGGAAAACATGTGCACCCGAAAACTTTCAGAAAGTTGAGATTTGGTTTTGTGTTGAGTAGAACTTCTATGGGAGATTTTTGTGCTAAGGTTGGGGTGGCAAGATGATTTATGAGAAATGCAGAGGTGCTGAAGGCTTCCCACCAGTAATTTAAAGGCATAGAGGCTTGAGTGAGCAAGGTGAGTCCCATCTCTACTATATGTCTATGTTTCCTTTCAGATTTTCCATTTTGAGGATGGGTGTGGGGACATGGGTGTCTGAACTGAATTCCTAAGGAGGTTAATGTAGGTTGAAGGCTGCGGTATTCACCCCCCCAATCTGATTGCAGTGTCTTTATTTGAGTCTCAAATTTTCTTTCAACAAGTTTCTGAAATTTAAGAAATGTATCATGGACTTCTGATTTTAGTTTTAGTGGGAAAATCCAAGTGAAGTTGCTATAATCATCTATGAAATGAACATAGTATCGAAAGCCATCTTTGGATAGAGTTGGAGAGGGACCCCATACATCGGAGTGTATTAATTCAAGGGTTTTTTTGGTGACTTTAAGTGATGAACTGTAGTTTTTGTGTTTAGATTTCCCTATATGACATGCATCACAAAATGTAGTATCAGCTGGAAAGGAAAGATGTTCATTTCTGAGCATTTGTTTCAATACATTAATATTCGGGTGACCAAGTCTCATGTGCCATAGATTAAGCTTGGATGCTTGAGAAAATTTGGTAAACAAGGACTGAATGGGAAATTGCAAGTAAACTGACTCTGCTGGACTGAAAGAAACAGAACTGAAATTTGACTGAAAGAATTTAAAAGCAAAGTGGAATTTCGATGTATCTTGAGCCGATACTGAGCCTTCACCGAGCACTCCTCGAAGTAGTTCCCTCTTCGTAGTTCGATCCTTCACAATGCAACAATTATGATGAAACTCAACAAACACTCGGATTATCGCTGTTAGCCTAGCAATTGATAGCAAATTTTTGGCAATTTGAGGAACACAAAGCATATTGTTTAAAGCAAGTGTCAGTTGTGTGCTAGAGTTATGAATGTAGTTGGAACCTGTATGAGTGATAGGAATGTGTTCTCCATTTCCTACTAGCAGTTGATTGTTACCTTTGTATTCTGTTTTGTATTGCAGGTTTGTTGGATCAGCAGTTATATGATTTGTTGCGCCAGTGTCCAGGTACCATGCATCGTCAGGAGAGGTAACATTGGATGAGGAATAATAGGCTTGTTGATTGTCATTGCTGGGGAGTTGCTGACTTGTTGGAGAAGTTCTTGAGTTGTTCTGCCCTTGGAAAGAAATGTCGAAACGATGATAGCATTTCAGGGCCATATGGCCTGGCCTGTTGCATAGTTGGCACAAGGGACGACTGCCACTGCCTCTGATCCATCTTCCTCTGCCACGACTTCGATTGGATGTGTAGCCACGACCAAAGGAGTGAGAGGGGTTACCATTGAATCCTTGAAGATTGAGATTTCTTCGAAGCTGTGAAGCAAGGTGGGCACTGGGTGTGGAATTGTCAGGAGTGAAGGGAACATTGAGTTGTTCTAGTCTCATTTCTTGACTTTGAAGCATGTATTGAACTTCTTGAAGAGTGATTTGATCGTGGCGTGAGGTCAGATTGACCACAACTGAGTCATAGTCATGACCAAGGCCCCCAAGAATGTATAAAATGAGCTCATCATCTGAGATTTGCTGCCCTGCAGAGGCCAAGGTTTCAACAACTGATCTCATTTTTAACATGTAGTCATTGACTGATAGACTGCCCTTTTTTAGGGATTGAAGTTGGAAACGCAGCTAGAGTGTGCGTGCTTTGGAGTGTGTTGTAAACAGATTTTCAAGGATAGACCACACCTCTCTGGAGGTGTTGCATCTGAAAGCAGGGTTGATTTGTGTGGCTGTGTTATCTGTGAACTGAGGAGGGCAAGGTTTGTTGCCCATAACATAATCTTCGAGATCATGTGCACGCAAGGCTGGAATGACTTGAGAACGCCAGAAAGAGTAATTGGTTCTATCTAATTTGAGGGTGATTGGGGCTAGACTTTGAAAAACACTGGTGTTTCCAGGATTGGTGGCAGCTAACTGATTTGTGTGTGTAGTGGTGACTGACTGTTCATTTTGTGGGGATTTTTCAGGTGAGGATGCCATTGTTATGGACGTTTAGTCACTGGCTCTGATACCAACTTTAAACTTGATATTCTCTGTAAACTTCAACACAACTTGTATTTACTTGTATTTCTTTTCTTGATTACATATCATGTTCGTGAGTGTATTTATAGAGTTGTAGTTGCTGCACTGGCAGCAACTTTGTACAATGGGAATATTGGTTGTTATGTGCAGGCCATGGGTTTGTTGTGGGAGGTTACGGAGGGCCTGCCATAGCCACCAATTCTGTTTTGCAGTTTTGCATTCTAACTGTTTGAGAAAATGACAGGTGATGACTGGGCTGGTGATTCATCAACAGGTGATGACTGGGCTGGTGATTCATCAATGCCCTTCATTCTAACACCACCAAATGTAGGAGAGGAATGGAAAGCATGACAGAGATAAATTTTCTTTTTTTAACAAAGATATGGCCTACCAACCGATAATCAGTCGTCGAATAGAAGTTTTCATTTGCGTAAAACAACATGAGTTCCTCCAACTTAAAGTTAAAAATGTTAGAGAAGATAATAAATTATTAAGAAAATAATTGCAGCTATTAGTTATATGTTTCTTTCTTTGTTTTTCATCATGAAATTTTCTTTTTTCTTAATTGCGACAATCTATTTTGTTAGATAAATAATTAATTGTATATACACATGACAATATTTTTACTTGTCTTGTGTTGAGTTGGAGTAACTTCTCATGTCTTAAGCAGATTTTTTTTCTTCTAATCATTAATCAATGAGGAATTTAATTTTAGTACGGGAGTGGTTAGCAATAAATAAATCATATTAAAAAATTGTTTTTTTTATCTTTTACTTTAAATTAATTTTTTTAGTGTTTTTATATTATTTTCATGTACTGGATGTCAAAATTATATTTTTAAAATAAAAATATTATTTTGATACATTTTCTAAATCAAAAAATAATATCAATTATACTTTCAAAAAAACACTAATATCATGACATTAAGAGTACGTACATGTAACTTAGCACTATCAATCACTCTTTGTTTTTGCTTCTCAAACGGGGGCCTTACCCCGTTACCAACCCTAATTCAAATGCCTTCAACAATCAAATTAGTTTTGCCAACTCCCAGTTTGATTGTAGTTAGTTTGATCATAACATCAGAAAATTCTCCAATAAAATATTAAATTTAGGTTAAATGCTAACCTAGCTGTTAGTTTTCTTTCTTCAATAAAAAAATATTTTTAATATCATAATATTAAAATACTAAACACATGAATTTAAAAAAAATAAAAAAATATTTTTGAAAAAAACAAACTCTCAAATACCCTTTAAGGTATTCTTAGAAACTTAAAGAAAGGTTGAAAGCGAAACTTGATTTATTAATTTGTAGCTAATTGAACATTTGAAGCTTTATATGTTAATACCTACAATATTAATTATGTTGCATGTTAAGGAACCATCTCACCTAAAAATTTAAAGCTTTGTAAGTGAGACCCCATAATATGATTTATATTATTCTCTAACACCCCCCTCAAGTGAAAACCTTTTGGGCTTGAAACTTGCATATGCCCACATCACCTTGTGCTTGATTTTTATCAAATAGAATGAGAGTGGTGAGATTCGAACTACGTGACCTCTGGGTCAACAAGACTCTGATACCATCTTAAGGAAACCATCTCACCTAAAAGCTTAAGCTTGTAAGTAAAGTCCCATAGTATGATTTATATTATTCTAGAAGACTGCAATCATAACAATTACTCTCAAGCTTTACATATGAATTGCTCTTAAAAAACAATCCTTAATTACAATAGCTGTAATTAATCGCGTAGACCGAGAAATTTCCCAACTTCTAATTCGAAAACTCATGTACAAGAAAAGTTTGAAATTAAAGATTAAATTAATAAGTCAAGATCAGTCTTCATAGAATTAAAAATAATGATTCGGTAGTCTGACCGGCAACTTTGGTATCGTGAAAAAGGGTATGGTCCCCGTTCTGTACAGGAAATTACAAACATTTTCACGATTACTTTCGTGGTGATTGATGAATGTTTGAATCAATATAACCAGACTCTTTACCAGGAATTTGACATGTTCACCATGTTCAAAATGTGGTCCCTGAATTTTATAGATATTTACATTAGACTGTGATTTTAATCAGGACTTGACCTGCGAACTTTCTTTTCTCAAATTCTATGTTCAAAATGCAAGATATTTGTCAGCCTGGAGTTTTCTTCTTCTTCCAAGTTTCTTGGACATTTCCATTCCTCAAGAGATTCACGCGTTGATTTTTTCAAATTCCAAATCTTTGAATTCTCTGTTTGTCCATCCAACTCAAAAGTAAATTCCATTCAATGATACAACTCTAAGATAATGAATAAGAAGAAAAATCTATAAACTACACTCACGAGTATCCACAATCAAAAGATCTCCCCATCATCTTTCCACACGCTCTAAAAGCCACAATGGGCTGTTATATGGTTGGTTTCTTATGGGCTGGGCCCGATCAGGTTGCCTCCATTAAATTTTATAGAAGAGAACAGAGATCCAGTAACTGGGCCCTTCAAATAAAGAACGAGGACTTTATTTTGAAAAAATTCTGCTGCCTATGATTTTGAAGTTATAAAATTATATACAAAAAAAAATGACAAGATGTGATAGATAATAATATAAATTATATTTTAAAATTTTATTTAACAATTTATGCATTTAATTCTTGATATATCAAATCTTATTTTCAGCTTTCCAGATTGTTATATATGCTGCTGATAAATTTACTTGACTACGTGAAAATGAAATTCTTGATATATTTCCTCATTAAACTTCAGTGCATCTTGCAGATGGCTATCATGCCGAGAATTTATTTTCAGAGAATGACAAGGGAAAGATGGTGTTAAGAAATAAAAAATAAAACACTTTCCATTACCTTAAGATGCTGCATACATCATTCTGAACATGCAGTAAAAATAAGCAACAGATAACGTTTTTTAAGAACCAAACCTGTGACTCTGGTAAGAAAAATTATCCGTCACATGAACATTATGCGCGTGGACCTCAGCCATTGTTGTCCTTCTTATTTTTGGTTGACACCAGAAACGCTGTAAGACTTTGAGAGGTTTTGCAAGCAATTGAATTGATATGCGATTTCCTTATGCTATGACGACTGACATTTTAGCAAGTATCATATAAAAAGACGAGGAAAAAAAAAGAGTATTTCTGTTACACGAAACAAAGGGTCCAAACCCAGATAATAGCTAGTAATTACAAGGGATTGGATACAGCAAGAATTTCAGACCTTCAAGAAATAGATTGATGGGGGAAAGGTGGAGACGACAACATAGAACGGATGGTTCAAAGACTTTTGAAGTAGTTTAAGGGTTTCATCAACATGCTTTTCAGGCTGGAACTGATTGTTGTAGATGAGTTGGACCACCCCTTTCTTGTCCAGAACATATGTCTGTCTCCCAGGTAAGGTCCCGAACAGGTCTGCTGGCACTCCCCACTCTTTCCTTATCTTGTTACCTTCGTCGCTCAGCAACGTAAATGGAAGTCTGTATTTTTTAGCAAATGCCTATAATCATTGCACTCTTTGTTAGTACTTTGAAATTGCAGAACTCACAGATGCATCTAGCCATTTCATACAAGTTAGTAAACAGACACGCATAAATTCAAGACTGATTAATCAAACTGTTGAAATGTGAGTAAAATTGTTCAGGGAACGTAATTTTTCAGCTCCAGCATTAATTTGCTCAGTAAATATGTCATCCTTGTGAGTTTGAAATGGAAAGAGAAATAAGAACTTTTATATTAACCTGCTCTGGGATAAAAGGAAGCTTGGTTTTACCTTGTGCGAAGATGGATCATCACCACTAATTCCAACAACCTCGGCGCCTGCTTTCTTGAACTTCTCATAGGAATCTCTAAAAGCACAGGCCTGCAAAAATACTTTATTTTTAGTTTATACATTCACTGCCTAAAGATGCCTGACAATGATGAACATTCCAAACCTAGTTCTCTTCTCATCATTTTTTAGTGATTAGTTTTTTCTTTTCCTAGTGGGAACTCCTAAGCAAAACCTTCCTTCATTAACGATGGCCTTTGAAGTAATCGGGGAACCACACACACACAATTGCAGATTAATTAAATTAATGGATAGTGCCTTCTAGAGTTTTAAAATGGATCATCAAAATGTTGAGGAAAAAAGTTACAGATCCTCTTGGTCAAGTGGCAGTCCTAGAAACCAAACTTTCTTATAGCGGAATCAGCACAATCTAATCAAACACACAGTGACACCTTGTGATGATACTCAAAATGCAATTGTAACCCTTTATCTTGCCTACATTATCTCAACTTTTCTTCGTAGTTGGAATTCTTTCCATGACAAGAATAAAATAAAAATGAAAGCTTTTGATGATTTAGTTACCTGTTTGGTGCACCCAGGGGTTTCATCAGCAGGGTAAAAGTAGACAATCACAGGCTTCCCTTTGAATTTGGCGAGGGACAGAGTCTTTCCATCCTGATCTTTTAAAGTGAAGGACGGCGGCACCTGTCCCTTGTTTACCTTGAAAATCAAAGACACCCGACATAACCAATCAATCAACAAATGAAAGCTATGAAGCCCAAAGTTTTCATTGTGAAGCAAAATGTACCTTGGCAAAAATGGCAGTCTTCACCGAAGAAGAAGATGGGATAGAGAGAGAAGTAGAATGGGAGAACTTGAGGCCATAGAACTGCGACTGTGATGACTTGGAGAGAATTGGGTGCTTATGAGAAGAAGAGGTTCTGGGTTTATGAGTAGGAAGTACAGAGGGTAGAGAGTGTTTAGGGAGAGAAATGGAAGCCATTTCGACAAAGATAAGGAAACAATGTGTTAGACTTTTTTGTTGTTTTTGGTTTCATTTAAGCTTACATGTGTTCAGAAGTCGAGGAAGATAAGGAGTTGTGGTCGATGATTGGGGGGGAGGGTAGAGAGAAGATGGGGCATGGATTGGGTTTTTGGCGTGGAGAATTGTTGGCACCAATCTGACGACAGGTTTGTTATTACTTTTTTTTTAAAGTATTTTTTTTAAATAAATTATTTTTATTTTTATTTTTATTTAAAAAATTTAAATTCTTTTATAAAATAATTTTAAAAAATAAAAAAGTATTATTTTAATATATTTCTAAATAAAAAATATTTTTAACACCACCCTTATCACATTTCTAAAAATTGATGATCACGGGCTCTCCTCCCAAAGGCAAAGACTCTCTGCTTCTCCATATTGTTACAAATTTATGGGGCTACAGATTTGCAAAGTTCATCGGCGTTTACATTTATTTGATTAGGGGCAAATTGGGTCGTCGTCGTCCATGAACACTTTGTAGTAATAAATGGTTCATCATAGAAATCATGGCACGGTGGACGCCTACAAAAAATGCAAGCAAAAATGTCCACTCCAAATGCGATTTTTCAAACTCGTTTCAAATCATCTCAAGGTATTTTAAAATATTATTTTTCAATTTCTTTTACTTGGAAATATATTAAAATAATATATATTTTTTATTTTTAATATTAGTATATTAAAATAATACAAAAATATATAAACAATTAATTTAAAACAAAAATCATTTTAAAGTTTTTCAGGTATATAGTTCAACTATAACCTCGAACATACTCCTAAGATCCTATAAGATGATTGGTGCAATATATTATCCAATTTAGATAAAAAGAAAATTAGAGTTTTTAGATCCTAAAAATTAACATGCTTTAGACATCAATAATTATTTGATTCGTGTTTCACTAGGGGTTGAATTACTGTTTTTTCATTAAATTAATTAATAAATACTCTTATTTTTACAAGTTTTTAAATGGCAAGTATAAAATAAATACTGAGAGATGAAATCAAAATAAAAAATATTAGATTTAAAAAGTACAAATAAAAATATTATATAATTGAGGTTAACTTGTCAAACTTACAAACCAAGTCACAAATCCAATTGGGTTTGATGATTTTGTATTTCTAAAAATATTTTTTATTTAATTATATGACAAGTAGATGCATGAGACTTTTTTTTATATCAAATAACATTTTTTTTTCTTAAAAAAAGTAATGCCTGAGTATGAAATAAAAAATAACCCTATTTTAGAAAAGAAATTGATAACAAAAAGGGTTTTGTTTTTAAGTAAAAAAACACCTACAAAAAAACAAATAATGAAATGTTTTTTTTTAAATTTCAAATGGTTAAAAATATCTCAAATCAAAAAACTAAAACAAACAAACAAACAAACAAGGCATACATTAAATTGAATAATATTCTATAAATAAAATCATAAAAAAATGTCAGTTTTAAAGCAAACAAAATAATTCAATAAAAACAAAGATTAAATTATGAAATTAGATGAGAAAACCTAAAATGATAAAATAAATAAATCAATAGACCCAAAAAATAAACTCAGCCATGACTTAGCTTGGGTGGCCCAATAGCTTAGGCTTTAAAAAGCCCAAGTCTATCTATTTTATATCTTAAGACGGTGCAGTTGGGTTGACTTAATTTTTTTTTAAGGGACAAATAACTTTTCATTCACTTTTATATTTTTTGAAAAAATATAAATAAGTAACGTGTCGCTTGCTATGATAGAGCATATTTTAAAGGATGCCAAGTATCTCTATCATTTTTACAATCACAAATATGTAAAATGAAATAATTTATGATACATCAATTGCAAAATAATACCCATATAGTTATTGATTTATTAGAATTTTATGGATTTTTTAGAATTTTATTGACTTGGTCCATGATCTTTTATAATTAATTAGATTTATCTAATAATTTCTCATTCATTTGAGTATCCTCGATAGATTTAAATTCTTGAAGAAAAGAAAGAGAGGAGCAAGGTGAAGAGCAAAATAAATAAATTAAGTGTATGTTTGAGAGTATGATTTGGGGTTACTTTTAAAAGTATTTTTTGTTCAAAAATGCATCAAAAAAATATATTTTAAAAAAAAATTATTTTTGACATCAGCACATTAAAATAATTTAAAAATACCAAAACTTTTTAATTTAAAATAAAAAATAAAATAAAAATTTCAATTTTTTTTTAAAATACTTTCCAAGTACACTATCAAACAAAAAGATATAAAGTGTATGTAGTATATAACAAAGCTTAGGGTCCTCTCTGCAATTTATTACCTCCAAATCGTCGAAAGAGCAAATAAGTTTAAATCATTAACCGGCAAAGTAAACAAAACCTTAAACCCTAGCCTTCCAATCCAAATATTTTTATATTTTTTTCCTGGGTAAAACTGCCAATCCAAAACCTTAAACCCTAGCATTAACAGCTTCAGTTGACTATTTGGGTTTTCAATTCTTCAAATATCTCTGCTCTCTGTTCATAGTTGTTTGAAACTTAAAAGTAAGATAGCAAAATGGAGGGATTGCTGAAACTTGTACGCAAGGACACGAAGCCAGGGGCTTCCTTGTCTGATAATTCTTACAACTTAAGCGAAAAGGTTGGATTAACTGCCGCTTTATCTCCTCCAGACCAGTCTCGTGTTTTGATCACTAGGCCTCCCAGGTGCTTTTCTTGTCCAGTTATTTATATATATAATTCAGGGATAAAGTAATTGTTGTCTTTGCAATGGAATCTTTTAATTGGAATATGATTCAGTTCTATGTTCTGTAGTTAATTCATGTTGATCGATTGGAATTTGTAGTGCTAGTTATTATCCGAGGACTTTTTCCCCTGGGAAAAGAGGTTCATCATGCCTTTGTGAATTGGAAAAGTTACGGAAGTGCACATTTGCGAATGTTAATGTGTAATTGTGTATCCTAGCCTTCATAGGAAACACAGTCTTTGATTTGTTTGAAAAGTTTATTCGATGGTGGTAACTCATGTTTGCACATGTTGTCTTCCGTGTCAAAAACAATCCCGTGTAAATTTATATTAAATTAGCGAGGAGGCATCCAAATTTTCCTACTGGTTTGGTTCCCAGTTAGAGCAGTATGGATGTTTTGTTTCCAGTTTTTGGACAAACATGCTTGCTGAATAACTTTCAGATATTTTTCTTAATTCGTAGTTCTCCGCAATTTTTAGTTAAGCTCCAAGAAATGGTCTGATTTACAGTGCTGCCAAAATCGTATTATTTGCTCTGGTTCTGTCCTTGCCAACAAATTGTAACTACTATATTTCTGTCTGGCTTTCCTTGTAGACTGTGTGATTCTTCATCTAATTGCAGGCAAGTGGTTTCTCTGTGGGCCTGCTCAAAGATGTGTGCAATTTTCTTTGTTGCTGGAATTGTTGTTGGGTACACGCTGAAGAAACGTGTTAGGAGATGGGCTGCCAAGCTTCTTCGGAGGTTGAAAGATGACTGACACATTAAAAATCCTGTTTTATGTCACACAACTGATAAAGCTGTTTCCTTTACCCAACCTATGCTTGTCTGTGTCTAATGCCAATGACATCATCTTAGTACATTCTAACATTTTGCAAGCTGCTCATCGATACATGTATAAGTTATTTGCAGTCTATTATTTCCCCTTTATAACACTGGTTATCTCTGTTGTTGTGGGCTTTTTTATTCATCAATTTCTATTCAAGTATGCAGAACTAGAATCCAATGGAATGTTAATTTTTGTTCGATTGATGATTGATAGATATATTTTTCTTTGCTTAATCATTTCCCCAGCACTTAATCTCTTTATTGTATTTCTGCCCAGTAACTTCCTAGCACTGCACTTTGTCCTGTCTGATTAGATTAACAATTTTCTTTCCATTCACTACCCCAATGCCTTGCTGACATTTTAGTGAAGTCAACTTGTGGCTCTTCTCTATTTTGATTTGGAAATACAGCATGTTTATATTAAAATAATTGCAGTGGTCTCTGTGAACACAATACTATAACTGCTCCTTATGTCAACCCAGCTAAGCTGTCCATTCTGAAGGTTGTTAGGAAGTATTTTCAACTATTGGAATCCTTAGACAGATTGGCAAAAGCATCGAAAATCCTTCAAAACTCTCTCTCTCTCTCTCCCTTTCTCTCTCTCTCTCGTTTTATTGAACGTCTCTTTTGTGTTGGACAATATTGCTATATATCAATATAGTAGATAGTTGCATCTACATCTTTCTGAGCTACAGATAGGACATGTATACATATAAATTTTCTCTCGTTTTTGTTTAGTAATTACAAAAGATAATAATAATAATAACAGCTCGAATTCAAATGGTGCTCCTCTTGCTTCAGAAATACTCCTTGTGAAACTCAAACCTTGTGGTTGTCTTGTGACTCAGCTCTTGGCATAGCTTCTTCAGCTCCTTTGCCAACACTGGCATCCCGCAATAGAACACCCCTGCATTGTAGTTTGGCAAGCTGTTTTTAGCTGAGAATTACTAATAATTATCTATTACCAAAAGATTGCAGAAGATCGATGCCTTGTATTTTCAATCTTAATCTGGTCAGCACATGAAAATGGTGTTTTATTAATTTATCTACTTTCCTTACCTACTGTGCCAAACGGATGCTTTGAAGCAATTTTGTTGAACACTTCTTTCCAATTTGGTCTTGCGAAATGTGTCCTTACCTGCAACAAAATAGAGCCATATGATGAAGTAATTTTCTTCCCCACTGCAATTCTTTGAATATTTTATTTCCCAGCTCCCACCATCAGTTATTGATTGGCGGGTTGACCTCGTTTATCTACAGTAATTTTGACAGCCTAAAACTTTATGTTTATCAGGGGACATACTCGAGTGCCTGACACGATGTCAACACCATGTTTCGCATGGTTGAGAGCTTGGACCATGGTGATCAAAGTTGACCTTGCATCACCTTCTTCGTAAACGCTTGTAAGGTAGTTGTGCAATTCGATTTGACCCTATTTCGATGTTATACAAGAAGAGACAAGGTTAATATCTCTCACTTTGGATGATCCGAGGCATATTATTTGAGACATGGATAATGAACATGGGTTGGAAATTTGTTGTCTTACTTTGTGATCCATCTCTGCAACTTCATCCATGACCCCTTTGAACCATTCAAAAGATCCAGGCTCTCTAGTAACCCAGTAGAAATGAGCATTCGTAGTCCTCTGTGTTCTCTTCTTGCTACCTGGTGTCATACTTGAAGATGCATAACTATTTGAACTGTCATCTGACCGACTGTTTTCAGTGTTTGAATCCTAGCAAAACATAGAAAATCAATTACTGGATGTAAATTTTATATCTATATATAAATAGTATAATACATAGTAGATAAAATTTCAAAGTCTCGCGTGTACCATTTGATTTTCTGCTACCCGTGTGTTGTTCAAAAGATCTCTAAGGATGCTTATGAAAGGGGTAGCTCCTATGCCAAGCCCCACGAGAAGTAAGACATCGTAATTTCTGTACTCTTGTGCTGGAGCCCCATACGGACCATCAACATAAAGTTTTGGTTGTCTGCAGCAATGCAGGCATTTTGCCTTAATATTTTTACAAATTGTTTGAATGCAAGTCTAACACAGTGGAGTTGCTAAGTGTTTAACTAACCTTGTTTGGTCCATGTTCCCAAGTTGACCAAATTTGGCACGGCCAATGACACATGGTGAATCATTTCCCTCGGTGAAAACTCGCTTCAATTCCTCCGTCCAGTCTCCGACTACCCGGATGTGAACACTGAGATGGTCATCTCCTGGTGCTGAGGTTATAGAGAATGGGTGCCTGAAAAGGACTCGGTTTTTGAGACTTGAAAGCATCGACCATATTTCATAATAATAATAATAATAATTGCTGTAATTTAACAGGAGCTGTTATTTTCAAAAACACTTAACCATTCAAAGGAGGAAATTGCTGGGCATTGTAGAAAAATGTACTGCCCACTTTTGTACTTAAATCCCTGTGGCTTGGACAGGATTAAGCTGAGGACATTTCCAGGTAGCACCGACACCTATCCGAATCAATTCATGTAAGACTTTCTTCATGCCAAGAAAAACGAAAGATAATCCAGAAAGCGGCGATAAAGCCTCCAACATGACTAAGTACCTTCAATAACTTCACAGAATAATGTTCTGATCTACGTGTTCTCACGTTTCGTTCAACCATGTAGAGCAACAAGGGAGCAGAGATATACATCCACGTCTGGAAAGTTTGAAAAATACCAGATGTTACTTGCTAATTATTGATTATTTCGTCACAAAAGCTTGGAAAGTTCTTACTGTTTTCTGATACCACTTGTGGGCTAAGAACAAGAAGGTTCCATGGATAAGCAACAGAATATAGACCACACCAGTGAGATGATGAGAGTACCAGAACGCATTGAAACCTGTCAACTTGTTGAGGGGTGGGGGTAGCCTCACCCCATTTCGCCGGAAACGGCCTGTTGCTAGAGTGAACGCAATCGTCAGTAGCACCACCATAGAAATCCCAGTTACACCTTCGATGCCAATCACAAGTTCTTTATATGTAGGCTTTTTATTATTGAAATCAGATGCAATCAAGGCAAATTTCTCAGAAGACGAATTTATCAGACGGGGAAAGTCACAGAGTAGATGGTTTCCTGCGTGCAGGATGACTCCAACTGCTACAGCGCCTGCAACCACCTGGTAAAAGAAAGAGGGGATCATGTTTGTATTAAATATTCACTTCTTTCATTGGTTAGCTAGCTAGTAGAACGTAAATACAGTAATAATGTGTAAATAATATATAGTTATAGTAATAATAATTACATATTATATTCTATTACATTAGACCGGGAATAATCTAATGTAAGGTGTTACCTTGTGGAAAGTAATATTGTCATCGAAAGGAACAAATGACCCTTGCTCGAGTGGATCGAAGCCAAGTCAGTGTGTTCCGACAAACAGGTAGAAGAATCAGAGCCATGTTGAATTTGAGAGTCTCTGCGGCACCTTTTGCAGTCGCCAAGCAGTAGCCCATGACGTGAAATGCAGCCTTGTTCTTGTATTGAAGAAATTTCCAGACGAACAGGCCAGCCATTATCATCACCCACAGCGTTAAAATCCAACCCCTCTGCCATTTTTCTAGAATTAAACTCCTCAATTTCGAGCTTAGCCTGAGCATCGCATTCTGGGGTTTGATTGCACCCATGTTCTGACTCCAGCCTGCACTTGCTGTGCTCAGTGGTCTGCTGTAGTTCATGTATGTGTCCTTTTGTAGAAGAAGGGTCTCCAACTGCCATAACTGAGAACGGGAAATAATCTTTCTTTCAAGTCTTTTTAAGATAATAACCAGAAAATATGAAGAAAAAAAACTAATCCAGATTGTAAGTTGTTGGACTGAACAAATGAAGAAAGCTATCCACTACTTTTTAAAGTAATGAATATTCCGGTGACTTTATTACTGAATATTAAATAAAAGTACACGAGCTGTAAATTAATAGTAAAACATGAAATTAATAGAAGAAAATATAGTAAATTAAATGATTTGTGGCTGAATGTGAGGTGGGCTAAATTTAAAATCATTTTCTGACCTGGTCTGCTTAGGACTATTCAGCAATCTGGGAAACAAACAATTTGAGGGCTGCATCTGTGATTTACCTCGATGTATCCGAGATTTTCAGGATCAAGCTCTTCCATTATCAATGAAGCATATTCCTCTGCTTGTTCTTTCAACTTTGACAGTTTATTCGCAGAAGCACTGAGCATTATAAGCTGGGATTAAAAGAAAATAATAGTGTCACAGTTCAAATATTATTCGGCATCGGTTGCTAGCTCATGATGGGCATATATACTAACCAACTACTTTATAATATATAATAATAATTATTATAAAACATGTAGCATGGTGTCATGTAAATATGCTTCGTTCTTGAAAAATAGTTTTGATTCGACGGGTGGTAGGTGACACATTTGTAAGACATGTCTCCGATTAATTTGCTTAATTTGAGAGAAACCTACATTAATATTATTTACAAATTAATATTTTGGAAGAACAATACTATAGTATTGAAAATATTACCTCCTGCACTTCTACTCTCGTGATCCTGCCGTCTTCGTTGCTATCTGCCCTGCAATGCACCGGAAATCTCAAATTTATCGTTTTCCGATTGAAACCATCGGCAGATTAAAGCCCCAGAACTTGTCTGAGAACTGATCAAACGCCCAGAAATTATTAGAAAAAGAGAGAGAGAGAGACGCACATGTCGAAGAAAATTTGGAGGCGCGCGTCAAAACTCTGGTCGGAAATCTGTAGCCAGAAATCATGAAGCTCTTCTTTGCTTATTTTCGTTATTCTCTGCCTCTTCCGCCTCGCTAGGGCATCGAATATACACACCGCGAAATCCTTCGAATCCACCATCCCTGACATAATTACTCACACACCATATCAGAAACGTACGTACGTAGAGACAAACATGATTTTATTAAATTATTTGTCATAACCAGCAACTTCTTACCTATGCATTCACCAAAATCTTCTCTGGCAAGCAAGCCGTCTTTAGCAAGCAACTTGAACCTGGACTCGACTCGTTTCCACAGCTCATTCGACTCAGACGTACCAGTTGTCTTACTTATGAACCTCAACCCTTTCAGTCCTCGTTTGAGTGCTGATCAGTTTTGACCTGTCGTGTTTAGCTTTCAATCTCCGTGCATCTCTCGCCGAAATTGCTCTCTCTTCATTCTCCGACCATGTCGTTCTCGAAGATCTTGATCTTAACCACCCGAACGTCCGCCTAATCATCGACGTTGCCGATAGACTCCTCTCCAAAACCCGCGCCGCAGCACCACCGCCATGCGTGCTCTGAGTTGACATACCTCCAAGGTTCGGATTAACACTGCAGACAACAATGGAGTCGTTTTCGAGCTCGAGCGTGACCTCAACGAACTCATCCTGGTTGTTTCTTCTCAGGTCGTTCAAGAAAACCGGCAACATTGCACCGCCAATCTCGCAGTCGCTGACAGTTTCCGAACCGTCCTGATCATCTTCTGGCAAGTCAAATGTGCGGCTGTAATTGGATAGCTTGGAGCTCGTCCTCCCAAGCGACGATGTCGATTTCATTATAATTATATTCCTATGCCGGACTAGTTTTTCTTGTATTGTTATTATTCTTTTCTCTTCCCTTTTCCTGTTGCTCATGCATAGAAATGGGATGCATATACAGAGAGAGACAGAGGGAGAGGGAGAGAGAGAGAGAGACAAGAGAAGGAGATGAAGTACAATTGAAACGCCTGTCTTGGAATTCCAAGGAAAATAAAGAAATGGTTTACAAGTATTAAGATAGTGTCCAAAAACATGCAAGACAAACACTTCTCAACCGATCTCTACACACACGATTTCAACGCTTGCTTACAATCCTATTCGTGCTTCGAGAGTAGAATACAACCCCCTGTATTAGTCTTCCTATATTAATTAAGCTATTTAAATGTATATAAAATGAAAATCTTTTTTTTGCTTATCTTTAAGAGCATGACAATGTAGTTTATAATTCTAGATTTATAAATTAAAAACTCTGTATAGTTTTGATTTAATTTTCAATGAAACAAAACATATATAAAATGGTGATGTAATAACTACTAATATTTCGTTCCTGGACAGGAGAAAATCTGTTTTCATTAATCAATATAAAAATTATATTCGGCATGAAAAAGAATCTCAGCACCACCGTGCGTTACTAAAGTTGAACTGCATAATTGTATCTACTCCTAGTGATTAAGAAGAGGAGAGCTGGTTTAACAGCCGGCCGGGAAAGACGGAAAGGATATCGCCATGTGAAGGGGGGCATGTTTTTTGTTAGAATAATTCGGAGGGAAATAATTAACCATCTTTTAAAAATAAAAAAAATTGGAGGAAAACATTAATAATAATGAAAAGAGTAGGGGAAACCCCCCGATCAATTTGGATTGGTTATCATATAGTAACGTAAGGTAAGGTAACGGGCATTTATAAAATGGGGTTAAAATTAACGTGGAAGGTGTAAGATATTCGACCTGGAAGTTGAGGCGATATCCCAGTCAGATGATTCTCCTATATATATATATATATATATATATATATATATATATATATATAATTGGCCGACTTGGATTGTTTTTTTAATGTTAAGAGATAGGATTAATGGTTTAAAAAAACTTGTTCTTACATTTTATATTCAAATAATAGTTTCAGTATATAGGAAAACTCATTAAATTTGTTTGAAAACTTTTGAATTTCTTAAGCTCTTAATTATTTTTTAGTGTTTTAAATTATTTTAATATAGAGGGTGTTTAAGAGTATCATAACAATTATTTTTTAATGTATTTTTTAAAAGTGTAACTTTGTTGAAAGGAGGTTGCGCTGATGATCGTCGACAGAGGAAATAAATATTTTTATTAGCTACGGTGGGGGCATCCGATTGGTTAGTGAATTAGGCTGTATTAGTTTAATTGATATTGTACTTGATTTATTTCAAACGATAAATTAATTAGTTAAATGTGGAATTCACATGAATTTCTCTAATTAGTTAGTGAATTAGGCCTGATTAATTTAGCATTTTACTTGATTATTGCTCAAGACATATCAAAGAATAATGTGGAATTCGCATGAATCTTTCTCGTTATTTACCTAGCATGCCATGATAAGTCATGCTAATAGGGTGCAATGATAAGTCATTAGGTCATGTTACTAGCGGGCTTCGATAGTTATTATCATGTATTAAAATGATTTCTTTTGTCCATTTCTTTTTAAATTCATGATATCAGATTTATCATAAGAAAATTAAAAAAAATTATTAGCTAGTTTTTTTTTAGCTAGTATTCAAGGGAAAAGATTACGCACATTAATTATCTTGTGTTGAAAGAATCTCATATAATTTATTTTTATAATATAATGTGTTTATATTTCCGTTTTCAATATTTTCTTATTATAACCTAGCTTCCAGACAGCCTGCAAATATCTTCTTGGCATATCTCTTTGAATACAGGACTATACATCTGTTGTTTTTCTTTACTTTTTTTTTGGTCAACTAGTGTCGAGATTATTTTTTTATAGTATTTTTTGTATAAAAATATATTAAAATTATATTTTTTTTATTGTTTTAAAAATTATTTTTGATAGAAAATATCTAAAAATATCTAAAAATTTAATTTAAAATAAAAAATAAGATCTTAAAACAATATGATAAACAGATAATAATGCGGTAGGCATTACAAGTATTGTAGCTCGCTCTACATTTTGCTTGGCGGGTCAAAACGACACAGCTGTTGTTAAGGCATCAATCAAATCATTAAATAGCACAAAATGTGTTCGTGCCTTCCACTCCCTTCTCCCTTCCCTGCTGTATTAAACTACAAGTAGAAATGTTCATCCATTTTTTAAAGATATTATTGTCCTTTAATTTCTATTATTGTATTGTTCTACCCGGACGACCTCTTCAAGATTGATGTAGATGTTTTTATTGATTTTAGGACATAAGGCTTCATAAAACATACTTTTGTTCATCCAGAACATGAAATTAAATGCCTTTTATATCTATTTATATATACATCAATAAGTTTTTTAAGGTTGCATCCAGACCACTACTACTCGTAATATTTAACAGAAACTAAAGCAACATTCGGTGAAGTAAGTTCTTGGGTGCAGAAGGATCCATTTCCTTTATGAGAGCCTTTGAAAAGCTGAGAAATAAACCAAGAATTAAAAAAAAAAAACCTATAATCCTTTTTTTTTATTAAAAAAAACATAATATTAAAAAATGGAAAAAAAAACATGTACATAATAAAGCCTTGTAATTAAATAAAATCATTTCTTAATAAATTAAATAAGCTCTATTGGACGCGTGTTTTTTTTTCAAAACTTTATTAGATTTCAATTATTTTTATGTCTTTATCAAGGTTATTAAGATTGCAAGTTGGCTCGTAAAACTGAATGATTCTTTGAGTCATCATATATTTATCATGCAAAAACATGAAAAGAAGTTTTATTTCAAATCATGTGAAATCGGGTAAAACCACAATTTGACTTTTGGTTTTATGATAATTTCAAGTCCACCATGTGTTTGTTTATTCCTAAATACCATAGTCTTTCAACAAGTTTCCAACATTATGATTTCTCTATAGAAAATCTCATAACTTGTTTAAGATATGATTTTAAAAGAAACTAGACTTCAAGATAAAAAAAAAATGGTCATAATTTGAATTGTTAGACTCATTCATTTTAGGTCATACATAGCATACAATTCCTTGTAGAATCATTTGTTGAAATTCATGGTATATAACAAACAATATATGAAACTTATAAGGATATAAAATATCTAAAAAGAAGCATTTCAATATCTACAAATGATGTATTTAAAAAGAGTAACGGAAATGATGTTAGCTAGCAAGGGAGTATAGTTGTGAAGACATAGTTGTTTTCAATGTTTTTTTCTTGGATGCAAAGTCTTATCAACCACTCTCAACTTTTGCCTCTCAGATCTTGCATGGTAGGATTTTATCATAAAAAAACACGTACACTGTATATTTGTTGATGGAATTGCATATTGCTTGTATGAACCATGTATGGAAAAAAAATCTTTAAATTAAGATTTTATAATTTTATGATTTGAGTTTTCATTGCATTTTTCTTGTTGTGTAAGAAAAACATTTTTGACAACTTTGGTCTTTATGGCCTAATTAAGTTTTTTAAGGATTTTTCTAGATTTTTACCTTGAATCATCAAAATCTTCTCTTTGTTTTTCATTTTTTCATTAACTATATATTTTCATGTTTTATTATATCTTTGAAATAATTTATCATTTCTTTTGTTTGAAAATTAAATTTCTTAATGGTCCAAGGGGATTTTTTTATCCAAAAAGTAGCAAAATAGCATAAACAATAAAAATTAATTATGGAAACCCCACAATCAAGAAACATTAATTCAACTTCGTGATTGGAATATTTTAGGTCAACCCTGTTATTAGGAAGCCTCAAGCTGCCAACCTTTTTATTAAAAAAATCCAAATCAATCTGCTTATCAAGTAGGACACAAGTCAACCTTGCTATGATGAACAACCAAGAAAACTCATAAAGAACTTGATCAAATCCTACATTAAAAAAAAAGAAGAAACCTACCATTAGGAATCCTAGTTTCTAACCACATAAAAAGACAAGAAAAACCTTATAGTTAGGAAATTATTAAGGAAAGAAAAAAGTTTAAACCTTGTCATGAGGAAGAACAAGAAAAAGTCTACCATTAAGAATTTGAATTGTAGGAAACTTTCCATCAAAAATCTAAATTTTTAATTCTACAATCAAATGGTTTTGGATTTAATCAAAAATAAAAGGAAAACACCAAGGTTCTGGTTAAAATGATCTCTAGATTAAGATTTCAAGTTAACCTAACTTAAAGCAACATTAAGGTTCTGGTTAAAAGAGATCACCAGATGGGATCTTAGATTAACCTAACTAAAGACAAAGACCAAGAATCTGGTTAAAAATGGTTATGGATTGAGATTTCAGGTTTAACCCAACCAAGGAAAATTAAGGTTCTTATTAAAAGGGATTGCCAAGTGAGATCTTAGGTTGACCCAACTGAAGACAAAGACTAAGGTTTTGGTTAAAAGGGATTTGTAGATTGAGATTTGAGGTTGACCTAACCAAGGTAACATTAAATTTCTAGTAAAGGGATCGTCACATGGAATCTCAAGTTAACCAAAACAAAGACCAAAGTGTTTGTTAAAAAGGGTCTCTAAATTAATATCTCAGTGAACTCAACCAATACAAAGACCTAGTTTTTTATTAAAAGGATTTATATAGTGAGATTTTTAGGTTGACCCAATCAAAGAAAAACATTAAAGTTTTGATTGTCATTATAAGATAGAATCTCAGGTTGACAAGGTTGAAGACAAAAAACAAAGTTTTGGTTAAAGAGACTTTCTAAATTAAGATTTTAGGTCAACTTAACCAAATATAAAGATTTTAATTCTTGATAATGGGGATCACCAAATGGTATCTCAATTTGATCGAACTATTTTGGTTATAGCTAAAGAAAATCGCCAGATTAAGATTTTAGGTTGGTTGAGTTGTTTTCAAATTTTGATTTTAGTTAAAGGGATTTTCAAATGAGATCTCAGGTTAACCAAGCCATGTATAAAAAAAAAAGTTGTTTTGGTTGAAGAAAATTTCCAGATTGTGATTTTAGCCAGGCCATTGAAATGGTCGTTTGGCCCACCCGAGGCTGGCAGTCTAGCCCCAAATGATGGGCCTCCCGACCCATCAAGGCTAGACAGCCATCCCACCAAGAAAAATAATAAAAATATCAAATATATCAAATATAAAATTTGCATAAAAAATATCATTTTTTTAAATAATTAAAACAAAAAATGTATTTGTTTTTATGCATATGGATAATACGCTAGCATATTTTGAACATTCATTTAAAAAATATATATATTATTTTGGAGTTTAAAGAAAAATGTGTTTTAGCATGGATTTTGTAAACACAAATATTGTTTTTTTTCCTTGCATTTTTGGACTTTACAACAGGTTTGTAAAATCCAAAGGGTATTGGTCAATATTCCAAAAATATGAAAATCGTATTTTTGGGGATTCATATAATTCATTGTTAATATTTGGGTACAAAAATCTTAAAGGGGTTAATATCCAAAACCTTAGCGGGGATAATTCGCTTTTATTCATTGTTGATATTTGAGTAAAGAAATCCTAAAGGGGTTAGTATCCAAAACCTTAGCGGGGATATTTCACTGTTATTCACAATTAATATTTGGATAAAAAAACCTTAAAGTGTTAAATATCCAAAAAAAAATTTACAAGAATAATACATCATCATCATTTAACCAGCAGATCTTTGAAAGACCAATACCATAGCAATCATAAGACAACTTAAACATCAAGCAACTTACCTTAGGGAGGGTGTACTAGGGGTGCTAAAACCTTCCCTTTACGCAACCAGTCCCTTGCCTTAAAATCTCTAAAATACTAGTTTAGATTTTCTAGTAACCATAATACTAGGTGGCGACTCTCTTTTTCACAAAACATAAAGATAAAACCCTGACATGAATTCTCCCGCTCACGGGGAGAGTCACCGAGACACCGCGCTCTCGCGGAGGGTGCGGCATATGTAACAAAATTTAAATAGGACCAATATCAAGTCGATTTAACATTTTAAAAGTTGTGATTCAAGTTATAAGGTTGTGACCACCTCATAGAAAAAAGTTTTTATGAAGCATAATTCTAAATAAACCAAATATTCAAGGATAAATTGTTTTAAAATTATTTTAAAAAAGAACCCAAAGAATATTTTTTTCAAAAGACTAAGGACTTAAACTTAAATAAATAAAAAAATAACATAACACCTTTTAATCTTAGCTTGGCGAACACAAATCCCAAAGAGATGAGAGAGAAAAGAAGGGTGAGAAGAAAA
This sequence comes from Salix koriyanagi, assembly GCA_029228605.1. Lineage (NCBI taxonomy): Eukaryota > Viridiplantae > Streptophyta > Magnoliopsida > Malpighiales > Salicaceae > Salix > Salix koriyanagi. The sequence goes on from CM055332.1 coordinate 10,957,097, forward strand.
AACCAGTTATCGGCTAACTATTGACTAACACATGTCACCCCAACAAACAAACCTCAACATGACACTTTAAATGACACAATGAATAATTATTTTTGTCTACCAGAGAAAGCCGCATGCACTACTTGAATGCAATAAGCCTACTCCATATGCTAGTAAATGTGGTCCATAAATAATATAGTTTATTTGCCTATCGATTCTAGTTCATTATAGTTTTGTTTTCAATTTTTATCTTTTTCCCCTAAAACATTTGTATTTACATCAACATAATTTGATTTTAATTTGTCAAGATGAGCATCAATTAAGTGTTGGAATTTTCCCAAGACTTTGCGATAGCCAAATATCTAGGCAAGAATAAACAAACTACAAAGTTAAATAACGGATTAAATTGAAAAAAAATTAATGATTGAAAAAACAGTAATATCTTTTCTTGACATTACAAATTAGTTTCTTTTATTTATTTTTAATTGACATTTTAAACCTCCATAAACACAAATTATAAATTGATATTATTTTTTCTACGTAAACACATTTTTATAAAATATTTACACATTACCAAACATAAACTTGAACACACATATCAGGAAAACTTATACACAAAAATACATAATTAAAACTTGATATACATGATATATGTCTAAAACAATAATTTTTGTGCTAGTAATGATTGTATATTTGTGTCAATTAAGTTGTATATGTTACTGTCTTCGAACCGCTCATTGAATCCAGCCCAATCCCTCATCATGACTAATTTTATATATTTGGGTCACTAGTATTTTTTTCAGCAGCCTCTAATTGATTTAGGACAGGAAAATCTATACTACAAGTAGGCGATTTAAATCATTGTAGAATTGAATACGGTTCATACGCAAGGTGCTATCATTAAGGTTGGAAAATTCTCTTTTTTTTAATTATCGTAGGTATCCGGATCAGTTTGAGTGCATCTTGACTATCCTACGAGCTCTAAAATTAATAATTATATAAGTCCTTTAATAACTATCATATTAAAAATTAAAAAATTTAAACATAAAATCACAGGAGAATAAACTCGAACACAGGAGAAAAAACACTTTAATTTAAAGTTTTTGCTCCAGTCACCTGGTAGATGATTGAAAATCCCATTTTGTTATTGCAAGTGCCGATGGTAAAATTGTGTATATATAGTACAACGTTGTTATCAAGCTTCCAAACTAGTACAAGTGTCTATCATTTTCAAATAAAACTTGGATAATGTCGTAAATTTATTCTCTGCATAGGTACTTACATATAAGTTTTTCTTTTCTTTTGTTTGGTTTAATGCTGAGGTCGAAGTAAGTTAGCAGCTAAGAAATTGAGTTAAAATTCTATTTCCACACAATAATACACAACATATACACATATAGAGAGTCAAATATTTGTAATTGAACCCACCAACTCGAAAGCCACATATGACGAACACTTGTCGTTTGATTTGGATTGAGAGGCAACCCAACTAACTCCATTTGACTTTGCATAAAGAAAGCATGAAGTTTACTTCTCTTGGGGGTGGTCGCTTTCGCTTGGATTTTAAGATATAATTAACTTGAAGGAAAATTATTAATATTGCTTCCATTTCCATGTCAATTTCCAAACATCCCTCTACAATCCGAACTCTTCTCCTCCAGGTTGCATGGTAAGTACCCAAAAGACACGGTATAATTAATAACAAAGAGCATGTGATCTACACAGCAAATCTCGAGTTCACATCAAGATAAACATCACTTATAAAAACTCGCAACAACCAAAAGTTTTATTCATTTACATCAAACTATTATTTATAGTGACCATTCACAGATCCTTCAATGACACTGGATACTTAAATAAGGGTAGGCATCAAAATGAATTGATGGCAAATCTGAATCAAGATTGTACTGCCTATTTGCACGGAGATTTTAACTCTATAGAAACTGGAATAGAGTTCCCTAGTACATGGTTTTAGCCACAAGGCTTAACTAGTTAAGACTGTACTCCTTTTTGTACGGAAACAGTACAGGTTTCTTAAGTAGCAATCTGGCAATTCAGGTGGAACCTAGCTACAGCGCAACCACAAAAAGATGTCTGATCTGATGAAGTGAATTTGGAAGGTGATACGTGCTCACCTAGCCTTTAACAAGTGACAAAGACAACAATGGTGCCTGAAGTCCACAGGATGAGCCCCGTTTGTCCAGCCTCTTTCAGAAATCCTTCAAAATCAAGTAAATACAGTGGGAGTGTCAATTTTCTAGTAATCTCTTGTCCTTTGATCTGTGTGCTTGAGAGCTCAGATTACCAGATAAATTAGCATGCAATTAAGTGAAACGTAGACATGGTGCTAGGGTTATCGAAATAATTAGGTCAAGAATCCCAACAATCATTCGTTTCTGTGTTCTGCCAACCAGAACTAGAAACCAAATTCCCAGAAATCATCACTTTTTAGTTGACTAGGATCTCGGTTTCACAGCAACTACTCCCCCTTGTCACCATGTTCTACGCACTCGGTTTTTCTTGAAATGCCAGGATGTTTTACCCTCTCAGATTCCTCAAGTGTTTGCACTGTAATTAATTAACAGAAGCAGGACGAAGATTATCCAGTTACACCATGGCTTACAGGCACAGACTATTCTCTCATAAAGAATGAAGAAGATGATATGCCAAGCTGAATGCTAATTAGGGATGGTATTTGTTTTTTGGAGAGAGATTCGTAAGATCTCATCCAAATAAATGAGTTTTTTCTTATATAATTACTGTTTAGGATACCCAATCATATGCAAATTCAAATATATATATATATAGAATGGATATTTAAAATTTAATGAATGGGATATAGATATTTAGATTTTAAATTTTATAAATATTTAATATAAGGATTTATTTTAGTTTTGGATATGAATCCAAATATGATAAAACCGCCAACTCATATATAGTTCTAACTACAGAAACGAGAGACGAATGAAATCTATAAATCATCATATTGTTTGTCCAAAGGCCCAAAATTCTACTCCTCAGTCATCATATCAACTGGATCTTCTATCTAATTGTGACAAAGACAACATAATGTGAATTAACAATGAGTACAATGTGAGTAAAGCTGCATGCTCCTGTCTAATTCTGATCCAGATCTTGCAATCTATTCCAGGATGGCAATTGGAACATAAAATTAACATTTCCACTAAAATTGACTTTTCGACATGGGACATCTTGGAAAGCTAATTAGAATTGATAGAGATAAATTAAGAAGAAGAAAAATGAGTCACCATTTAGTTTTATGGTAACAATGCTAAAGAAAAGATGAAATCATCCTGATGCAATGTTTATTTTTAATGACAAAATGTACTTATCGTGCATGCTTTGGTTAGTGATGGTATAAGACTATTTAAGCTTAGGACAATGATTTGAGATTTGTGTAGACACAATCTTTTTTTTTTTTTTAATATGAGCATTAGATCTGAGAGGATAGTTAGGGTTAATTAGGTAAAGACATTTTTTTTTGTTATGTTTAAAATGGATCTTAAAGCCACCACTCACTCTTAACGAGCCTATATTGGATTATATCAATCAAACTGAAATTCACTTGTTATTTTATAAAAGATAGGAATATAATTCATATACATTCATTGATAATATAAACTCGCTTATCCTTAATATGACAAACAAGGAAAGAATAGAATTCACTCGAATTTTAAAAGGAGCAAAAATAGAATTCGTACAAATTCATAGATAATATAAACTAGTCATGCTTGTTACTTTACACCTCTAAAAAGAGAAAAATAATTAGAGAAAATGATTAGAAACACAAGAAGAATACATGAGTTGCCGCAAAACAAAAGAGGAATGATTTGTTGAACCAAATAGAAAACGATCAAAAGAAGGAAAAATAGGAGAAAACATAAGAAAGGATCCAATAGAAGTTAAAGCACAAACTAGAGTGTTATATACACCTTTTAAACAGAAGCAAATATGTATCTTATTCCTTCAATTCTTTAGATATTCCTTCAATATGTATCAAATTACTCACATTTTTTAGATATTTTATACTACATAGAATGATATTGTTGAATTGATGTTAAACATGATAAAATGTCTAATAATATGGGAAATGATGATTTTGATTGAGTGATTGAAGGTTGTGTTTAGATTAGTAAATGTTATTTACATCAATTTTAGATAAGCATGATTGTGCTAGATTGGTAAGTGTCCATAGTATCCATTTTAGATAGCTGAGATTATGGTTAAGTAGCAAATGGTAATGACATGCATCTTGAATAGCCCAAGATTATGCTAGATTGACAAACACAAATGATATCGATTTTGAATAGTTGGGATTATGTTAGATTGATGAATTCCAATAGTATCAATTTTGGATAGCTAGAATTATGGTAGATTAGCAAATCCTAATGGCATGCATCTTGATAACCAGGCTTGTGTTGCATTGATGCTTGCTCTCATCTTCATCGTGTTTGTCATATTGGAATTGAAATCTTTAGGGAGAGACTAACTATTGATGATACCGTTGTAGAGGATGAGAGACGATATACACGTAAATAAATGGATGAGTTATGTTTATATATTTTGATATTACTTGAATATTGTATTATCCAATTCATTTTGTGTATATATATATATTGCATTCCAATGGATATTTGTGATTATGAAAAATTTAGAATAAGTTGAGTTTAATTACATTTTGTTGATAAGGGTTATTGTGGTGTTTTATAAGTTTTTTTTTTAAGTGGGATAAAATTTTGGGTATAGTTTCTATAAAAAGAGTTTTTTTCCTAAATTTTAGATAAAATTATAATTTTTTTAAATCTCTAAAATCATAAAGTAAATAAAATTTTAAATTAACAAAATCTATAATTATATGAATTTTTTCAAGTTTAAAATACAAAATGATCCAAAACTAGAGAGTAGCCAAAATAGTTAGATCATTTTGGATGCTATTTGACTATTTTATTAAGTATTTAGTTTATTTTCTTAAAATAATTTTCTTGGAAATATCACGGTTTATAGCAATATCGTGATCGTACTTGTCAATTTCGTTTTGTTTTAGCTGAAATAACCGAAATGTTATGTACCAGTTAAAAAACGAGACAAAACAATGACATTTTTATCTCGGTTTAAATTTTGGTCCATTCTGAATTTTTCGGCCAAATACCGGTCGAAACGTTCCGGTTTTGTTTCTACCCGTTCTGTTTCGGTCAAATAGTATTTGTTTTAAATAATAAATAATTTTATAATATCAATCATATCTCTTAATATTGTGTTTGTTTTTAGATTAAAATTACACAATTTTAAATAATTTTAATTTTAGATTTGAACTATTTTTTTTTAATATATGTATATATATATATATATATATATACATATATACAATGTAACAACAAGTTGAAATGCTATAAAACTAAAATAATAAAATACCAACCAAAAATAGAATTGAGAATCTTTATCATGATTCTAAAATGCATATTTTACTATTATCGAGGTTGAGAATCGCTATAAAATATTGCCATTTCATCGAAACGAAAAAAAATAATAATAATGCTATTCTATGTCGCCATTTATTTATTAAGTGTTTGTGTGCTAAGAAACCACCCCTGCCCTATCACGTGTATCCAACATAAAGTGCACTTGGATTTTGAGTAAAGCGAAGCGAGGCAAACTGTTGGTCTGTGCAATCTCTATCCAATCCAATCCATTTTCCCCTTTTCTCGTTTGCATTGCATTGTAGATCTCTCTTCCTTTCCATATTGGAATTCCCTTTTTGTGATTTGTTTTCTATAATCGAAAAAAAAACCATAACTGACAGACGCGAAACCAGCGGTGCAGCCACGAAAAATCTCCTGCCTTGTTAACATTATGTAAAAAATAAAAACTTTGATTCTCAAATATTCGCTTGCTTTGGGATTTCATAGATAAATATAGTATACTGATTGATAGTTATATAAAAAAGGGAACAAAGAAAAGAGCCTGCCTTTCCTTTTTCCCCTCGTTTTTAGAAGGAGAAAGTCTCTCTCTTGGCCGCTCTGAGTTCTTTCCCAGCTCCTGAAACCTCCAATTATGGCGTTTCTTCTCCCTGTTCGCAGCATTTGATTTCTTGTCCAGGTACGTATTTACATATAATCTAATGGCTTTCCATCCAAAACGTTATTACTTGAATCCTAAAAGTTGATGAAATCTCTCTTTTCTTCGTTTTCTTTTATGTGAATCTCCAGGGATCTCTGCTTATTTTCTTATGACTTTTTTATTATTATTATTTGTGTATATTCATGGGGCTTAAGATGATGAGGGTCATGATATGAATGTTGAAATCTTTATTTGGAATAGAGATTTTTGTCTTACTTACAGATCCTATGTTGATAGTTGTGACAATTGTGGTTGGGAAAAGACAATTGTGGTTGGGAAAAGATACAGAATTGTTATGTTTAAAGATGTAGGTGAAAATTGTTTTTCGTTTATCAACTTAAATCTTGAGAATTTTCCCAAGTAATGGTAAAAGATTTTTAAAGGTATCCCAGTAGAATGAACACCAAACATGGTGAACATTTTTATGAATGCCAAATAATCATGCGATTTATGCAAGGAATTGAATTTTTTGTCCTCATACCAGAAGCTTTAGATGGGTCCCATAGTTGAGATTGCTGTGCCTGTTGCATAGATATTCATTTCATGGTGATTTTGATTTTTGAAATTAATATTTTCAATATCTACCTTTGATAAGGTAAGATCACAACCATTGATGATGTTATGTATTAACTTTCAGATCTATTCGATGGTTGTCTTCCAGTCTTAAACAAAAGTGGATTGCCTGTGTGATTCTCAATTGGAGAATGTCATGAAGTGTCAATTAATTAAATTTCTACACCTTAATATAGTGCAAAAATTATGTGAAGTAATTGCATTAATACTGTTTAATAATATAAACAAATCAGTATGTATGTTTCTCTTATCACGCTCGAATTTTAATTTATATCATTAAATTAATTTATTAATTGTTTAATTTTGTGTTGTAGCTTTTAAATCAAAAGAGTTTTTAATTAAGTTCTGTATGATGTTTATTCCAAGTTCTTATTCTGTGAGAGTGATAAAAAGAAATTGGATGGCCTGACGGAGGTAAAAGTATATTTGGAGGTATGAAGGGAAGTCGTGTTGTGGTTGTGTAACTTTTGCTTTCACCTGTAAGAGTTTTGGTGCTGTTCTATGCTCCTGCCTGGCTCTCAAGAAATTCTTGTTCCTGAAAGATTGACAAACATTTGATTGCGAGCTAATCAGTTATATCTAGTTCTAAAACTTGTGATATTATAACATGGATAGCACTTTCTACACTAGAAATTGACCTCATCATAAACTTTGATTGTCTAGTTGATCACAAATTTGTGCACTTGACCAATTATTCTTGAGATGCTGTTGATTCTTTGTACTGGAGAAATGGCATGGTACTCGAAGAACTTTTCACCTTGTTTATGACTTTTTATCTACATTTGTATGTTTTATGCATGGAAATGCAGTGGAAGATCATCTGATGCGACTTCCTTCTGCAATCAAACACTCTGAATTCAATTCTGGGATATTTTTCACTGTTAGTGGTAAATATTTAGAAATGGATGACAATAGTGGCAGCAAGTTGACTGGAATTCGGCAGATTGTTCGGCTAAAGGAAATTCTCCAAAAGTGGCAATCTGTAACAATTGGATCGAAGGAAACCAGCCCTCCCTCTGGTCATCCCTCCAATGGAATTCCACCAGCTGTTAATAAGAGGCTGAACAGTGTTAAGTGTTGCGATTCAGACGAGGAGAGTTGCCACAGCCCAGAACCGCCAGCTGACGTGCCCAAAGGGTATCTGGCGGTTTACGTTGGACCAGAGCTTCGGAGGTTTATCATCCCGACTAGCTACCTTAGCCACTCCCTGTTCAAGGTTTTGCTGGAAAAGGTTGAAGAGGAGTTTGGGTTTGATCATACTGGCGCGCTTACAATCCCATGTGAGATTGAGACTTTTAAATTTCTCCTTAAGTGCATGGAGAGCCATCCAAACGACCACGATGATGGAGGGTCAGCTAATGGTATTTATTTTTTTATTTATTTATTTCAGCTGTGATTCATGGATTGCTTGTCTTCAGTATTGTCACCTCTACCACTGATGATTCTTTGGTGATATTGCAGCTGAAGATGCTTTAGCTATTGAAGAGTAATCGCACTGGCCTATTTGGTCCAGATTTTACGACTTATTTCGGTTGTAAAGCAGGTTCTCCTTGATGCAGATATAACTTTTCTTTTTTCCTTTCTTATTGACAAAAACAACATAGGAAAATTTAGTTAGATTTGCAGTGTGTTTTTGAATTTCATGGGCAGGGATCTTAAGCTCTTACCGGTCTGATCTGTGTATTGGGATGTGATCTTATGTTTTGTATGGGAAACATGGCAGACTTGTTTGTTAAGCAAAATTTCATGACTAATAATTGTTTTTTATATCTTATGAAGTTCCACATTCCCCACAATTTGTCATGACTTTATGTTTGTTTTTGCTCTATGAATGGTTACCAAAGTGTAGCATCCGAAAGAACAACAAGCCAAGTCTTGCCATTCAATTCAGAGCTTTTCCGTTTTCCATGCGCCATTTTCTTTAAAAAAAAAAAAGTGTTTTCTTATGGAAGGAAACTCACCGTCGGAAAATGTATTTTTTAACTCCAGATGAGTGAATAAAATTTTCTAGTTATTTCGTCTTGACTCGAACTCGAGACTTGTTATATAGATTACAAGTCTTTTTACTATTACATCGTGCCCTTTAAAGAGAAACAAATGGTTTACTACTCTTGATTATTTTTTTAAAATAGAATACATAATGAATCTCAATTTATATTTAATAATTTTATTAAATACAGAGAAAAAATAAAATGAATACAAAATGATCATCTCACTGATGTATAAATCAAAGCCATGTGAGAGAATATTTGATATGGGCACTGTTTTTCCAATATTGTAAGCATTTTTTTTTATGGCTCTCTCCTCGGTATCATGGATGAGCTGTCTGTGTCTTCCTTGAATAGTTTATTCAATGGTCTGCGCCTCTCTTTCTCTCTATCTCCAGCAAGCACATGGTTCCTTCCATGGTAACAAGCAACAAGCTCAGTGATCTCGCAGATTGGAGCAACCTTAAATTTCTTTATTGAATATCGTGCCGATTTTATTATTCTTTTAATTTCTTTATTGAATATCTCGTGCCAGCTATTATTTATGAAGCTACTTGAACATTTATCCCTCGTTTTTAGGTTCTGTTTGACTGATTTTTTTATAAAAATTAATTTTATTTTATGTTCTTAGATTATTATGATGTGCTGATATTAGTATTGTCAATTTTATTTCGTTTCGGTAGAAACGGCCAAAATATCTCATACCAGTTAAAAAAATAACATAATTTTTACCTCGTTTAAAATTTCAGTCCGTTTCAAAAATTCCGCCCAAAGTTTAACCGAAACATTCCAGTTTTGTTCCTTCCATTACATTTTGGTCAAATAGTGTTTTTTTAATAATGAATAATTTTACAATATCAATCATATCTCTTAATTCAACCATTAGATTGAAATTAAATTTTACGGAGTCTCTTGATATATTTATATATATTATGTTAAAATTTCAGAGAAATCAGAGAATTTAATGACCTTACGAGATTGATGATGACATTCTCGTAATATATATATATAATTTTGTTCAGAAAAATCATTTCATTGTGTGTTTTTTTAGTTTAAATTGCACAATTCTAAATAATTTTATTTTTGGATTTGAACTAAAAAAAATTGAATTAATATATTTAATTATATATATATATATATACATAAATAGTATAATTCCAAAATGGTACACCAAAATACTTTGAAACCGAAACATTCTGTTTCAATTGAAAAAACAAATCACCAATCGAAACAATATCGACAACCTTAACTGATATTAAAAATAATTATATAAAAATAAAAATATTATTATAATATATTTTTAAATAAAACTCACTTTAAAAAACAGCAACTAACACAACAAAATAAACTTTTAGCCCCATTCCGTGAAAAGTGATCAAGGAGCTTTTAATTTAGATTTTTTTATAAAAGGGGTTGAAAATAATATTTTTGAGACCTAGAAATAGAAAGTCTAACTTTCCAAGAACCTACAGTGGCCAGAATTGAAATAGTGGACAATACAATTGTTTTTTTTTCATAAAAAGAGCAGGAACAATAAGAAACGAAAAGGCCACATGCATGGGTCCGACTCTACAAGCCCACACGAATGGTCTTTTCTTTTTAATGAGCTAGTCGTGGCCATAAATGTTTGCACTTGTGGCTTTTTTTTAATGTCTATTCAACAATTTAAATTCAATTTCTTAAAAAACATTATTTTAAATATAATAGCTATTTAAATTCTTTTACTAATTAAAAAATATATTTTAGATAAGGTTTTTATTAAAAACCATTCCATTTTCTTAATAAGATTATAGAAGTTTTATTTTTATAATTTATCATATAATTAAAAACAAAATAGTTACACACCTAGGCCTATTTGCCTAGGCTTTTTTCTCCATTTTAATTGAAATTGAAAATAAAAAATTATTATTTTCAATATTTGGTCACTATTTTGTGAATGTTAATTTTAGTGCTGTATAATTACATAAAAGTACATTTAAAAACAAAACATTAAACCTAAGTAAGTCGATGACTCAAAAACAAATGTCATTGGTTAACTAGGCGACTTGTTTTGATTCAAAAATATTATTGTCTTGATAATTAAATAAAAAAAATTAAGCGATGTTCATTTTTTCCAGGAATATCATCAAACATAAATCTTTATACTTAACAAAGTTTCATACTTTTAATTAACTGACAAAAATATCCCTGACAATACACTAACCAATGACATTAATCCATCAAAAATGTTATCGGTAATAAAAATACACATATCATGTGCGTTTATTAAATAAAATAAATAAATGCAAATTTATTTTTGTTTAAAGTGAAGTGAGTGGATGGCAATTTTATTTTTTCTCACGAATTAACTTGTTTTAAATGGGTGTAAATATTACTAGTGTTGTGGATTTCGCATAGTATCATCTGCTATATATACCGACCCGCCGACCAGTCGGCTATTGAGTTAGCTGGAAAGTATGACCTGATTAACCTCTTGATGGCTACAACTGTTCACGCTAATTTTGGAAGCATGTCTCAACCAAAAAGTCTATTTTTAGGACATGCAATGAATCATCAAGAACATTCACAAAAAGTTCTCAAAATTCCAAAGAAACCCTATATGTAGCATTCGTGATAGTTCTCCTCCGATCGATCATGGACGTCTAAGAAACCCTAAATGGAGCGTAAATCATAGGTCTTGAAAAAGAGTTGAAGAAATGAAACGAACACTCTCTTCTTCTGCAATACTTTTGATCGCATTACAAGCTATCCTACTCATTCCCACAGCAATCTCCACGACCAAGCTCGTCCCTGCAGACATCTCGAAAGTAAAAGCATGGGTTGCTAAGAACATCAACGACTTCAATCATCGAAAAGCCAATGACTCCAAAGGAATTCCACGCATTGTTTTGGATGAGGTTTTGGCCTCGGCAGAGGACAGGCTGAGGTTGATAAGGGTTGCGAAGGAGGGTTTCGCTGATTTTACAACCATTTCTGATGCCTTGGAGACCATTCCGAAGGACAACAAGCGACGAACAATCATTCAGATTGGTGGGGGTGAGTACCGGGAGAAAATCACAATTAAATGCAATAAGCCGTTTATTACATTCTATGGGGATCCGGTGGATATACCACAAATAGTGTTTAATGGCACCGCCTCCCAGTATGGAACCATCTATAGCGCAACCGTGGCCGTAGAGAGCGATTACTTCATGGCCGTCAATGTGGCATTTGTGGTAATTCATTCATTTTCTCTCCCCCCCTATTATATATATTTGCTGCGATATGCATTATTATTATTATTGTATATCTTTTATATTAAACGGGTGCCATGCATGAGCATCTTGGCATTCACAATGGTGAAGAATGGAGCACTACATAGGTTTTTTCTGTACGAATAATCATATCCTAGAAAAAAGAAAGGGAAGAAAAGCACTAAGTATTGAGGTAAGAATTACGTTGAAAATGTAACGTTCAAATCGGAAAAACTGTATATTATACAATAAAATATTCATTTCAACAGTTTAAATACTCGTTAGTTTTCCCTTCTTTAGTTTATCTGAAGGGATTAATGATAGAGTATAATATAAATTATACTTTGTAACTTTACCTATCAACTTAAGTTTTTAGGTAAGATGGTTCTTTAACATGGTATCAGAGCCTTGGTGACCCAGCGGTCACGAGTTCGAATCTCACCACCCCCATTCTATTTGATAAAAATAAAAAACAAGATTGTGTGGATCTGTGCAAGTTTTAAGTTGAAAGGACTTTATTTAAAGGGATGTGTTAAAGAATAATATAAATCATATTCTGAAACTGTACCTATTAGCTTAATTTTTTAGATAAGATGATTTCTTGATAATTTATGATGGCCATTGTAAGGCTGCCATAATGTGTGTGTGTGTAGAGAGAGAGAGAGAGAGAGTTTATTAATTTTACTTTTTCATATATTATTATTAATTTTACTTGATAATTGCCTGTAGAATTCGGCTCCAATGCCAAATGTGAATAGAACTGGAGGGCAGGCAGTGGCTATGAGAATATCAGGAGACAAAGCAGCATTTCATAACTGCAAGTTCATTGGGTTTCAAGACACTTTATGCGATGATAGAGGCAGGCATTTCTTCAAGGACTGCTATGTCCGCGGCACTGTTGATTTCATTTTTGGAAACGGAAAATCCCTCTACTTGGTACGTACTCCCTTTACTTGCTCTCTCTTGACGCCATGCTACCAATATATATATAGATCGCAATGTAGACGTAGTGATGAACAATCTGACACTGATTCCTGTCGACTTCCAAAGAGATGTGCTTCATCTGCTAAGGTTAGAGCCTGTGATAAGATTAGAAGAGGAAAAATAACAGAGGGCTGGTTTTAGCTTAGATAGAATTATCATATCATGCAGATTTTTACAACGGATCCAAATAATTGTTTCTGCTGACGAGCTCACATAGTTATCATGATATGGGAGATTTTAATGGTTGCTAATCCGGGGAGGTCTCGATTAATTAATTACGCAGAACACAACCATTGATTCGGTGGCGCAAGGTACCGGGGTGATCACGGCTCAGGCACGGGAACATGTCACCGAGGACAGTGGATTCACCTTCATCCATTGCAACCTAACTGGTTTAGGCAACAACACTTACCTCGGCCGTGCATGGAAGCAGAGACCAAGGGTTGTGTTCGCTTACACTTACATGGGCCATCTGATTAACGATGAAGGATGGTCGACTTGGAAGTACCCTGAGCGTAAAGGGTACGCGCCATCATCTCTCCCCTCTTTTTTTAAATCTTAAATTAATAGATCAATGTAGGGTGATGGCATCTATGTTTTTGACGAACCAGGACTGTGTATTATGGAGAGTACAAGTGCAGTGGACCAGGTTCTAACTCGTTCGGTCGAGTTCCATATGCGAAGTCATTATCTAAAGCAGAAGCAAAAACCTTCTTGAGCATGACTTACATCAATGGAAATAAGTGGCTGATTCCACCACCCAGGTTTCCTTGATCATTTACTACCGCACCAGACACAGCCTCGAGGCCCTCGACTGATCAGATTTTGTATCCATCCCTGTTTCTCATTCCTATTTGTTGCATTATTGACTGTAACTAGTTGGAAAGGTAGTCATTCAATTATATTTCGTACACAATGCTGTGAGGGTTTTTTCTTTTAAATTTAGTTCTTATTTTTAAAAAAATAAATAAATAAATAAGATAGGGATCATGTCCAAACTCTCATCCATTCTTTTCACCGGAGCTTGTGGAGTAATGGGCTCTTGTTCCGTCGTCATGTCCAAACCTGTAGCGTATACAAGGATTAGATCCTAGATAGAGGCTGGGACGCTCATTATATCTATACAGGCCATATTTGATGGGATTGTGATTATTTTTTAAAATATTTTTTTGTTTATAAATATAATAAAATAATATTTTTTTTATTTATTAAAAATTATTTTTGATATTAGCACATGAAAATGATCTAAAAACACTACAAATTTTAATTTAAAAAAAATTATTTTTTTTAAAAATATTTTTAAAATGCAGTGTAAATCACCCCGTAAACCCATCATTTGTTTTCTATCAATAGGTTATAGTGTTGTTAGCGTGTCATAAAAAGACTAAGCTTAATTTATAGGGAGTTTATAGATTGAAGTCCACTCTAACAATGAACGAGTTTCTAGCTCTTGGTGTGCTCATAGTGAAGTGATGTTACTACGGGTCAATTTTGATTGCAAGATATAAATAGGAAATAAGTGGGAGTTTAAGAAAAATAGATAAAATTTCAGTATTCAATTACGGAAAACTTAGTTATCAAAACATTATGATTCTCATAATTATTGCTTGTAATCTCAAAATGATATGTTAAAACATCACGTCCTGCTAAAACTCTTCCCAACTCTTGTAACATTTATAGGACATATTTCCTAGAAAAACAAGATTAGTACTCTCACATAACCTGAAATGACCAATACCATTCATAGCTCTTACCTTATGGAAGCTAAGAACAACTCCAATGGCAAAAACTATTTTGGAGAATCAAATCTTTAAAATGGTTTTTTGAATAGTGTATATATGAGTTTTTTTTATTGATGTGCACTCTAATAGTAAAAACTACTTTGGATAGCCATTTTTTATATTATTTTAAATATAGTGCAATTATTTTGTATATAGTTTAATTATTCAACTAATTATACAATTAATAGGAGTAAGTTATATAATTAAATAATTGCTTTTAAAAAACACTTCACCAATAAAATTATTATTTTTGTATACTTGTTGAGGTATTTTTAAATAAAAATAAATATTTTTTACATTATTTTTAATACACACACACACACACACAAAATATACTGTACATCCCCCCACATAAAAAACTTAAGCTCTTCTCTCATTCTCTCCTCTATGCCGCCGTCACCCATAAACACACGTACTCGCCCAGTGACACCCTCTCTACCCCCCCCACACATGACACAAACACCCTACCCCACACACTCACAAACGGACACCCTCTCTCCCATCCCCACCCCCATCCCCCCCCACCACCACCACCACCCCACACACACAGACATAGACAAACACAAACACCCCACCCCCCCACACACACAGACACACACGATAGACCCCCTCCCGGACGAGTGCCTCCCCTAGAAATCACACCGGGTCCCAAAGAAGATTAAAAATTTTATGGTTTTTTTGTTCCAAGTTGCTATAATAAATAACAACTTCTGTAGGAAAGACTATTTTTGGCTATCCAAATAGCTTCCCTCGTTGGAGAGAAAAATATTGTTACAAAATGCAAAAAATATTTTTTTTTGCCTCGCCCTTATAGCACATCTCGTTGGAGATACTCTAATGAAGTAAAATTTAACCATGCGAGACTTGCCTCCTTTTTGTTAGTTATTAATTAAAAGCCATAGTAGAAATCCTTAAGTGTATGATCTGTAATAAGAGCTTGAAAAGTTCAAATACTTGTATGTTTAGTTTCTAACAATTGATATCAGAGCTTAGATACATAGATTAAAAGACAAAACATAGCGAGCAATCTACGTGATAGTAGAAGCTTCTTCACAGAAACACAAATGCAATCACAGAAACTCCTCCATGATAGACCTTCACTGGTAGTAGGTTTTGATCAGTTCATAGATGATCAAACTATTAAATCATTTGTTTTAACGGACCAATCCATAACACAAAAGCCTTCAAAATAGATGTTTTCAATGAGGCAAACATTTATGCGTCAGTAGTCAGTTCAACAACGAACAATAGAAACAAACATGCGACAACAACACAAAATCAACCTACGATGGCAGTAGAAAAGAGAGTCTAAAATCAGCAATATATTGGCACCAGATTCTATTTTATAAAAGCAACAATAACTTAACAAAAAACATTTATCATGGCTTCTAAAATTTTGTTCAGGCAGTCATTCCATGCTTTGATAGCCATTATGATCATTGGATGGGGAAAAACGATCTAAAGAGTTTTCGCAAATTATTTTTCAATGAACAATTGAACCATCATCTGGAATAATAATAATAAAAGCGGGGGGGGTATAAGAGGGAAATTATTAAAAGATTCCATGGCAAAGAATTATCTTTTTAATTGATTGAGTAGTCAATTTTGAAAACAATTCTTTATAAAAAAGAATCAAGGATATTTAGGATTCAATGAAAAAAATAGTACAAAGTAGCACTTTGAGTAGAATTTGAATTGTTTATGATGAATATGAAAAGGTCAATCATAGATTATCTTTCAAGAACGATAGCAATCATTAAAAAGATATGAATTCATGGCGATAAAACAGAGGATATCACCATCATTAATAAAACTCTTTGATCATTGATGTCAACATGCAATTTTGATGTGTTCTATATAGGTATAGAAATCACAAATCTAAATGTCAAACTAATTTAAATAAAACAGGTGGTATAAAATCTAATTTTATATAAAATAAATATAAAACATCTTTTTTGATAGCTTTTCATATGAATAAGAAAAATCATCAAAATTTATGGTACTTCAGACATTTTAGTGTAACAATCACATGAGTGAAGATAAATCATCCCTCTCTGTTTCTAAATGAGTCTTATCAAGAGTTTTATGATATTTGGTGATGAGTCTAAAGTTCTCGTTACAAGAAAAGGAATGCTAGCAATCCAAACTTATAAGAATATTGTTCATGCCAGCTCTATTGTTTTTTCTAATATTTTTCTTAAAAAAGGTTAGCATTAGTCAATTTCAGAAAAGAAAAAAAAGTATGAAGTATATATCAAAATCATTATACTTAGAGTTATTTTTTGAAGATAAAAAATTATAAATTAATGTTTATTTCACATGACAATAAATCAAATGTTTCCACCATGTCTTCACAATATTTCTCATTCATGTTTTTCTACTAGGTTAAAGAAGGAAAGCATAGTTATGACATTTTTGCTAGGAGAATATTGATTTTAGCATATTGCAAATTATATATAAAAAGAATTTAGTGATGAGCCATATTACAACTTGTTCTCAAGTATATAATGAATATATTGCTGGGAACTAACACTAAAATCAGTCTTCGAAAAAGTCTTGGAGAGGAAGGAAATCATATAGGCTTGTTCATTCCAATATTTATGAACCAATAACTCCAAATTTCCCATCATCATTTATTGATGATTACATATGAGAATTTGAGGTAGAAAATTTATGAAAGTTTTTTTGAAGCCTTTAGGAAGTATAAAGCACTTGTTGAGAATGAAGCTAACAAACAAATAAAAAGTTTCTTTTGAATATATCATGGTGAAGAATAAAACTCACTTGAATTTGTGAAATTTTAAAAGATCAATGAAATCAAAAGGCAACTTATCATAATTTAGAGGCCTCAACAAAATAGAGTTTATGAAAGGAAGAATCACATTATTATGAATATGTGTGAAGTCTTTTATTAAGCACTACCTCACCCAAAAAGAATTTTTGCATAGAGAAAATAAATTGGAAAATTTCATATTTTGAAATATAAGTCCAACACTTGTTGCTCAAGAAAAGTCATCGAATGAAGCTTAAAGTGGATCAAAGAATATGTACGCTAAAAGAAACTCTAAAAGCTTAGTATAGTTTTATAGATGTTTATTTATTGAAGGGAGGACTTAATAGATGTCCATACAATTATACATGTTTTTATTGAAGATAGAGACAGAGAAGATGTTTTTTTGTATGTTCATATGTAGATAATTTGATTTATATTGGTAATGATAGGGGTTGTGTTTAAAAATTAAAAGATTCATAATGACTAAAAATATATATGTGATCTTGGAAAATTACATTACTTTTCCTAGATTTGAAGTGGTTCAATCAAATGCTAGAATTACTATTTCTCAAAAGAAATATGTTTGAAAGAGTTTTGATAAGTTTTGAATGAAAAATTGCAATGTCAACAAGTACACCGACTGAATTTGGTTTGATACTGAATAAGAATCAAGATGGAAAGTAGGTTTGATAACACTCGTTTATAAGCCAAATTATAGAGAGATTGATGTATTTGATAGAAACAAAATAAGATTTAATGTATTCAGAAAGTCTTGTCAATAGAAACATGAAAAACCTAATAGAATTTGATCTTTTGATTGTTAAAATGATACTTTGGTTTGAAAATTAAAATAAAAATATAGATTATTTTAAGAAAAAAATGATTAAGTTTTATATTTTTATTGTTTTTACTGATAGTGACTATACGAGAGAGACGAGATGATATAAAAATCCAAGAAACAATCCATTGTCACCATCAATCATAAAAGTTGAATTATGTCATGACTCAGTATGCATGTCAAATGATATGGTTGAGATTTTTTTTAAAATAAAATAATTCCAAGAGACAAGACAAGGGCATATGATGTTTTTTTTTCTGTAACAATAACTCAATAATTAAAGTCTTAAAAAATTCAGCTCTCCACAATATAGATGTGAGGTTTAACTTTTGATATATATATATATTAACTAGAAATTCTTATAACTAGTTAGTTAGAAGAATAATCTTAAGAGAAAAGAAGTTTAGTGTGCGACCAATCAACGGGAAGTTCGTATGTTTAGTGTCTTGCACATCTAACTTTCTGTTTTGAATCCTACCTAGTTAATAATTGATCTAATTATATAGTATCAGCCGAAAACAAAACTAAGGAAACCACTCTCAGATAATGGCAACATTTTTTTGAAGGCTCTGGTCTGTATCCCAAGCAAGGATGGATGCCACATCGAATCACATCTACAGAAAGCTACAAAAGGCATGTTTACATGATAAATTAATTACTTTTTGACTGATCTTGAAATCTTAATTAAGATTTCAATGCGGCCTCGATCCAATCTCACATATCCTTGGCATGCAGTTAATTAGGAGCACATACAATTTGGTATGGCTACAGATGAAGCTGTGGAAAAGCTTGCGGCAAGCAGTCAAATTGAACCGAATCTGTTTATAATCAGTTTAAGTGGCTATGCCAATTAATTAAATACGGTGGCTAATCAAGTTGATGATTAAATCCCAGCACATGCAGCTGCTATATATATATATATATAGATGCCTTTTTTATTTCCCCTATTGACCTGATGAAATAAATAATTAGAGCAGGACGATTTAGGTTGTCCCTGTGAAAAAGGAAAGGGAAGATCACTGTTTCAGTGGTGGTAACATGGGAATTAAGACAAAGAGACATCACATGTTCATGCCTTTTGATTTTGGAGTCTAGTGGCTACAGGGATTTCGTAAGCAGAGATACATTATGTGTAGAAAGAGACGTGCTGCTGCTGCTCTCTCTCTCTCTCTCTCTCTCTCTGTGTGTGTATATATATATATATATATATATATATATATATATATATATATCATGCAAGACAGAAAGTTCATTTCTCGATCCAAATTCATTGGCCTAACTAGCTCAGTCCAATATTAAATTCTACAATATATGCTCTGTTTTTTTGTTGAGCGACGAAAGCCATCTCCTTCAGAATTCTTCTTTTTTGCTCCATGTTTTTGTATTGACTTGCGAGGAAGGAAAAAAGATATCCCAATTCATCCACCTTCCAAGTATATCCATGTATATTATAAGTGTGGTTTAACTTATTTTTAAAAACATACTTTTTCAGTTCAGAAAATATATTAAAATGATATTTTTTAGTTTTTAAAAATTATTTTTTTGATAATATAAAAATACTAAAAAAATCAATTTAAAATAAAAAAAATTCACTTTTAAAAAAAAATAATTTTTAAAATGTGGTGACAAACAGGACATAAACCTGTTAGAGAATAATATAAATTATATTTCTGGGGATCTCACCTAAATAACTTAAATTTTTAGGCGAGATGATTTCATTAACAAAACCAACATAGACGTCATGTTTTATCTACTATTTTTACTTGGCATTAAGATATTTTATAAGCCTCTTTATACTATTAAGATTAGATGCTTTCTGTCACAATATATAAATTTATATCACAATTAAAATGATGAAAACTTAAAAATATTAAAAACTTGATGATGGAATATAGAGAGAAAACAAACAGTGGAATAGTAATGTATATTTGAGAATTTGTTTGAAATCGTGTTTTTTACATTTGAAGACTTTTTTGTTTAAAATTAATTTTTTTATAAACTTTTATGGTTTTAATGTAGTAATATAAAAAAGTGTTTTAAAGATTTCCAACTTACCAAAAATGGCTTCCCGTCACAGCTTGTCTAGATCAAAGTATTTTGACTGGCATGCATGGAGGTACGCGATTGCTCCGCAGCTAGGGAATCGGTGACTTTTCAGTTCTCAGCATTTGTCCCTGTTTTTCAATAAAGTTGAAAAACGTTAGTTACAGCCTCCAGAATATGCTGTGGGCCGTCTTTCCCATTTTCCTTCCGTTCCATCCATAATTGGGATCCATTTCTTTTTTTATCTTCACCTTCGGACATGATTCGGTGTATTTAAATTAAAAAATTAAAAATATATATTATTATTTTGACGATTTTATATTATTTTTATATAGTGATATCAAAAAATATTTTAAAAAAATAATAAAAATATATCATTTAATATATTTCTGAACAAAAATTATTTAAAAAAAAACACCAACTGCACTCTCAAACATATAGTTTCTTAGGTTGAGCTCTTCTAGTAGGGTTTATTGATATTATTGTATTTATATCTATAACATCAAAAGATGACACAAAAACTATTTCTTATTAAGTTAATTTCTATTAATTTTAATATTAGCAATTTAGTTCAAAATTTAATTATCTTATTAACAATCATACGGTAAAAAAAACACATGCAAGAAAGAGTATTTATTATTATTATTTTATTGGTTTAAAAAATTTGATTGCAATTTTGAAGGCGTTATATTTAGTAAAAGATAAATAAACACATTAAATATTCTAAAATAAGTAGCTTCGGACATGCTGATCAATCATGGACTATTTGTTTTCATAAAATCATAATCATTTATTACAAAACCGATGATGGGGCACAGATTAAACTAAAATGATGGAAAGATTTCGAATTCTTACAGGGTTCATGGGACAGATAGAGGTAGGGCAAATAATTATGCATCAAATCATGGAGTGTATAGTTAATGGAATCATATGAAAATTCAATGTCTACAATCATATGAAAAATTTCGGGGACAAAAATTCCATGAGTCACATGGAGCCGTGAGGTGATAGATGGGTCGTTTTGTGACCCAGGATCAGATTTTGACGACCCACTCCCACGTGGGCTGGCTTCCTGTCTGGTCCTCTCTGACTAACCGAAAGACATAAATGCCCTCTGTGGATGTTTCACTACAGGACAAACGTGTGAGATTGAAGGTAATTGGATGAAAAAGCCGCTGAAAGCGGTTGTCTTCTTCTGTTAGATTGGTTGTCTTTATCCAATCCAGATAGGCAATGCGGCTGCAACAGCTGCGGGGTTATTTTGGTAATCTCAGCATAGTATCTCTCGTGCAATAAAAGCCATGCCCACGGCATGGTGGTTTATGTTTCTGCGTTCGCTTGTTCGTTGATTTTGTGAACACGAGAAGTAATGAACCGAGAGCTATTACATTGACTGCGTGCTGTGAGAAAGTAATTTTTTAAATTTATATTTATTTAATTATATATTATATATGCAATCTAATTATTTGGTATATGGTGACGGTTGAAAGCCACAGAAGAAAATATATTCGATCACAGCAAAGCATAATGGGTCTTTGGGAGTGCTTTTTAAAAGTGTTTTTGAAAAAAATTAGAGAATTTTTTATTTTTATTTTTAAGATTAAATTAATAAAATTTAGTGTTTTTATATCATTTTGATGTGTTAATATCAAAAATAATTTTTAAAAAAATAAAAAAACATAATTTTAATATATTTTTAAACAAAAAACACTATAAAAATAACAGCAACTACACTTCTAAACAATCACTTACTAAAGTGCCAAACTGTTAATTGGTGTGGAAAACGTGCTGTAGACAAGGCGTAATTTACTACCAATTGGAATAGTGAAATTACACTTATATTCTTAACCAAAAAATAAATTAACTGATTTGGTCCCAGCTATTTTTTCTTCTTTTTTTTTCCTTCTTGAAGTGTTCGTGAACTCTTTGCAGCAATTTTTTAATTTGTTAATTTAGATATAGTCTATATTTATTTAATTGAATAAGTTATTTAATTTTTAATTTTTTTTCATCTTTTTTAAAATTTGATTTTCTATTCTTTAGACCGCTACTTTTTTAATTGAAATGGTTTTTAAATTTTATTTAAAAAAAAAAATCCCTCCTCCTTAATTTTTGTTTATCAAGTTTAATCCTTGTTTTTTTTTATCTTTGGAGTTTTTTTTAATTGATTATTTTTTCTA
Organism: Salix koriyanagi; assembly: GCA_029228605.1. Classification (NCBI taxonomy): domain Eukaryota; kingdom Viridiplantae; phylum Streptophyta; class Magnoliopsida; order Malpighiales; family Salicaceae; genus Salix; species Salix koriyanagi. Next base: position 10,979,607 of record CM055332.1, read on the forward strand.
TTTGAAGCCTTCAATATTAATTCTATAGTTATTTTTTTAATTGAGATAATTTTTAAAATTGATTTTTTTTTATGATTTCATCATCTTCAATGTTTTTCCTATCAAGTTTAATCATCGTTGTTCGACTCCTTAGTTTGGCCCACAACCCACCATTGACCACTAATATAGGTATACTCAAAAAACTTTTGTTGGGTCTAATTTTAAGAAAAAAATCTTTTTTTTTCATTTTTTTCCCTTCAATATTAAATTCATTAGAATTACACTTTCTGTTTTTTTTTTAAAATGGATTCCATTGTTTTATTATTGTCTAATGCCTATATCACAAGTTTGTCATTCATGATTGATTATCAAAACTCAAAAGTATGATCGGCCAGTGACATAGCGCATATAAAAAACTAGTTCTTCTTACTTTGTGTATATATATATATATTATGTGAAGGATATAAAAGGAAAAGAAAAGAAGTGAAATTGAAATTCTTCATTAAAGAATTTTTTTCTTGTTTTGTTAATTATAAAGGTGGAAAATAAAAGAAGAAGAAAATTCAACCATCTACTCCCTACAAATTTAGGAGGAAATGAGTTCCTCTAATAATTATTATTCTTTCCTTCCATTCCTAATAACCCATCACTATAAATTCAATGTTGCGATTTGACTTCTGTGAAGACACTGTTTTTTATTATTATTTGTTTTTGAAACCGCAAAGGAACTATTTGGTAAGCTATGACTTTATTATTATTATTTTTGTTAAAGGGCCTTATTGATATTGTAGTTTTTTTTATGGTTGAGATTAAAAAAACTAGTTTTATAAATAGCATTTTTAGTTGAAATTTATTTATTAAATTTAAATATTTTGTTAAAACTGTAATTGAGTTTAAGGTTGAATAAAAAACAGTTACATGTGTTTGGTTAATATATTTTTATATTGACATCAAGTTATGAAATTATATTAAAAGTCATGTCAATATATACACACACATACACACAACTTATGCTGAAGATGGAAATTTTGAGAACATGAAGACAGAAAATAACCAGGGAACTCTCCTTTCAGACCATGGATTACTGATTTTGATATTTCAATCCAAACTAAACACTAAAATTATGCATTTTATTTTAATTTAAACAGCAACTGCAAAACCAAACACCCACAAAGTTCTGACATAAAAAAAGAAAACTGATTTTGATATTTCAATCCAAACTAAACACTAAAATTATGCATTTTATTTTAATTTAAACATCAACTGCAAAACCAAACACCCACAAAGTTGTGACATAAAAAAAGAAAACATCAGTTCTGATTTATAGTTGATCTTCGAATTTGTTTATTTGGATAAGCTGGGGATTTGTTTGCTGACTTCTAATAATTTGATAACAAAAAACTGACTTTTAGTTTTTTTATCTCCTATTTTCTTCGTGTCGTTCGAAAAAAACAAGAACATGCTCTGGCTTATGAAGGGTTTTCATTATTATTATTATTATTATTATTATTATTATTATTATTATTATATCATCACTGTAACATATTTAATTTCTTCTAGTCTCGCGGCTTTCTGAAACTGGTTGAGCTGTTGGTGAGACCATCTGTATTCGTGTCTGTAGAGGAACGCCTTTACGGGTGGCAAATGGGGCGTGGCAGCTTGGAAACGCGTTGTAGGTACCAATGCGTGCCTCGAACGAAATTCGTGCGCTCCACTTGTGTAAAGTCTTGTGCCTCACCAACAATTCAAAAAAGCGTGTGGAAATATTGCCAAAAAAAAAAAAAGAGAATCTCTAACGACCTCATCATTAGTAAATTAAACTATGCATTTCTCACTTGGAGCTTTACGAATCAATGTATTTATATATACCGTCTCTAGCTACCTCTGTCCAAGTCTCCTCCTAAAACTTTGTTGACTTCTTTAATTTTGTAATTAAGCTCATATTATATGAGAAAGAAAGAAAAAAAGGCCATTGTTTAATAAAGTCATTTTTAATTATTATTTTTATCCAATTTTAAGACTTCAATGCTTGATTTTTCAACGAGAACTTGCTCGTAAGTCGTAACTAATTACGGGTGAAAGAAACTCAAGTAACTAGCTAGCCCCCATTGCCACACATTGTATAATACGAAGACTGTTTCAAATTGCATTTTAAAAGGGTTTCTAAAAACAATTAAAAATATTATTTTTTATTTTAATTTTTTTTGTATTTTTATATCATTTTCACGTCGTAATATCAAAAATAATTTTAAAAAAAATATAAAAATATATTTAATATATTTCTAAATAAAAAATACTATCAAAAATAATTTTTACCAGACTCACAAATATATATATATATATATATATATATATATATATATGGGGGGGTAAATCCATTTTATGTTGGCTTTCTCTTGCGATGACAAATTCTTGGCATGTTATTGCTGGGACAAATTAATGCAACTCAAGAAGATTATCATTTTTCTATATTAAAATAATATTTTACATCAACACATCACAATATCTAAGAATATAAAAAAAATAAAAAATTAAAATGAAGTGACAAACACAAAATAGCTGGGTGTTATCTGCTGTCTCTAATTCATGCTTAAAATAGATACTCGGGTGTGTAGTTACCCAACTTTCTCGTCTTTTGTCGTCACTTGTGGTAACAGGCGAAAAGCCATGTACCAACCAGAGTTATATGGCTAGCTAGCTATGGCTACCAACCAGAGTTATATGGCTAGCTAGCTTGCTTGCTTGATACAAATTGAATTTTCTTGTCACGTTGTATGATGTCAGAACAGTGCAGCCCATTGGTTTTATCTTTTATATCTTTGTACTTGCCAGTAAATCGTTACAGCTTACAAGAATTTATTCCACGTCAATTAAAAATTAAAAAAAAAATAACACTTTATTGTTTTTAATTGAAAGTGATTTTTTGAGAATGTGTTTGTTATTAACAGAAAATAAAACTTGACTTGTTTTTAGAAAAGTGGTTTTCTTTTATTTTAAGGTAAAAACACTTTATAAAAATTGTGAAAAAATCAATTTTCTTATTTGATGATTATAACAAATTTGATTCTTAATTTTATTATTGTTATATATTTTATTTTAAATCTCTTATATTTTGTTTTCTCCCTTAAAAATTTGATTTTTATATCAAATTTTGGTTTCTCATATCCCTTTCTTGATCGAGATTTTCTTATCTATTTATTCTATGTAAAAACATTCATTTATTTTTTTATCTGTTAGATTTGGTCTATATCATTTTAATTGTTATTTATTATTTTTAATTTTATCATTAGTAAACTTTGTTATATATTAGATTTGATCTCAATTCTTATAATAAAGAAAAATTAAAATATTATTTCTTATGATATACTCAAAAAATAAAATAAAAATTTTTGAATTTATTTTTCAGGACAGTACAAAAATCAAAAGAAGGATTGACTGGATCATTCGTGGGTCAAAAACATCTCATGCAGTAACTGCATTGTACGTTTACAACAAGAAGGGGGCTCAAATGGGACTCGCCAAGTTAACAGGCATGTACACCATAAAGCATAAATTACAAGAAAATTACTTCTTTTTATATATATATATATGAGGAAATCTCATCCTCCTGTACTATATGGCATATGCTAGTAAGTAAAATACTAATTGTTCAAAATTTTACAAAAAAAATAAATAAATAAAGCATATCTTAATTTGAAATCAAACCTGATTGTTGCAATTGAATTCAAAATTCATTGTGCAAATCATAAGCACAATAAAAGTACATCATTAAAAAAATAAAACAGCATTGATTAATGGAAATACAAATTAACAGCAAACATGACTGCCACCAGGCCGAGAGATTAGCCGGTGTGTGAAATTGTGCTAATTAATCTCTCCTTCCTCTCTAAATAATCTTTTCTCCTACACCGCTAATCAATGGTTTATTACATCAATTTACAGTACTTTCTCTATACATACCATAATATTATATAGCATGATGTTTCAGCCGCAGACGACCCCGAAATAATTTAAGAACCACCACCGCCGCCGCCGCCACCACCGCCACCTCAAAAGTTGTTAAGCAATAATATGAAAGGATTTAAATTGCATTTGTTTCAACAAGCATAGAATTCAACGAGCTCGTCAAGAGACTCGGGTTGTGGGTCAGCATTCTCCAACATCCAAAGCAAGTGCTCGAACAGAACCACCTCACATGCAACATTAATAGTGTCCGGGGATTCTTCAGTGCTGGACCTCTCTGCAAGCTCACGAAACAGTGGGTGGTCAATGATATCGGAGCTTATGAGATAGCGCCGACGAGATTTTCCTACGAAGACGGGGTGGAGGTCGCCGGAGGAGTAGGTGCAGGAGATGTCATCATTGGTGACAGATATGGAGCTTCCGATCCTACTGGGTCGGCCTTGCTTGTTGTTGAAGGAGTTGAGTTTCTTGAGGACCGACTTGAGCCTCATGAGCTTTCCTCCTTTGGCCATTCGCTCGCTGTTGCTGTGCTGGGAGGTTTAAAAGAATGGGTTTTAGGATTATTTCGGGAAGAAAAAGGGACTTTCGAGGGAGAGAGAGAGAGAGAGAGAGAGAGTCGTGTTTGGGGACTGAGAAAGGGGAGGGAAGGTTCGTTTATAAAGGAGATGTTAAGGGCTGTTTTGGCATTTTGGATTGAAAACCAGTTACATAAGGGGGGTCCAATTTCGGGCTCAAGTTTCTGAATATGTCCTAAGGGATTTGCCAATAAATAAATAATAATAATAATAATAATAAAGTCACGAAACAATTTTCTTAAAAAAAATGATAAGAGAATATTGCCTCAATTTTCGATTGAAATGATCCTTTTGCGTCCTCGCAATTAATCCTTCAGAGTGAGAATCCTTAGATATAAGATCATCGATTGAAATGATCATTGATTCTTAAGCGTCAAAGACCCTCCACCCACTGGCTATAACTTTTATGAATAGTAATTCTCCATTTAATCCAAAAAATAATAAAAACAAAATAAACTAAAAAGAAAAGAATAATATACAATGTATATTTATCCCGTGTTCTGTATTCATGTGCACTATGAACTATAATAGCAAGAGTATAGTTTTCTAAACTATCTAGTACGAGTAAGCAGTCCAGTGGTAAGAACTTGTGGTTTAGAGGTTTGCTCTCCATATAATCTCACGTTTGAGTCATGTGGTTGTTAATATGATAATCACTGATAACCTTTTTCTTTTGTTATTATTAGATGAGATTATAGACAGATTTGTAAATACTTAATAAATATTGAAAAAAAGATGATGTATGTGTCCTTCAATGCATGAAGTGTGGTCTCAATCTTCGGTTAGCATGGGAAGTAGTAGTTTGATGGCCAAATGATGACTTTGAGAGTGGATACCATTTACAATCTCTTCATTTTTGCACTTACAACTTCTTTTTTTGCCTTGTTCTCTCTCTCCTCTTTTAAAATTTAAGCATCTTCGTCCAAATGTTCAAAACTGACCCTTAATTTATTTTGTCTTAAAATTTGATCCATGTTCTTTTAGTTTCTAGTTTTATCCTTGATTCTTTTGTAGAGTTTTTTATTATTTTTATAAAATTTATTCTTTAATCAAAATTTGTTATGTGTTGTTTTTCCCTTATTCATTGTCATTCTTTTGATTTCTTTTTTTTTTAGCCTTTTTGTGGAAGTCTTATTGGTTTTCAATTTCATCAATCAATCCAATTTTATGGTCTTGTTTTTTCAGTTTGATCCTCATTCGTTTGATTATCTTTTTTTTGTTGAAGTTACCTTTTCAATTTCTCCCTTCAGTCAAAAAATTGTTTTTTTTTTTAATTTTATCCTCGGTTTTCTAATTGTTGCTTTCTTTATTCTTTTGAATAATTAGTTTTTATTTTTCATTTTTATCCTCCAATATTTGATTTTCTCGGGATTGACTTTCATGGTTTTCCTTGTATTATGCATCTAATCTAATGACTCAAGTCATGAATTTGAAAAGTTAATATGGGTTGACACTTTTTTTTTGCTTAATTTTTTTTTAATTTCATCACCCGAATAACTTTTTTAAATATTGGCTTTGCAATTTTCTTCAATTCCTTTCTATCAATTTATCCTGATCTCAAAACATGAGACACGAGTTTTGTGGGTTAATCCAAGTTGGCCCACCACTCGTACCTAAAAAATACATGTCTATCATGTTATCTCATGATATTTTTTTGATTTTTTCATTTACTATTATTGTTTATTTTTTATAGTCTAATTAAAATAAAACCAATTTATTTGACTTTATGAGGACTATAACCAAACAAGTTGTTTTTTTTTAAAAAAAATGTGCATATGGTACCTAAATATTATTTTTTACATAAAAAATATGGACCATGGCATAACATGAATCCATGTCTAGTCTAATCTCAAACATCAAGTTTCCACAAGTTTGTCTTTTCTTGTCTAATTTATTCATTCATGATAATTTCAAATATAACATGAATCCATGTCTAGTCTAATCTCAAACATCAAGTTTCCACAAGTTTGTCTTTTCTTGTCTAATTTATTCATTCATGATAATTTCAAATATAAGTCAAGCATACATATTTTTCATGGTTTTTGCAACTTGTTTAACCTAACATTGCTTCTTTGGATACAGAGCTAATGCTTTTTTGTTTTAGCTACATTGTTTATATATATTATGTGTGTGTGTGTGCGCGTGTATGCTAGATTTGTTGTCTGTGCTATATTGTGAGGTTAGATATTCTCATACATTAAAATAGATTTTAGTTATGAACTTTCTACTTCAAAAGGGAATGGAAATTTTGATATCAATTTCTTTGAGCCAACTACAAACATGTTAACAAACTTTACAAAAACCAAGTGTACCTTACAAGAGAGAAGATATTTCATCAACTCTGTTAACATCCTTACCTTAATATTCATGTCTATATACAAAAACCATGAATTATGGCACTTTTAAAAAGTTCATGTGTTAAAGAACATGTTAAGATAGTTTTGAAGGAAAAAAAATCAAAATTATTGCATAGAACTTGATTTCAAAATTTATAGGAGAATTTATCAAAAAATACTAAGATGATTTTGGAGTCCACCATACCTCTAATGTATTGTTTTTGTCAAAGTCAAGTAAAAAGGGAATAAGTTTTAGAAAATGCATCCTAATTATAAAAATTTCAATCATACTTAGGAGAAAGAATTATGTTTATGGGACTAATCATTGATTTATATATTTTTCAAATGAGCTTTCTACAATGATGGAATTTAAGAAAATAAAAAAAAACTTAAATTATTCAAAAATAACCTAGACACAAAACATTCCTGGAAGCTTAGAATTTATTTTTGTAGTATAATGTATCTTGTGGATGCTATATTTTTTTTCCCCCTATAAATCATAAGAATATAAAACAACAATCTCTTTTTGTTAAAATTAAACTCTTGAAATAAAAAAAAATAGGGATGTAATGCCATCTATGTTCAAATGCTAAGTAGGATAACAAACAAAACTCATGCATGATAGGTTAGATCAAACCAATTACTCACTAAAATAAATGTTTGCAAACTATGAACTTGATACAAACTTGAAAGGCTAAACCATAAAACCTATAATCAGAAATTAAATATTCATCCAAGAAAACTAAAATTATATTATAAAACCTTAACCCAATGATCTCTTGAACCAGGAACCAAAGGCATATGATTGAAATAGAACAGAGATGATACCTTTAATAAATTCTATAAGTTTAATAAAGAGCAAAAAAAAAGTTCCCTCACACTTCCAATTTTTAATTATGGTTAAAATGTGCACATATGGTACATGTTTAAGCAACCTCATATCTTATTTAGATCACATTGATTAAGGCTTGATCCTTCTTTGAACTTAACTTCATTCTTAATGCTACCTTAAAAAGAATCTTCAGAGCTTATTTGCCTAAATGTCATAAATCAATCCATTAATTGCCTTTTTTATTTTTATTGCTTGTAATAAGTCCAATCGATATATAAAATGCATCCCTTTATGTTGCTTGTTGATTATTATAATCCTTCCCTCTTTTAAAGGACCTGGTAAAAAAATTAAACTATGTATAAAAGAAATAAAAAAAACATTAAATGTAGCACATAAACTTGTAAGATTATACTTACCTGAAAATTCCAACGTATGGATAATCATTAATCCATTCAATGAATTAGAGTAGACCGTCCCTTTTAGGATGTAACTTAGATCTCTTACAGGTTTAAAATATTTCCTTTCCCATATACACTTAAACTCACTTACTAGGTTCAGAGATAACACGCTTAAGACCCTTATTGACTTTAGATACATATAGTTTATTTTTCTTTTTTATTTATTATTAAACACTCATATAGAGTTAATTCACCATTTAATCCTTCTTATTTTCATCAAAACTAACTTTTTCATCAATAAATAAAAACAATAGCTCCATAAGAGTTAATGGATTAAAACCATAAATAATCTCAAATGATGAGTGATCATTAGAACACATATTCATATTATATGTAACTTAATAAATAACAAGCACTCCTAAATTTTCAAGTTCTTTTGAATTATAATACGTAATGCAATATTTAAGGACCTATTCACTACTTACATTTGATCATCCATTAATGGATAACAAGTAGTTGAATATGACAATCTACTTCCTGACTTTCCCCATAAAACCTTCCAAAAATGACTACAAAACTTTTTTTTTTTTGGTAGAAACTATCCGGTAATCCGGCCACTGCCGACTAATCCAGGTTCGAGCCGGGTAGGACCCTTAAGGGCGACAAAGCTCTCCCAAGCGAGGTTTAAAGCAGCTGCGTACCCAAGGCTCGAACTCGAGACCTTGGTTAAGCTGGGAGGACCCCCTACCAGTCCACCCACGCCCCCGTTGGTCCATGACTACAAAACTTAACCTCTAAGAAGTTGTGCTATCTCTTTGTAGAGCAAGTTGACAAATATTGATTGCATCATTAATGTTATAATAAGGTATAAAATATATCATCTTAGAAAATCTATCTATAACTATTAAAATTAAATCTCTACCATGTTTTGATCTAGGTAAACCTAAAATAAAGTTCATGATAATATCCACCCAATGTTCATTAGATATAGATTAAGGACTATATAACTTATGCCATATAAGACATAAAATTTGGCCTATCTACACATGATACATCTATCATACACCATTTGTACATCATACACCATTTCTACATCTTGATTCATCTTAGGCTAAAATAGTTTTTCCCATAAAACTTTTGTCTTCCTTATTTTAGATTGACCTATCAAACATTTTATATAGGCTTCAAGCATAAGCAACTTATGCATATAACTATTAGGCACATAAATTTTATTCTCTTTAAATAAGTACTCATTAAGGAAAGATAAAATCAAAAGTTCTCAAGTGAGTGAATTTGTAATAAGAATCTTGTAAAATAATAAAACAACTAAGACTAAAAGAAACTCAGACTTATTCACATAACTTTTCAAAGCAAATAAAGAGTAAAATTATACCTTAACCAAATACCATACAAACACACAAGGAACCTATTCAATATCATCATGTTGATATAAAGATAGAAATGATACTTCTTGATAAGTAAGATAAAATCTAATGACTACAATGGAATTACAACTAAATTTTAAATTTAAAAAAAAAAGGTCTAAAAAACCTATTTGTTCAAACATAGATCAATAAAAACATCAAAATCAAAGCAATAACACTAAACATATCATTAGAAAAAAAAGACAATTATAAATGTAATGGAAAAAAAAATCCTTCTAAGTTATTGCTGAAAAAAAATAAAATAAGGCATTCACATATGTAAGAAACCAATTTTCTTGCAAATGATCATCATGTAAAAACTAGTATTGAAAAGGAACAAAAATGCCATGAGTGAGAACTACAAGTAATAAAATGACCATGCAAGAGAAAACACAATTAATCAATGTAGCTTACGTAAAAGAGTTTGAACATAAACATAGTTGCAAATGAAACCAAATAAAGCAAAGAACTTGAGAGAATCTTAGGCACTAAACATTAGATGGAGCGATGTAGGAAAAAAATTTCAAACTAAAAGGAAATCCATATAAGCTAAAAACAATCACAACAACAAAATAAAATCAGGAGCATTAATAGGTTAATATATAGAACTTTACTAGACAAACAATAACACGATCTCTGTCATAAAAAAGAAAGTACGCATAAGTTGATCTGGACACTTATGTTAACCATCTAATAGGTGGTCAAGTGAGCTTGGAATTAAGAAGTTTGTTCTCCTTTTGGTTTCAGATTTAAGCCTTATAGTTGCTAATATAATATCCACTAGAGACTTACATGGTTATTAACTTCAAGGTTTATGAAATTAGTTAATGTATATACAAGCTTGCCTAGATACGTATGTTAATTAAAAAAAAATGGACATGACTAAAGCAGTGTGAGTCAGCATAATAGGTTCAATGACCATGGAAAAAAATGAAAAAGGTGAACTATGATTCGAAAAATATAATTCTCATTCTAAAAAGGGAAAACCAAGACATCTTACCTGCATTTTTCATAAATCAACCAAAAATAAAGAGTGAAAGAAAAAAAAATAACAATGGAGCAATATTTTTAAGTGAAAAACAAAAATACATTATTTTATACATTTTTAAATGAAACCATATTCTCAAATACCCTCTTGGTGTTGTGGTTAATAAAGTTAATTATGATGAAATTGGAGAGAGAGGGTGGTTGGGGGTTGCATAGAAAAAAAATACAGAAGAAAAAAAGAGAGAGAGAGAGAGAGAGAGAGAGACGGGTGATGATCAAGTCATAATTTAAAAAATTACCAACGGATTTACTAATGACATATATTTGTTGGTAAATTTGTTGGTAATTCTGTTAATAAAATATCACATCATCGTATTTCATAAATTTTTAAATTTCACTGTAATCCCTTGATGTTTATTACCACTATTTATCGACCGAATCATTTCATCAGTAATGATATTTGCAAAAAACTAATAGAATCACTCGTCGGTAAATACCAATGGAAACAACAACAATAACTTTTGTCGGTAATTTAGCAATCAAATAAATACTATCAGAATTTTTCCATAGATATTTCCGTATTAATTAGGTGATTTTTTAATAGTGTTTTTTTGAAATCATTTTTAAAATAAAAGGTGAGAGAATACAATAACAATCCGCAATATTTGATTCATCATCTTCTACGTTTCACTAATATAAAATCCACGTCATGACATCTGTAAAATACAATTAATGGCCAAAGATACTTGGAAAGCAGTAGTGTCGCCGATAAATACTTTATAATTAGGATGTTCGAGTCAGATTACATGTACCATAACTAAATTCTTGAACCCACTAAAAATACTGCAAATACTTGATTCCTCTGGAGATGGAGAAGTACACTGTGTTTATTTTTCCTTGCTCTTTCTAGTTTCTATCCCCACAGCAACTGAGCCAGGGATGACGTGGTGATAGAAGCAATGGAGCATTTGTGAGGTTTGTCCACCTTTCATCTTCACGTCCCAGCTGGAAAATAGGTTGGTGGTCTCTCCCTGCAAATTCTGGATTCTTCCTGCTTCAGAACTAACTGATTTATTCTATACTTTACATTAAATATTTATTCTATTTTTTTTATTCAGATAATAGCCAGTGAAAACGACAGCCATGTGCGGCCGTGTTGCCTAGGTCTCCAACCCCATTTGCTAAAAACAAACCCATAGCTTCTATGTCACAAAGGACAAATCAAAATTGAAACCCATATTTAATAAATAAGATATTGTTAAATGTATTTTCTAATGATAAGTAAAATAATAAACTACGAGAAGTGAATCTGGACCAACCGGTGGTGGTACCTGCCATGAAGTTTTGTTTTGAGCCCGGGGAGAGAAGGAAATTAGCATATTTTAGTAAGTCGAGAAAATGAAACGGCAGGATATGCATTCTTTTTTCTTGGTTAATTTTGTTTATGTGATCTATTTTTTTGCTCTTAGTGTTTTCTTTAATGTAAGATTCCTGTTAGACTTTATTCTGCCTGATGCATTGAATTTGATGGTAAACTATATGATAATAAACTTCTACTCTCCTACCATATCTTGGGCCATTCTATTTTTTCAATGTTATTGGTGATGTCCCTGAAGAGTGTCATGTGACATTAAGAATTTGAAATCTGTATAGCAGGTATTGAGTTCGAGTTAGGGATGTGTATTTTTTATAAAGAGTATGTGACAATCAGGGTTTTACTCGTTCCTCTGGATCCACAGAATATGTTTTCCGATGATGGGTTTCCTTAAATTCAAAAATAAAATATTATTTTTGATAATTATTCTCGGAAATAGAAATATTGTCGTTAATAACACCCCTTTTTTAACTTGGGAATTCTTGAAAAAGACAGACGGCGGCCAATAAACAAAAGCATATGAACAACACATGGACTAAGCTTGTCGTCAGGATATAACCCACATTCATCCTACCAAATTCCCATACCTCCCATGTGGAAACAAATACGAACAATAAATACAATCACAAGAAAGTGTAAGAAAAAATTTTGCAAAATGATTTGCACAATATATCTAGGCTTGGTCGCTTGAATATAGCTTAAGACATAGCTTAATTATTCAATCAATGCAGGTGACATTTATTGGAGGTGATAACTAAAGCATTTGAGTTGAATTTATTTTTTTAAGAGCCTATTGGAGTCTAATACTAGTTAGGAGGTGATATAGATTTTTTAAATTTTTAAAAGATATTTTTCTGATATGTTTTTTTTTCTTGTTTGTACTAAGGTTATCAATTACTATCCGTTTTGCTCGGAATGACTAGTACATTTTGTTTCTATTCAATAAATAGATCCTGAGTAAATTTTATTTCGCTTAAAATCTCGGCTCGTTCTAGAAATTCCACCCAAATTCTGGCCGAAATATTCCGGTTTTGTTCCGCTCGTTCCGTTCTAGCCAAATAATATTTTTTTAAAATAATGAATAGTCTTACAATATCAATCATATCTCTTAATCCTACCGTTAGATTGAGATGAAATCTTTACGATAAGTCTCTTGATATATTTATATATATTATGTTAAAATTTCTAGAGCAATAAGAGAATGCAACGATCTTGCGATATTCATGATGATATTTTCACAATATTATACAAATTCATAATTTTGTTCAAAAAAAATATTTTATTGTGTCTTTTTATAGATTATTTTTTTTCTCAATTTCATTATTCAAAAATGAGTTTATTATGAATTGAATTTTATAATTTGAATTGATTTGATTTGATTTGACTTTATTTAAGATTATCATGGTCTTATAATGCATGTCACACATTTGAAAGGTTAACCTAAGTCAACTCTAGTTGATTCAATATATCGTTATTTCAATATATTTTTAAGATGTCAACTTATTTTTTTTCAATTAAACTATATTTTTATCAATTTTCCATGTTGTCTTTGAACTCATCAAATCAGCTTAAGATGTCAACTTATTTTTTTTCAATTAAACTATATTTTTATCAATTTTCCATGTTGTCTTTGAACTCATCAAATCGGCCAAGCTATATCAGTTCAACTCTCATTTGTTTTTACTTATGTTTGAAATTTAAATTGCACAATTTTAAATATTTTTATTTTTGGATTTGATTTGATATGGGTATTTTTGTGGCCTTTAATATTGTTGAGATTTAACTTTATTATAATGAAGAGTCATTATATCTAGATCCAAGTGTTGACTCATACCATGTCTTTCAGAAAGTGTTGGGCACTAATGTAGAATAATTAGTTGATATGTTTATAGATCTTTTTAAGGCGGGATTTTACAAATCTTATTCCCTCTAATAGTTGGATAGGTTGCTATTGTTAGGGTCCAGTAAGCATATGCTCAAATTCATCCTATAGGGGGGTGTTTTTATATATAAAAAATTCTTTATTATTTTTAGATTTTTCTTTATTTTCTCTATTTATTTTTATTTTGGTTTTCCTTTATAGAATAGTTCAGTTTATTTACTCTATAACCAATTTGTGTGTTATTTTTAGAGCATTTTTAAGATTTATCGAATTTCAAAATATATCAAAACAAAGTGTTTTCTACTTTTAGTATGGCTTTTATTTTACTATACACAACGTCAAACTCTATACAAGTCTTTAAGCGTGTGCATTATTATAGTAAATAATCAAATCCATTTAAACATTGCAGGACTCAAGGCCTGTTTGGTATTGTGATTGTTGTTGTGAGGTTAAAAAAATAGTTTCATGAAAAGCTCTTTTAGCTGAGGTTCATAACTGAAATTGAAATGTTTGGTTAAAATTGTGGTTGAATTTGAAATTTAATAAAAAACAGTTTTGTGTGTTTAGTTACCATGTTTTTCATATTGTTGTCAACTTCTAAAATTACTTTAAAGGACACACACATATATATTGTTTTTTAAATATTATAGATTTAATAATCATAATAATAGAATGTAATAATAATTCAAGTAAATTAGACAATTATTTTTATTCTCTCATCAAACAACTTGCAATTCCATCATGAACTAAATCCATACGTGAAGGTCTTTGTGATCTCTGACTATTTGATCGAGGAACAACATCTAGTAAAATATCATCAGGAACAACATATGTAATCCATATTGAGTTTCAGGATTCCTATCTACATATTGTAGAGATATAATTCAAAGCCCAAATCCAGTTACAAGTTTCTGAAATTCATCTAGTGCTCCGTTGATCTTCTCAACTTTCTGATTCATAATCAATCGAAAAACAACGAGGTTGTGAAGTGAAACAAAGTTACGAGTCTTTTCCTTTCATCAGGCTGATCTTTATCTACATATTCTTTTTTATTTTTTTAAAATATGATTTTTATATATTTTTAATAAAAAAATTTGATTAGGCCTAAGCCAACTAAATGGGCTGGCCCAGCCAAGGTGGGTCAAAAGGCCCAACTCTCTAGGACTTGGACTGGGTCGAGAGCAGATCCATCCCAAGAGTTAAAAAAAAATAGAAAATCAGGTTGTTGCACTGTTCACGTAGCGTGAGCAATATAGAATGAATTAATTCACTCATGCATTGTTCATGTGTTACATGACGAAAGGCTTACCTTCTACTGCCTCAGAGTAGATGAGACTGAGATGGTTTTTCTTGTGGTGGCGGCATCAGAAATGATGGCCGGGAGGAGCATCAAAAGCTTGTTGTTAGGTTGTGTTGTCACTGTTGTCGCTTCTATGTCGGGGCTTGCTGCTGCTATTAGAAGTCTCAGCGAAGCTTTTGACGTGGAGGAGAAGCTTCCGGTGATGAGGGGGATGGTGGTGGTGTTCTTTGGGTACTGCTGCTAGAGGAGAGAGAGAGAGAGTTGTTGCTGACTGTGGAGAGAGAGACCATTGAATGACAATAGGGGAGAGAGGGAGTTGCTGGTGCTGTGGCTGAATACAATGTATGAGAGATAAGGGCACTGGTGTGGCTAAGGGAGTGTGGTGTGGATGAGAGAGAAGGCTTCGATGTGCACTGGTGTGGCTGAGGGAATGCAGTGGGTATGGCTGAGGTTTCGAGAGGGGTGTGGCCGTGGTGCTTTTCAAACCGAATTTCAAACTCATAATTTTGGTGCGACCCACAATTACAAAATTATGGTCTAGCTGTTACCAAATGACCATAAAAATCACCGCAGAGTCAAACACTCACTCAGTACTAAGATCATTTGTCAGCACTATTGGAAAATAATTTACAAGAACATCAAGATAAAGAATTAAAGTCACATGAAACTAAGAGAAACGAGGATAAGATAACATTGTCATATCATTTATATATTATGTTGTCAATCATTACACATTACTTGTATTGGTGATTTTCTCCACAAGATTCAATGAATAACAATGTATCATTGATTAGTTAAGGGACATGCAAGTTAATCCAAATATCCATATTAATAAAAAAAAAAAGGGAGAGAAAGCGATTAAGCACCCGTTTGGCATTGCGTTTGAAACGGAGATTGGAGTTTGAAACGGAGATTGCAGTTTACATGGTGTTTGGTTAACGCTAAAAATCAATTTTTTTGTGTGGGACCCACACCAAATTTGTTTTGAAACGCCGGTGCAAGAAAAGCAGCAATTTGCTGCTTTTCTTGCACCGGCGTTTCAAGATTGCACCAGCGTTTCAAGCAGCAAAGCAGCAATTTACCGTTGAAATTTTAATTCCAAATCAACCCTCGTCCTCCTCACAATACACACATTCGTCAACCTCCCATCTCATCTCTACTCCTCTGCAACAGATCCCCACAAAACATACCCATAAATTTTTCTCCTGCTCTCGCTCTCGCTATTACCGTTGAAAATCTGCACCTCTCCTCTCGTCTTCATCCTCTCGTCAACCTCCCATCTCTACTCCTCTGCAACGGATCCCCATAAAAACACCTCCATAAACTTTTCTCCTCGCTCTCGCTATTACCGTTGACGATCTGCTTCAATTTTGTTGAGTTGCTTTGGGCTTCAATTTTTTGTTGCTGGAGAGGGCCAAGGGAGAGTGGAGTAAACAGGAGGGGGGCTGGCTGGCTGGAGAGAGCAAGGTGGGCAACTGGTTGTGCAGGAGAAAGAAGATAGGGGTGGGGTGGGGGGTGGGTGGGTTTTATACTAATTATTAATTATAATAATAATTATTATTATTAATTATAATAATTATAATACTTAGCACAGATAAATAATTATGTGAAATTAATAAAAAAAATTCAGTTAGCTTAATTACATGCTATAAATTTAATTATTTGTAATTAATTTGATTGAATTATTTATAATGAAGTGTATATTAATTAATTATGTTTGAACTTATCTTGAATAAATAACTTAAAAAACAAAACAAAAATGTATTTCTTAATTAACATTAAAAAAACGAGAGAGAAAAGTGGGATAAAAAATAATTGATAAAATAAATTTATTATAATTATTAAATTTACAATATTTTAAAAAATTATATATATACCCTTTTAAGTAATTTCACAAGTTAAAAGCAGTTTGTAAAGTTTGGAAACCAAACACCAAAACTGTTTTTTCTTAAACCTTCAACTCAACCACAGTTTTAACCAAACACTTAACTGCTTTTTTTGAACCACAGTAAAAAACGCTTTTTTGGAAACTCTATTTTTTCAACTTCAACCACAACCGCAATCGCAATACCAAACAGGCCTTAAGACTCTTCATTTCTTTATTAATTCTTTATTAAAGCAAAACCATTTGGATATTTGAAGAAAAGTGGGGGCTGCATGAATTCATGTCAGGTTTTGTCAGAATCAATGAACAGAAGATTATTTTTGGAGGATAATGCAATTTGGTTCTGCAACGGAACACAAGTCTATCATTTGCAGGATTTGTAACCCTCAGCCGAACCAGCAAGATCCATCGGCTTTTCGAACTTTTTCTGACCATGATTTTCTTTCCTATTAAAAACCCACTGATTGATTAAAGAATGGACTTTCGGCGTCTGGAGAGCAGGTGTATACTAGTGGTCTAGACAAGACCATAGGAGATGTCTCTTTTCTTGTCCTGCAGGTTGACCAGCACGTGCGTAAGAAGATTGTGGTCTAGATCTCTGTAAGTTGTTACGCCATCAATAATTGTGAGAAAAGTTGGGATGCTTTGCCTCATAAGAAGAATGACAATAAAATGGAGGAATATTTATTTATTTTCTTTCTTTTTCATTTCTAATGTTGTATGTCCGAATCCTTTGTGGGTGATATATTGAGTTTTGTCTTGGGCTATTGAAATTATGTTAAATCGTTGTTGGTGTGTTTGAATGAAATGAAAACAATGCACGACTTGGATCATAGACATGATTGAATATAAAAAAACTAGTTCATTTAATTTTATGATAAAAACTAAAGAAAATAAATGAATCATTTACAAAAAAAAAAAAAAGAATTATGATGACCTATACATAATAAAGATTGATTTCCAAATTGTTTTTACAAAGTTCAATTCTTAGAGAGAGAGAAGTCTGTCAAACTCCATGAGTCAGATCATGATAATAAAATAACCTGATTAGAGAAATTTATGAAGCCCAATTATCACATCGGTCTAAAATTAAATGATAAAAAAATATTCATTCTTAAAATAAAATAAAATAAGCCTTCATGAGCTAATTTGTTAAAAATATAATATATGTCATGAGACTGAGATAAACCTAGTTGAACACTTGAATGAGTTGTGGTTTGCAACAATCTAGCCTTTAAGCAAATATTAAAGGCCTAAAAGAATATATGATCTTTAGATAATCTTCACATAAACCCTAAACAATTCTAGATTTGTCTGATATGATTCTTGAGACTCTTGAAAAAAAATTGTATTTACTATTTTCATTGCATATATGTTTTTCTCGTGGAACTTAATAAAAAATTGATATATTTCATTCAATCTTGTAATGACAAACGAGCTCTGTGAAAAATATATATTTTTTCCTTGAAAGCAAGTTATATGATTTCAATTTTGTACAAAAAAAAAAAAAAATATTATGCAAATTCAGAAATGGGCTACCACTCCTAATTTTTCAACTAAGTTCTTACAAGGAATACCATAGTGGAGCCCAACTCCCTAAGCTTCTTCTTAATCAACTTGAATTGAAGAGACAAATAGAATAATCACATAATCAAATTTTAATTTCAATTTTCAAACATATCATTGTTCAAATCTCACATCATATCCCCTACTTCTTCTTCTTCTTCTTGTTTATATATATATATATATATATATATATATATATATATATATATATATATAAATAGCATCCGAAACTCTCCATAAAATCACACTACGCTAATCAAAACTCCTTTTGGGTTACCCGAGGCACATAAAGGCACAATGTGGGCTACATGCCTTCAGGCCCATATATCATTTTGATGTCCAATGACTATACAGCCCAATAAAAACCCGATCAAATCCAGCCGCGGAATTTAATTATTAATTGGCGGTCTGGATTTCTGGTCCATCTCCAATCCCAATAAAAACAAAACTTATATATATATATATATCGTCGGTCATTCTTTCATTTCAAAAACGAAAAGCACCACCTCTTCCTCCTCCTCCCGGTCCTTCCAGCACTTTCTACCACCTCTTGCCTTATCCAAAATTGAGAACATCACCTCCCTCCTCAATGAACACCAATCTCCACCACCTTAAACCACCGCTCCTAAACCCGCACCTCTTTTTCTCCCCTGTAAACCCTTACCAATTCCGTCATTACAAACGACGCCGTCTTAAACCATGCAAAAGCAGCAGCAACTTCCTAGAACCTTTCAAGAATCTTCTAGTACAGTTCCCGCCACCAAACACTCTTGAAATCTTGGCTCCTGCTCTAGGCCTCGCTTCAGGCATAACTCTCTTTCTCTCTCAATCAAACAAATTTTCAAAATCCTCAGACATCGGCGAGTGGGTTCTTTTTTCTAGCCCGACGCCGTTTAACCGTTTTGTAATTTTACGCTGCCCTTCGATATCGTTCGAAGGGAGCGAGTTTATAGAAAACGTGAACGATAAGCTAGTTGAAGGGGACAGGCATTTTGTTAGGTTAAATAGCGGGAAAATTGGGGTGAGGAGAGAGAGTGGAGAGGGATTGAAACTGGAGTTTCAAAGAGTGTGTGTTAATACGGAGGATGGTGGTGTTATTTCGCTTGATTGGCCGGCGGATTTGGAGCTGGAAGAAGAACATGGATTGGATACTACTTTGTTACTTGTACCCGGTACTGCCAAAGGCAGTTCGGAAGACAATGTTAGGTTTCTTGTCGTTGATGCTCTTAAGCGCGGCTTCTTCCCTGTCGTTATGAATCCTAGAGGATGTGCTGCTTCACCAATTACTACGGCAAGGTATTTTTCTTTTCTTTTCTAGCTAATTGTTAATTATCTCTTCATAATAGCATCTTTAGAAGTAAATGAACATTGAGGAACATGGATTATTAGTAATAGCTGGACCGGTGTGTGATTAGCACTGATATATGGATAATCGATGTGGTGAGTTATGGGGAAATGCGTGATGGTAATGGAATAGAAAGGATTTTACAATGAGATTCGTTAGTATGAAAGTTTTGTGTTTCAGGTTTCTTTTGAATTTCTGTCGTGAAAAGAGAAGCTGAAAACAGGGCTTCTTAACTACA
Source organism: Salix koriyanagi (assembly GCA_029228605.1). Lineage (NCBI taxonomy): Eukaryota > Viridiplantae > Streptophyta > Magnoliopsida > Malpighiales > Salicaceae > Salix > Salix koriyanagi. Next base: position 10,999,692 of record CM055332.1, read on the forward strand.
TGATTTATGTAGGTTATTTACAGCTGCTGACAGCGATGATATCTCCACAGCTATACAGTTCATCAGTAAGGCAAGGCCATGGACGACACTAATGGGTGTTGGATGGGGGATATGGTGCGAACATGTTGACAAAATATTTGGCTGAAGTTGGGGAGTGTACACCTCTCACTGCTGCCACGTGCATTAACAATCCTTTTGACTTAGAGGAGGCTACGAGGTGCTCTCCTTATCACGTGGCATTGGATCAGAAGCTCACTGGTGGACTGATAGATATTCTGCAATCTAACAAGGTTGATGGTCTCTCTGAATTATTATTATTTTATTATTATTATGAAGAATGCAAATGGATTGCATCCATCATCTGTAAGAATTGAAAATTTGTAACTTTAGAGAAATGTTATGCATGATAAATGCTTGAACAGATGAGCTTTAAAGTATTTAGGTCTATCATTGTGATGGTTAGTAGACTTAAATTGTAAAAAGAATTCTGTAGGAAATTTTTTCAAGGAAGAGCAAAGGGGTTTGATGTGGAAAATGCTTTAGTGTCAAAATCTGTTCGTGATTTTGAAAAAGCAATATCTATGGTATCTTATGGCTTTGAGGAAATAGAAGACTTCTATTCAAAATCTAGCACACGTGGCATGGTTGGGAATGTCAAGATTCCAGTTCTTTTTATCCAGGTGCATATTTTGTCCTTAAATATCATGCTTCATTGAAATTATGTTGCATATTTCTCATTAAAAGTCTAACCAGCAACAATTCTGTCAAAATATCAGAGTGATGATGGGACAGTGCCGCTATTCTCTATTCCACGCAGTTTGATTGCTGAAAATCCATTTACAAGCCTCCTTTTATGTTCTTGTGTGCCATCTAGTGCTGTAAAAAGTGGTAGAGCCGCTGTATCATGGTGCCAGAATCTTACAATTGAGGTGATTTATTATCCTCACTCTTCTTCATAACAGAAAATTCACTCGTAGAGCTTGAAACCCTCTCATATTTAGGCTAATTTTGTAGATTGTAGCCATGAAGTTGATCTGTCAACTTTATGTTGTTAGAATTAACTTGTGATATAACCATGAACTTATGTCGATGCTCTTCTATAACTCTCTGTTTTGGCGATTCAGATGCTTACGGTGTTCTGTATATTTCATTAGTTCCTTTTGCTGTATTGAGTAGTGAGTACTGTACCAGTTTCTTGCATCTTGGTGGAGGTAATCATGCTAGAACTTGAACTGATACTCTTTGAGTCTATGATGGGTATTGTTAATAAACCTATGCCAAAATCATTTTTCTTTTTATTTTGATTGAATGATTTGATGGGATTTAACTGTGCTTATTGCAAGCTAATTCTTACCAGTTTTCATGTCACATGTAGTGGCTTACAGCTGTGGAGCTCGGACTTTTGAAGGGCCGTCATCCACTTCTGAAAGATGTGGATGTTAACTTCAACCCCTCAAAAGGCCTACCTCCTGTGGAAAGCAGAGTATCTGATAAACGAGTGCAACTTAATAAACAATCAAGTCTTTCTCCAACTGACTCTAGTGGGTACACTCTAGAACCTATAAGCAAGATACTTCAAGATATCCAATCAAGATCCAGAACGGATTCCCAAAGAGATTTAAAGCTCGATGAAGAACTGCAAGGAGTGGGAAATGGTGTGTTGCAGCATAGAACATCTGTTGATGCTGAACTGATCGAACAGGATTCTGCAGATCCTGTAGATATTGAAAGTGGGTACACTCTAGAAGCTATAAACAAGATACTTCAAGATATCCAATCAAGATCCAGAAAAGATTCCCAAAGAGATTTAAAGCTCGATGAAGAACTTCAAGGAGATGAAAATGGGGTGGTGCAGCAGAGAACATCTGTTGATGCTGAACTGATCGAACAGGATTCTGCAGATCCTGTAGATATTGAAAGTGGTCAAGCGCAGCAAACAGCTCAGGTGGTTATGAATATGCTTGACGTGATGATGCCTGGCACGCTGACCAAAGAAAAAAAGAAGGTAATTCTCAGAATAGCAATTCTTGCTAATTTTACTGAGGTTTAAGTATGCCAGTTTCCATTTCAAGGAGACATGTGTATCTGAAATAACTGTAGAAAGATGCAAAATTCTGGAACTTCACCTCTTTTATCTTGTGTGGACTGTGGAAACTGAATTTTGTTTTACTTGTGCTCTTTGTAGTGTTAAGTCTACATTAGATCAGAAGTTTCTTATAAAATAATATAAACTGCTGCTCGCTTCTAATTTCATTCTAGCTAGAAATTCCGATATCTTCTCAACATTTTTTAAAGTAGTTTCTTAGTGGAGAGATGAAAATGAAAATCATCTGTTAAATTGCTTTCCTTTTGTAAGACAATATTTATTGTGAGATTGCTTCCCATAGACATGCCTATTTTATAAGAAAACCACAGCTTCTAACTATCATTGTTAAAAAAAAAAAGATGGAAAGAAAAAAAGAAGCATGGGCCTATCCTCTAATATATCATATAAGCTAGTTGATTGTGTGTACTTTTTTTTTTATCTTCATATTAGTTGGCAGTGCTTTTACACTTCTCTTTTCGGCTGATGTCCTTGATAGCTCCTATTCAGGTTAAATTGTGCATTCTGTTTTTTCAGGCACAGAATTCTACAATTTCTTCCATTGATTTAACTATTTTAGGGAACATATCTATGGTATTCTATAACACTGATCTGGTGCTTGTCCAGGTTTTGACTGCTGTGGGTCAGGGAGAGACAATTATGAAAGCTTTGCAAGATGCTGTACCAGAAGAAGTTCTTGGAAAACTTACAACTTCTGTAACTGGAATTCTGCAAGCGCAACACAGAAACTTAAAAGTTGATGGACCACTGAGCAGTGGTGAGGTTCCTAACATTCCTATAACAAAGATACAGGAAAAAGTCAGAGAAGTGTCAAGTGAAGAAGTCACATCTAAAGATTCACATTCTCCAGATCAGATGGAAAGGGCTGAGGATTTGACAGATGGATCTGTTAACAATCAACCTGAGACAGAGAAGTCTGGTGCTGCATCTGAAAAGGAGCTTCACTCTTCGAAGAATATACAAAAATCTATTGAAACAATTCAGTCTCAGGTAATGAGCAGTCAACAAGGTGATCCATCTGGTTTTGACAGGAAGGTACCAAATGAGTCCGGGCATAAGAATGAGAAAGATGAACAGGGTGAGAAGGGATTGGAAACCAGCAGTATCCCTAACATCACCAGCCATTCTGAGAAGGCTGGTAGCACAGAAGAAACAATCATTGATGAATCCAAAGTGGAACAGGGTGGTGGAACGCCTCTAGTAGAAGCAAAAAAGGGAGAACAAAAATGAAGAGAAAACTGCAGATTCTTCAGCTGATCAAAATGGAATGGTTTCAGCCAATATGACAGAAGAACCTCTTCCACCTGCAGTATCTGCTACTGACTCTCAAACAATTGAAAGGGATGGAAATGGTGATCAGAAAAATGAAGACAAATCTGCAGATTCATCAGCTGATCAAAAGAGGATAGTATCAGCCAATATTACAGAAGAACCTCGTCCTCCTGCAGTATCTGCTTCTGACTCAGAAACAATTGAAACGGATGGAAATGGTGATCAGAAGAGGGAAGACAAAACCATGCAACCTGCTAATGACCAAAATAAACCTCCCACATCTGATTCTAATCCTCCTACTTTTAGCGTTACTGAAGCATTAGATGCCTTAACAGGGATGGATGATTCCACTCAAGTGGCTGTTAACAATGTTTTTGGTGTGATAGAAAACATGATTTCTCAGTTGGAAGAGGAAACAGACCATGAAAAAAATATCAAGAATGAAAATGAGGCTGAGGGTGAGCTAGTTGATTCCAAGCCTAAGAAACTGGAAAATGCCAATGACTCGGGCAAGCTGTCAGACACATTACATCATCCTCCCGTACATAAGCTCCATCAAAGTGGTGGCAACCAACAGAATGCTGCAAGTAGTGGATTGGTAGAGGAGGAACCCACTGCAGATCCCATTTTGTTTAGTGGGAATGGTACCAGGGGTCCTCAGGGAGATACAGCAAGCAACTATGAAATTAAGGAAGAACCAAAAAACGATCAATTAGTTAGTGGAAAGTATTTGGCTGGCTATGATAGACATGTAAATAGCATTCCATTGTACGTAACTGCAAATCCATATGGAGACTTTCTACAGAACAAATATTTCCATCGATACCTTCTTTCAAAGATTCCAAATAGTAAGCCACTTGATCTAGATACCACCACTGCTCTGTTGCTTGACTATTTTCCAGAAGAAGGTAAATGGAAGCTACTAGAGCACCCAGGAATCACCGGAGAATCAGTAGGAGGTGTTATTACCACCAGTAATGATGCTGGCATAGAGATTCAGGTCTACTCCTCTGGAAAAGAGAATGATGGAGAAAATTATATTGAACCGTCATATGTAGTATTAGATACTGAAAAGCTACAGGAACCTGTTGAAGAATATAGCACAGTGGAGAATATTACTGAAAATGGTGATGATATATTAGATGAGTTAATAGAGTTTGTGAAAATTGTTGTTTTGGATGCTTTGAGAATTGAAGCCGGTCGCAAACTAGGTGCAGCTAGCAAGAAAGAAATGAAGTCCTATCTTGCTAGAGATCTTGAGCTAGTTGCAGATGCTGTGTCTCTGGCTGTTGGACGGAATAAGGATCATACTTGGTGCTTGAAAGGTAAATACCATAGAATTGAAGGTACTGAAGAAAAAGTTGGTACTGTTCAGGGAGAGCAAATTGTCAAGGCCATTTCATCTGCTGTTCTAAGAACAAATAATCTGAGAAGATTACTGCCAGTTGGTGTCATTATAGGATCTAGCTTAGCTGCTTTGAGAAAATATTTTAATGTAGTTACAAGGAACAAGAATGACATAAAATCCTCAGGTCAAACCCAAAATCATGGGCAGAAAAGTCAAGACAAGGCCTGCATAAAGGAGATGGATCATAAGCTTACAATCAAAACTGCTCATACAACAAGTTTGAACAGTTCAATAAATAGAGATGGAGAAGAAGCAATATTGAAAATTACAAACAATGATAGAGTTATGGTTGGTGCTGTTACAGCTGCCTTTGGAGCATCTGCTTTACTGGTTCAGCAGCAGGTAACAGTGGAAACAGAGAGAGAGATATAGCAATTTTGTTTTCTAGACACAATTATATTCCTTCTATTTGCCACTTTCGTTTTAAGGTTCAGGGTATGTATTGTGTGAGCCCAAATAATGAGTGCTTGTAACATACCCAATTTTGAGATTAATATTAAAATTTTGGATATAATAAAAGCACCTGATAGAGTACCAGGACAGTAGATGTCAAAAAAAAAAAGTGATAGCAGATACCTATTCCACCTTGGAAGCTGCACCTAAGCTCAAAACCTAAATAGTATTGTTGGTTGCATGTTAAGGAGCATCCAGGAACTACCTGTCATTGTTTATATCGATTATGTTCCTCTCTTTTTTTCCCTTCTATGTTTTCTTTTGGATATTTGCAAGCTTCTTGATGCCAATTGTTACATTTAACTGCTAAGGATCCAAGCAATTCCAAGGAAGGCGGGGAAAGTTCACCCAAATTCTTGAAGGAAAGAGGAAATCTTCTAAAGGAAGCTGAAAAACTGGAGGTAACAGAGTCTGAAAAAAACCAGAACATAGTTACAAGCCTTGCTGAGAAGGCCATGTCTGTTGCTGGTCCGGTGGTTCCTACAAAGGAAGATGGTGGAGTAGATCAAGAAAGGTATTAAAATTATATCCATATTATTCTGGTGTACAGACATACCAGTATATCTATATTTCTGAAGTTCATATGAATGTTTCAATGTCAATAGGCTGGTTGCAATGCTAGCAAACCTGGGACAACAGGGTGGCATGTTGAAGCTAGTTGGTAAAATTGCTTTGCTTTGGGGTGGTATACGTGGTGCTATGAGTCTGACAGACAAGCTGATTCTGTTTCTGCATATAGCTGAACGCCCCTTGTACCAAAGGTAAGCTAGTTTTCTAAATATCCTTGTCTGCTGCTTGTCCTTTTTTTTTTTCCTTTGATCTTTCCCTTTAGGAATTTGTGTTGAAATAGCATAATGTCAATTTAATAACTGAACATAAGAGGTGAAAGTTGTTGTTGCCAACTTTATCAAAATCTTTGGCAAAATGAACCTATGTATTAAAAAGTCTTTGGCAAAGAGTTTATATGATTTTGCAAAGTAATCTTTGGACTTGTGTTAGGTTTGATAGAAGGGGTTAATTCCCTTAAAGGTAGAAATTTCATAAATAGTAATGTTATTTTTGGTAGAGTAGTTAGAGGTTATGGTTGAAAGTTTTACTCAGTGATTTTGGATCACTGGGATTTTCCCATGGAGCGTATTAAGCCTTTTCTAATTGTTTATGCTCGAGGAGGACACCTTTGAAAAAAAATCTACTTTTATCATCAATTTTTTTGTTTTTTATCACTGGTTGATAAAATAGTTGATGAATTGGTAACATGTTGAATATTTTTTGTTTTGACAGGTTGCTTGGTTAGCATATTAATTAGTTTACAAGTTTAATATATTGTATTTTTTGTGTTGCTGATCATGTTAGTGAGCAAGACTGTTTTTACTGAATCTTTTCTCCTCATGCTTTCTTCGTTAAGGGTTCTTGGGTTTGCTGGCATGGTGCTTGTTCTATGGTCACCGATCTGTGTTCCATTGCTTCCCACTCTTGTAATGAGCTGGACAACAAGCAACCCCTCCAGATTTGCTGAGTTTGTTTGCATTGTTGGCCTCTATACTGCTATTATGATACTTGTTACTTTATGGGGCAGAAGAATACGTGGATATGAAGATCCACTAGAGCAATACGGGTTGGATTTGACTGCATTGCCTAAGGTATGGTTGTAAATTAATTGTGTGCCATATGAGCTCTAGGTTTTTATGCATCTATGCTCACTGCTATATTGAAAGCTTGGATTGTTTCATAAGGTTTTGGATAGTCCAGATAGGCCTAGTGGTGGTGAGAAATGAGAATAGTATCATTTCTTTTCTACAATCTATATATAATTTTAATATTAGGAACTTCAAATTTATCATGCATTTTCTCTGCCAATTTTAGAGGTTTAACAATGGGAGTAGAGTGTTTTTCTGCATTCCTATTATAAGAAACATTTGTGTTTCCATGTTTACTAGCTATCATAGCATGTGCTCTGGCCATGGATTATTCTAGCTATATGATAAGTTAACAGAACAAATTTTTGAAATTAATGTAATTATTGAATAAAATTTATTTAGAAGATAATTTCAAGTAATTTGAAATTATTCTTATACATATAATATAAATTAGGTGTCCATACCCCTTTATTTCCATGTGCGACTTGTCATAATTGGTGGGGAATTCCTTTTCAACTATTTTTTTCCGTAAATAATATCTTTGACTCATATTTATATGCTATTTCCATGATAACTAATTTAAATAAATAGTATGTACTTGTTTTGAATTAGGTCAAGCAGTCAGATACAAATAGAAACAATTGTGTAAATCTAAAAGTTCTTAAAGGTAATTGTTAAACGAATTGATATCTACACGTACTTTTTATTTTCCATAATTTACATAATTAGATAATCATATTTATCAATGTCAATTTATCATTTTGTTTTTGGGTATTCACATTCCTCATGTTCATGGACGTAGTATTCCAATTATGTTGATTTATGCAACTTTGTTGGGAAATAAGCTGCTTGACATGGTCTAGTATCTATTAGAAGCCCTTACTACAAGATTTTACTTCAAAACTATTATAAACTTCTTACTTTGAATTTGGTATTTTGGGATTAAACATTCACTCATTTCAATCTTGTCATAAATAAAATAATTTAGTTAAGAGTGAGAGGCATGTTTAAGGTTTCATTATTGTCCATAAAAAATTAAAACAGAGCCCACGCTAGGATTTATTTTGTAGTAGGTAGAATTGTAAAAATTGTTGAGTATGTAGACATTAATTTGTTTCGCAATTCCAACGTATTGACTAATGAACCAGATTGTTTTCCAACTGCAAAATGTCCCATCTCCATTTTTTAAGGTCCCGAATTCATAGTGCTCCACCAAATTCATAATGATTACCTGTTCCCGCCACAATGCCGTGAATGTTCACATTTTTTAGAAACTAAACAATTCTTCCAGCATGGTATGCATTATTCCTTTTAGGTCACCTAGAACCTATCTTTGTGATAAAAAATACTTTACGTAACAATTTTCCATTGATTTACACCTAACTTTGCCATCATTTTTTCCCCATATTGAATAGTACAAGCTTACAGAGACAATAAATTTTGCCAGGGATAAACTTTTGGCTGTCTTTTCCAACTGTGCAAACAAAGTGTTTACAAGTTTGTTGTCTCCTAATTGCACAATGGACAACTCATCAGAAAGATTTCAGCTCCTTTTACCCTTTTGTTTTTATTTTCAAGATGCTGTTAATTATTGTCTCTTTTTACAAAATCCACTACCATGTTGTCCTTTCTGTATTGTACGCTTTTCTGATGTATGTTCTTCATCAGTTTCACTATTCATCGACTACTAATTTATGTGTCCCCATATTCCTTTCCTTTAGAATTCTGGCGAAGTTGAAGTCCTGGGAAAAGATGAATATGGATTAATATTGGAATCATTTAAATTAGAAAAAGGGATCTCATTATGTTTTGGCTATTGCTTGCAGATCCAAAATTTTTTATGGGGCTTGATTGGAGGAGTCCTGCTTGTTGTATCAATACAGTCCCTAAATGCTTTGCTGGGTTGCGTGACTTTCTCATGGCCTTCAAGCATTCCTTCTTCTTCCTTAGATGCCATGACATGGCTCAAAATGTGTGCACAAATGATTATCCTAGCTGGTCGAGGAATTATAACTGCATCAGGCATTGTGCTGGTTGAAGAATTACTTTTCAGGTCATGGTTGCCTGAAGAAATTAAAGCAGATGTTGGCTATCATCAAGCAATTATTATTTCAGGACTGGCATTCTCACTTTTCCAGAGGTATTTTATTTATTTTTACCATTTAGAGAATATCACAGTTTACATTTTCTTTCCTTTTCTGTCTGGTGGGATATTATCGCCATATTCTTCTCTTCTAGTCTCCCACCCTAGCTTTTATTTTATGGTGATTGATTAGTTCACTTAGAATTTCTTTTTCTGCAGATAGAGGAATTTAAATCTCTAACCAAGTCAGATGGCCATTGCCAATTTTGTTTTTTCAGGTCTGTGTGGGCAATACCAGGGCTATGGCTTTTTTCTCTGGCGCTGGCAGGGTTTCGTCAAAGAAGCGAAGGCAGCCTGTCCATTCCGATCGGGTTGAGGACGGGGATAATGGCATCAAGTTTTGTTTTACAAACAGGAGGCGTTTTGACCTATAAGCCCAGCTATCCTGTTTGGGTAACAGGGACGCCTCAACTACAGCCTTTCAGCGGGGCAATTGGTCTTGCATTCTCTTTGTTGTTGGCCGTAATTCTCTATCCAAGGCAGCCTCCTCTGGAAGAGAAGAGCTTGGCACCCAGCGATGAACAGTGAAGTCTGTTGATGGAGTGATGCCAGCCCCGCATTTGTGTTTTGCGTTCCAGAATATGATAAGGTGGTGGTGGTGGTGGTGGAGAAAGGAAACGGAGATGTGCCAGCCAGCCAGCCAGCCAGCATTGTATATAAACAAGTATAACGGCGGACTACCCAGTATCCACTGCCCATGAAAAGAGAACACAAAAGGCAATGCATTTTTGTAAGTAGCTTGTATATAAACAAGTAGTGGGGTTTGCTACGTTTACCTTTGCATATTGACCCCATCACCACCACAATAATAATAATAATGTTAATAATAATAATAATAATAAAAATCAATCGTTGCTTCATTTGTGAGTTGTGTTTAATATACATCCTTGCAAACATTTTTTACTTCATTATTAATTCGGGATAATATTTCGGCTCATGATTTATTGTTGCTTTAACAGTCTCTGGCCTTGCAGGTTTAAGCACCGGTTGAAATTGACACGATCCCCTTGCATCCTTTTCTAAGTCGCTTGCTCGTAAATTTCCTAAAGAAATAGATTCGCAGATATCTTGCAAATTCAGTCAAATATATGAAAATTTGTTATCCCCAAAGAAATAATAATAAGAATTAAGAAAAATATTCTGACAATTCAAGGAGCCAGGGCCTCCACAATTTACTGTTTTTGATTGAATGGAAAGTGAGAATCTTTTTTTCCTGAATTCTCAACCCCCTTCCACTGGACCAACAGATCCATCCCAGCTCGACTTCCTTTCTTCTTTAGTCTTCTCTCCAGTATCATTTCAGGCTTCAGTGATAAAGTTTCATTTTCCATCACCTTCGGCAACCTAGGGTTAGGGTTCACTCGGTCTCCAATCTTCTTCTTGAGATAGGATACGTGAAACACTTGGTAGATCTTCGAGTCCTTGGGTGGATATAGCTTATAGGCAACTGTACCCATCTTTTGAAGGATTTGAAAAGGTCCATAATACCTTGGTGACAACTTCAAACTCTTCCTCACGACCACCGTGACCTACCGGTAAGGTCGTAGCCTCAAGTTAACCCAATCTCCCACTTTATACTCCATTTTTGTCCTCTTACAATCTGTAAAATTTTTCATTCTGGATTGTGTTTCTTGTAGGTTCTCTCGGGCTAGCTTCAAGATGTGCTCTCGACTTTTCAATTCATCATCGACGACTTGTATTGCTGTGGTGCCTGGCTCATAAGGCAAGAGACGTGGAGGAGTTTGACCGTAGACTAGTTCGAAGGGTGTGACCCCCATGGAAGAGTGCTCAGACGTGTTGTATGCCCACTATAGCTAAGGCTAACCAACTAGCCCAGTCCTTCGGTTGGTCATTGGTAAAGCACTGAAGGTAACCCTCTAGCCATTTATTCATCACTTCTGTTTGTCCGTTAGTATGAGGGTGATATGATGTGCTCATCAATAACTTGTTTCCACTTAATTGGAAAATTTCTTGCCAAAATTTGCTTGCAAATATTGCATCTCTGTCGCTTACTATGTTGTCAGGTATGCCGTGTAGTCTGAATATATTGTCCATAAATGATCTTGCTACAGTTTGTGTTGTGTATGGATGAGCCAATGGTATGAAATGGTTGTACCTGCTGAGTCGGTCCACTATGGCCATTATTACATTGTATCCCTTAGAATTAGGCAACCCTTCTATAAAATCCATGTTAATATCTGTCCAAACCTAGTTGGGTATTTGCAAAGGTTGCAACAACCCGGATGATTTAAGGTTTTTTGTTTTGTTCTTTTGATAAACCTCACACTCCTTGATAAACCTTATGATGCATTCCCTCATCCTTGGCCAGAAGAGCTCCTTGAGCCTACTATAGGTTTTTTGTAACCTATTATGGCCCCTCTACGGGGCTGCTATGGAAATGATGCAGATTCTACTCCTATTGTTCCTTAAGGGTACCCAAATGGAGTCTCCCTTTGTAGAATAAGAAGCCCTCTCTGTACCAATACTTGAGTGGATCAAGTACTCCTATCTGTTGTTGTTTGAGTAACTGGCTTAGTTAAGGATCTTGGTTATAGGCTTGATGCAGAGCCTCCCACCAAGAAACCTTAACTACTGAGTGTCTTGAACCTCTCCTTGGATGGGATTGGTCAGCTTGTCAACCACCTTTTCCTGTCCTAGCATTCTGGAAAGGGCATCAGCTGCCTTGTTTCCCTTGTCACTCTTATATTTCACACTGAAATCGAAACCTAACAACTTTTTTATCCATATTTGTTGAAAAGAGGTCCCCATCTTTTGTTCCAGTAAGTGCTTTAAGGCTTGTTGATCAGTTCGTACAATGAATCTGTATCCCATCAAATAGTGCCTCCACTTCTGTACTACCAAAACAAAAGTCAAAAATTCTTTTTCGTAAGTAGATAAAAAGAGATTTGTACCCTCTAGTGTTTGGCTTAGGTAGGCCAGGGGTCTTCCCTCCTGCATGAGGACAGCTCCCAAGGCATTCTTTGAAGCATCACACTCGACCATAGAGGTGCCCTTAACATATAATTGATGATACTATAGTATTTCTAGAACTGATTTTAGGTGCCTTACATGTTCCTCCACTGTTTTACTATAAACTAGAATATCATTAAAAAAAAATAGAACAAACCTCCTAAGATAAGTTTTGGATATTCCATTCATCAATCCTTCGAAGGTAGATGGGGCATTGTGAGGCCAAAATACATCACTAGGAATTCATAGTGTCCCTCATGTGTGCAGAAAGCAGTCTTTGGCACATCTTTAGGCTTCATTCAAATTTGATGGTATCCTAACCTTAAATCTTGTTTGAAGAAGAACTCTGCATCATTAAGTTCATCCAATAATTCAGTGATATTGGGGATAAGAAACTTAGCTTTAGTAGTGTCCTTGTTGAGGGCTCTATAGTCGATGCACATTCTCCAACTTCCATCAGCCTTCCTTACAAGCAAAACTGGTGATGCATAGGGACTAACTGGGCTAAATGATTCCAGCCTTTAGCATCTCTTTGACCAGCTTCCCAATCTCTTTCTTTTGGTAATAGGGATATCGATACGGTCTAGCATTTGTTGGCTTGGTTGCTGCATGTAATTGTATCTGATGATCATGGCTTCTAGGAGGTGGTAGCCTTTTAGGTTCATGGAACATTGTGCTGAACTCCTGCAAAATAGTTTATATAGCAGGTTTATTGATTGTTCCCTCTATTTTTCCCTCAACCTTCATTAGCTGCAACCATATACATCTTCCTTTTGTGAGGTTGATCTTACTCATTTTGTGTTCTTCAATCTCTTTGTCTGGTCTTTTCAAACCTTGTAAGAAAAATTCTTCTCCACCCATAGAAAAATCTATACTTAGGTCAGCAAAATTCCACCAAATAGTTCCCAAACTCCTCAGTCAATCCACTCCTAACACCACATCATATCCTCTCAGGGTCAATACAAATAAATTGGTTACAATGTTACACTTCTGCATTTCCATCACTACTGCTTTACAGTATTCATGACAGGGAAGAGTATCTTCATTGGCAACTTGAACAGCTAGGTGGCTCTCTTCTACTGCTAGTTTGACCTTTCTAGTCGTCAGTGTATACGGTAAGCAAATCAGCAATATATGACAACTCAATTGTAACAGAAAATCTTGTATGTATTACGGACTACAAATTAGGGATTATAGACTGTAAATTAGGGATTATTGCATGTATTTAGAGGACTGAATTCCTCCTTTGTAAATAAAAAAAATACAGAACAAATTTGATATTTGTGACATGGTATAAGAGATAATCATTCTGATTTAGACCTTCGATTTTCTTCAGTTTACAGACTGAATTTCTTCAGTATTTGTAAATCAATAAAAATACAGAACAAATTTGATTTTTGTGACATGGTATAAGAGCTAATCATTCTGATCTAGACCTTTGATTTTCTTCAGTTTACAGACTAAATTTCATCAGTATTTGGTGATATTTATTTGGGGTTCCTATGATGTCTGGAGAGGCTTTTCTTACTCGATTCAGCGGCAAAAACTATGTTAGTTGGGAGTTTCAGTTTCGAATGTTTGTTAAAGGGAAAGAATTATGGGGGCACGTTGATGGGTCTTTACCAGCACCAACTGATCCAGAGGAGCTGAGTGCATAGACTACCAAGGATGCAAAAATTGTCTCTTGGATACTAGGGTTTGTTGAACCCCATATGATCAACAATCTTCGATCGTTTGGCATAGGGAAGGAGATTTAGGAATACTTCCGATACATCTATTCCCAGAACAATTCGGCTCAAAAATTTCAAGTCGTAATGGGTATTGCTAATTACAAACAAGGTAATCTCTCAATTGAACAATTCTATGCTGGAATTCTGAATCTATGGAATGAATATACTGGCATAATTTACTCTAAAGTACCAAAAAAGAGTTTAAAGGCACCTTACCTTGTTCATGCCGAGAGTCAGAGGGACCAGCTCTTGATGAAGCTCTGACCAGAATTTGAGGCTGTAAGAGCTAGCTTGATCAACCAAAGTCCAGTATCTACTTTGGATGAATGTTTGGGGGAATTGTTACGGGAAGAACAATGACTCACCACTCAACACGAGTTGACTCAGGACACTGTCACAAAGATGAATGTGGCTTAGATGGCTTAAGGAAGGAGACGACAGAGGAGTGTGGGTGTGCAGTGTTTTAATTGTAAGGAATTAGGGCACATTGCCAGAAATTGCAGCAAGAAATTCTGCAATTATTGGAAGAAAGAAAGGCATGTGATTAAGGAATGTCGTCTGTGACCACAAAATCGACAAGGGCTAGGGTTTATTGGTCAAATGAATTTGGGTACTACTTCCATGGCTACCGTAGTTGTCTCATCGTCGACACTGGAACCTTATTCAATGATGAGCTCTTCATCGACAACCCTCACATCGGAGATGGTGTAGCAGATGCAGCAAATGACCATCTCTGCTCTCTCGGCATTTGGGTTCCAAGGTATAAAAGCTAAACTTAACTCTGTGGTTTCTGCAAACAATAGAAATCAAGATTTGGTAGTTGGGTTTCAAGGAAAGAAATCTGAATTTAATTCAGATGTGGTTTCGGCAAATGATAAAAATTGGTTAATGGATTCAGCAGCATCGAATCATATGACCAGCAGTGAAAATGGATTGTATAATGTGCGAAAATATATGGGTAATCAGCATATACAGGTGGCAAATGGTGATAATCTTTCGATTTCATCAATTGGTAATTTGGGTTCTCATTTCAAAAATATTTTTGTGTCACCAAAATTATCCACAAGCTTAATCTCTGTTGGGAAAATGGTTAAAAATAATTGTAAAATTCAATTTGATCATAATGGTTGTTGTGTACAGGATCAAGTGTCGAGGAAGGTGATAGCGAAGGGACCTAAAGTGGGACGTTTATTTTCAATACATTTTTCTATTCCTGGTATTAATTCCTGTGCTTATTCTACTATCATTAATAATCCTTATTTTTGGCATAAGAAATTGGGGCATCCTAATTTTATTGTATTGACTCATCTTATGAAACATGGATATTTGGGGAATAAAAAAAAAATTTAATGGAATTTTTGGATTGTAGTTCTTGCAAATTGAGTAAAAGCAAAGCATTATCATTTCCTTCACATGGTAGTCGTGCTTCTAAATGTTTTGATATTATTCATACTGATGTGTGAGGAGTGAGTCTTGTTCTCTCTCATGCCCGGTATAAATATTGTCATATTTATTAATGATTTTGGTCGTTTCACTTGGATATATTTTCTCTGATCTAAGGCTGATGTGTTCTCAACATTTCAAGCTTTCGTTGCATTTGTTGAAAATTAATTTTCTAATCATATTAAAATTCTACGATCTGACTCTGGGGGGGAATATGTGTTCAAAGAATTTCAGGAATATTTCAAAAACAAAGGAATTCTCTCTCAAAAATCTTGTCCTTACACTCCTCAACAAAATAGAATTGTTGAGCGTAAGAATCGTCATATTTTAGATGTTGTTCGCACCTTATTAATTGATTCTTCAGTACCTACTCGTTTTTGGGTAGAAGCTCTGTCGACAGCTGTTCATCTAATTAATCGTTTGCCTTCCCAGGTTCTAAAATTTGCATCTCCATACTCTATTTTATTTGGTGTTATTACTCGGTATGATTCTCTCCATGTTTTTGGGTGTGTTTGTTTTGTTCACTTACCATTTACTGAACGTAATAAACTTTAAGCCCAAGTTGCTCGTTGTGCTTTCCTAGGATACAGTAATTCTCATAAAAGGTTTGTGTGTTATGACGCAAATGCTCATAAAATTTGTATCTCTCGAAATGTGATTTTCTTTGAAAATCAGAAATTTTTTCCCTTATTGTCCTTCAATAGAATCCACTCATATCCAGCTTCCTACATTTGATGATGATAGTCCATTTTATGTCTTTGAACATTTTAAGCCAGGAATTGTATATCGAAGACGTCATCCATCATCCATTTTACCCCTTCCAAACATGGACCCCATATCTGATCATGCCCCTCAACTAAGACGATCAACTCGAGTTTCCCATGCCCCAAACATGTACGAATATTCAACAACTACTATTGACAGTGCTTTTGTGCCTAAGACTTATGCTCAGGCTTCTAACCAAGACTGTTGGGCACAAGCCATGAAAAAAGAACTTCAGGCTCTTCAGGATAATCACACATGGGATATTGTCTCTTGTCCTCGTGGAACCAAACATTTTAGCTGTAAATGGGTATACATCTTAAACTCCGATGATGAAGGTCCACGACTGAAGGATATTCCTGTGGTGAAGGAATTCTCAGATGTGTTTCCCGAAGAACTACCGGGACTACCCCCAGAACGAGAGGTAGAGGTGTCCATAGACACTTTTCCTGGAGTCCCACCCATAGCCCAACAACCTTACCGGATGGCTCCAGCAGAACTGAACGAGTTAAAGACTCAACTACAAGAATTGTTAGACAAAGGGTTCATATGGCCCAGTAATTCTCCTTGGGGAGCACCGGTCTTATTTGTAAGGAAGAAAGATGGAACCCATAGACTTTGTATTGACTATCGACAGTTGAACAAAATAACAATGAAGAACAAGTATCCGTTACCACGAATAGATGATTTATTCGATCAACTAAAGGGAGCGGGGGTATTTTCAAAGATAGATATGAGATCAGGGTACTATCAGATGAAGATTAAAGAAGCGGACGTAGCAAAGACCGCATTTAGAACTCGTTACGGACACTATGAGTTTTTGGTGCTACCGTTTGGGTTGACGAATGCCCCAGCCCTCTTCATGGACTTGATGAATCGGGTTTTCCAACCATACCTTGATAAATTTGTGGTGGTATTCATTGATGATATACTAGTGTACTCGAATTCTTTAGAGGAGCACGGAGAGCACTTGAGGCAAACCTTACAAACCTTGAGAAATCACGGATTATATGCAAAAGTGAGTAAATGTGAATTTTGGCTGAAGAGAGTGATATTTTTAGGACATGTCATTTCAGCCGAAGGTGTTTTTGTAGACCCCCAAAAAGTCGAAGCAGTCTTGAAATGGGAAAGACCGATTTCGATCACTGAAATACGTAGCTTCTTGGGGCTTGTAGGGTACTATCGGAGGTTTATTGAAGGTTTTTTCCCTGATTGCAACTCCTATAACCCAGCTAAGTAGGAAGAATAAGAAATGGGTGTGGTCGGAAGAATGTGAGAAAAGCTTCCAAGAATTGAAGAAGAGGCTCACCACGGCTTTAGTGTTAACCCTTCCCTCAGGGACGGAAGGTTTTGTGGTATATAGTGATGCTTCGGGGAAGGGATTGGGGTGTGTCCTGATGCAACATGGGAAGGTGATCGCCTATGCATCAAGACAGTTAAAGACTCATGAGGTGAACTCCCCGGTACACGACCTGGAGTTGGCTGTTGTAGTATTTGCTTTGAGGATATGGAGACACTATTTGTATGGGTCGCGAACCCAAATTTTTACTGATCATAAGAGCCTGAGGTATGTGATGTCACAAAAGGAGTTGAACATGCAACAAAGAAGGTGGATAGAGCTCATTAGGGACTATGATTGCACCATAGAATACCACCCAGGGAAAGCAAACGTGGTGGCAGATGCCCTAAGTTGAAAAAACCAAAGCCACCTTGGAAGGGTTAACAGTGGGAATGGAGCGGCAATTGGCGGAATTGAAAGAGATGGGTGCAGATTTGGACATTAATGCTGGGGGTGGGTTATTAGCCCAACTATTGGTGCGACCAACGTATCTGGAACAGATACTACAAGCCCAATTCCATGACCAAGTTGGGTCCAAGATTAGGAAGAGTGTGGAGGCTGGGGAAGAAATGAAATTCCGAGTAGCGAATGATGGATCCTTGATGATGGGACAACGGTTGTACGTGCCTGATGACGAAACAATCAAGCGAATGGTTCTACAAGAAGCATATGAGTCCAAGTTCTCCATACATCCTGGCAGCACTAAGATGTATCGAGACCTGAAACACCTCTATTGGTGGCCTAATATGAAAAGGGAAATAGTTGAGTATGTGTCAAAGTGTGGGATATGTCAACAAGTCAAAGCTGAACACCAAAGGCCCGCGGGACCATTACAACCATTACAAATTTCAGAGTGGAAGTGGGAGATGATCACCATGGACTTCGTGTCAGGATTTCCCAAAGGGAGGAAAGGAAATGCTACGATATGGGTCATCGTAGATCGGTTGATGAAATTGTCACTATTCTTGCCTATAAAGATGACCGACTCAGTGGACAAGCTTGCTAAGATTTACATAAATGAGGTGGTATGGCTTCATGGGATTCTGGTGTCCATTGTATCGGATCGAGATCCCAGGTTCACCTCTCGACTTTGGCCGAGCATACAACATGCCTTGGGGACCAGATTGGATATGAGCATTGCGTTTCACTCTCAAATGGATGGCCAATCAGAAAGAGTCATCCAAGTCTTGGAAGACCTATTACGGGCATGTGTTCTAGAATTTGAAGGAAATTGGGAGGAACACATGATATTGGTGGAATTCACGTATAACAATAGTCACCAAGCCACAATAGGGATAGCCCCATATGAAGCCTTATACGGTAGGAGGTGCAGAACGCCTTTGTGTTGGGAGGAAATTAGGGATCGAAAGTTATATGGCGCGGAGTTGGTCCAAGTCACCACGGAGAAAGTGAGAACTATCAGGGATCGCATCAAAGCCGTACAGGATAGACAAAAGAAGTATGCTGATGTGAGGAGAAGACCCCTCGAGTTCAGTATGGGGGACCAAGTGTTCCTGAAGGTAGCCCCATGGAAGAATATGTTACGGTTTGGATTGAAAGGGAAATTAACTCCCCGTTTCATTGGACCCTTCAAAATCTTACAGCGAGTAGGACCAGCCTACAAAGTGGACTTGTCCCTACAGTTAGCTAAGGTCCATGATGTGTTCCATGTCACTCTATTAAGGAAGGCTGACGTGGATTTCGCCCGAGTTCTACTCCAAATTCCAGTAGAAGTCAAGGAAGACTTAACACTAAAAATGAGGCCCATAAGGATAGTAGATCAGGTTGAGAAGGAGTTGCGGAACAAAAATATCCCCATCGTCAGAATCTTATGGCGAAATGCTCAAATAGAAGAGGAAACTTGGGAGAGGGAGGCTAAGATGAGGAAAAAGTACCTCGATTTATTCAAACTACTAGGTATGGAGTGTGAAACTCTAAAATTTCGAGGACGAAATTCATATTAAAAGGGGGAGAATGTAAACACCCAAAAAAAAAAAGAAACTTAAGGAATGAATTAAAAGATGAATAAAACAAGTTGAGAGAGGGGTGAAATTGAAATAAATGAAAAGATTAGGATTTAAATTATAAGAAGAGAAGAGGTGGGGTAAAAAGAAAACATTTAAAGGAAATGGAAGGCTTTAGTGCAATAAGAGAAATTGAGGAGTATAAATACCCCTCTTTTCTCTCATTTCCAGCAAAAAGGTGAGGGAGAAAGGGAGAAAGGGAAGGAGAGTGTGATATATTCTTGCTCAATTGAAAAAGAATTTCGAAGTGAAAGTGAGATTAAGGGTTACTAAAACATTCAAACATCAAAAACCCAAGGATTTGGAGCATTATTGGAAGAAGAAAGTGGAAGAAAAGAAGGAGTGTTTGGCCGACAGCTGTAGGAAGAGAAAGAGGAGAGGAGAGTATTTTGATTTCACAAGCTATTAGGATCTTGAATCTCTCTTGAATTTCTGGATGTATACTATCCAAGGAAACTTGTTTCACTTAATTTGGAATTTTATAACTCTAGTTAAGGGTCACCTAGCGTGACTGTGCAGGGCAGACTCTATAGAACAACAAGTTTGTCACATTTGAGATGCATTTCATAACTTTTGGGGGCAGAATTGGGTTTTATTCCCTTTATAAGAGTTGTAGCCCTATATGTTAGCTTTCTAACAAGATAAACTTTGTACAAAACGAAGTTCTACAACTCCCGTTATAGTGAAAAATCTGGGCAGAGGTCGAAATTCGGCCTCTGTTGGCAGCTTTGAGAAAAAGGGAAAAAGAGGTGGGAGGTCGCGAAACGAGGAAGGGAGGTGAATTAAAGGAAAAGAAACAAGTTATGTCTGAAAATGGGTGCTTATAATGATATTTGTTTATGACAAAAGTTATAAATGAATAACAAATATAAAGGCATATTGAATTGTTTTCGGTGGGGTTGTTACAACATGTGTGGTGTACGTTCGCTACCGAATCCTACAATAAGCCTCCTATGCAGAAACGACTTAAATGCTAGTAATAATTTCATGGTATGATGGTGTAAAATGTGGAACACTTGAATGTGAACATATGAACTCTTGAAATGAGTGTGGTGATGAATGTGGTTCAAAAATACTAATGTACTGATTTATGACCATTGATCTCGTAGGTGGTGCGGTCAGGATTGGACCATCGTCAAGATAGGAACGACCCACAGGTGGAGTAGGTAGGTGACTTGCACCTACCTTTTTCATTCGTTGAATAAGGAAATAGATTAACATGAATATTACCCTATTGTATTAGAATCTATATTAGTTTGTCGAATGCTTAAAGGTTGACAAAAGAATGATTAGCTTCGGCTAATGGCATCTGAAAGGATGGCCGGGATAAAATGATTGGCCGGGACAGATGATTGATTAGCTTCGGCTAATGGCATCCGAATGGATGGCCGGGACAAAAGAATGATTAGCTTCCGCTAATGGCATCTGAAAGGATGGCCGGAACAAATGATTGATTAGCTTCGGCTAATAGCATCCAAAGGGATGGCCGGGATAAAAGAATGATTAGCTTCGACTGGCATATGAATGGATGGCCGGGAAGAACGATTGATTAGCTTTGGCTAATTATATCCGAAAAAGATGATTGGAGTGAATGAACGGTTACCCTCAGCAAATAATGCCTTATGAGGCTAGCCGGGTTTAAGATTATGGTTGATTGCAAAAAATGTGTATATATATTGCATTACAAGCTAGTTGTACTAAATACATGAAGAAATTATAAATATTGATGCCTCATTTAACTACCAGACCGTTTAGTCATCATTATTATTATTATCGTTAAGTAATTACATTCTCTTAAATATTTTGTACTGCTGCAGGGACGTCACTTCCATGAGACATCTAGAGAACCCGATACACGGGAACCCACTTTTGCAAGGAATCATGTAGATGCATTCTAAATCACAATGTATCTTGTATGAATCAATGTACTGAACACATAACTTTTATTAGAGCCTTTTGTGTAAATTTGTAATGGCTATTAATAGGATAGGAATACAAACTCATGTCTATGTATGTATATTCTTAGTATGAATTTCTAATTATGCAACCATAATATTACATGTTACTGTTTTGAGACCTGTTATTGTTTGGGATCTGTTATTGTTTGAGACCGGTTACTGTTTCGGGACCTGTTACTGTTTCGGAACATGTTATTGTTTTGAGGCCTGTTTATTGTTTGGGAACTGTTATTGTTTGAGACCGGTTACTGTTTGGGACATGTTACTGTTTTGAGACCTGTTATTGTTTGGGATCTGTTATTGTTTGAGACCGGTTACTGTTTCAGGACATGTTACTTTTTGGGACATGTTACTGTTTTGAGACTTGTTATTGTTTCGAGTCATGTTACTGCTTGCTTGTGATTGAAAAAAAAAATCGGGTCGTTACATACAGACTCCTCATCAATCTCATCTAGCTGCTATCAAGAGAATTATTCGTTATCTTAAGGGCACATCTGGGAGAGGGATATTTTTTCCTACCAATAATTCATTACACTTAACAGGTTATAGTGATGCAGATTAGGCGGGATGTATGGATACACATCGGTCTGTTACGGAATGATGTATGTTTCTTGGAAATGCTTTAATTTCATGGAAAAGCAAAAAAGCAAGATCATACTTCAAAATCTTCCACAGAATCTGAGTATCGAGTTATGTCCGCCGCATGTTCTGAAATTATGTGGCTCCGGGGTTTGTTACAAAGAACTTGGTTTTCCTCAACACCATCCTACACTACTTCATGCTGATAACACGACTGCTATTCATATTGCTACTAATCCCGTGTTTCATGAACGCAGCAAACATATTGAAGTTGATTGTCACTATATTCGTGAAGCTCTTGATAATAATATTCTTACACTCTCTCATATTTCCACCGAGCATCAAACGGCTGATGTATTTACGAAGGCTTTGTCTCGGCCTCGACATCAACTCATGATTGACAAATTGATGTTTCTTGATCGGCCAACATCAATTTGAGAGGGGATGTCAGTGTATATGGTAAGCAAATCAGTAATATATGACAACTCAATTGTAACAAATAATCTTGTATTTATTATGGACTACAAATCAGGGATTATAGACTGTAAATTAGGGATTGTTACATGTATTTAGAGGACTGAATTCCTCCTTTGTAAATCAATAAAAATACATAACAAATTTGATATTTATGACACTAGTTACACTTCTGTCAACAAAGTTGTGAGTGCTTCCAGTATCGATGAGAATTATGACTAGATTCTTGCCAATTTTTCCAACCAACCTCATGGTTCTTGGAGAAGGTGCTCCTGCAATTGCATGCAAGGAGATTCCTAACAATTCAGCCTACGGCACGTCAGGTATTGTCTCTATCTGATTGGCAATCTCTTCCTTTCTTAATTTTTCTTCTTTAAACTCCATCCCTTCTAATAAATACAATTGCGGCCTATTACACCTGTGTCCTGCTTGATACTTTTCATCACTAAAGTAACACAATCATTTCTCCCTTCTTTCTTGCATTTGGTTTGGGCTTATTCTTTTGACAGGATAAGGGTTTCTTCTGTTGAATACAGGTTCAGGTCTTTGGGGTGCTGGCAACCTAAGGACTGAATGTGGAGGTGGTAGTCTGATTACAATGTTTTGGACTAGTGCTTTGGGTGGTGTTTTGAATGTGGAAGTGTAAAGATTATTTGGTGTTTGGTTATTTCAGTATGGGTACTATTTTCTGTTAACTTCTTCCTCTTGCAGGCGTGCCAATTCAAAAGCAGCTGCGAGAGTGCTGGGTTTGAACATGGTGACGGTGATTCTCAACTCATCCTTCAAGCCACTTAAAAAGGTGTGATGTGAAATTCCTCACTTAAGCCATTGATTTTGTTAGACAAAATCTTAAATTGAGTCTGGTAATCTTCTATACTCCTCTTTTGTCTTACCTTTGTGAATGCGTCTACGGGATCTTTATAGGCTAAAGGTCCAAATATGATGCGGATAGCCTCCATGAATTCCTTCCATGATGTTGTGGGACTTGATTCCTTCAACCAATAATGTCAAGTGAGTGTTTTTCCATCCATGTGGAGGGAAGCAATTTCCATTTTGTGGTCATCTGGAGTTTCAAAATAATTGAAAAATTGTTGTGCCTTCAGAATCTATTCGTTGGGATCACCCCCATCAAAGCGAGGAAAATCCAATCATATGGATCGAGCTTGAATCCCTCTGGCCCTTCAAATAAATGATTAACATGAACCCTTGTATTTTGAGAAGTGCCTCCTGAATTCCTCCATGTTGTGACTTGTAACAGGCTATCATAGCTTGATGCCAAGTTGTTGATTTGCTGCAGTACTTTCTCTATAAGCAACCCATGCTTGGATTGCTCTCCCGTCAGAACCATAGTTACTTCTTGTAATTGCTTTACAGTTTCAAACAATTGGGTTAATCGTATACCTTCAACCATGTCACGAGAACAAGGCTCTGATACCACTTGTTATCCTTAAAGAAATCCTAATAAGAATTAAGAAAAATATTCTGGCAATTCAAGGAGTCAGGCCTCCACAATTTACTGTTTTTGATTGAATGGAAAGTGATGATCCTTTTTACTAAATTCATCAGCCTTTAATAGGCAACTTGATACAACTTGCACTTCTTAATTAACTTCCCATTTCCCCCACTAATACCACAACATAATTAACTACCGGATATTATACTAACTAACTGGAATATTAAAACAGTCCTTTAATAAACAGAAATAACATAACATACCTCCTATTAACATTAATTAACTACTGACCCCAAACTAACACTTAATTGCATTCCACCCCTCCCTTGCGTTGTTGACTGGCGTGTAACAAAATTCTCTTTTCAATATTTTGAAACGGCGTACAGTCTGTAAATCTCAAACGCAATGCATTTTTGTAAGTGGCTTGTATATAAACAAGTAGAGGGGTTTGCTACGTTTACCTTTGCATATTGACCCCACCACCACCACCACCACCACCATAATAATAATAATAATAATAATAATCAATCGTTGCTTCATTTGTGAGTTGTGTTTAATATACATCTTTGCAAACATTTTTTACTTTATTATTAATTCGGGATAATATTTCGGCTCATGATTTATTGTTGCTTTAACAGTCTCTGGCCTTGCAGGCTTCAGCACTAGATTGAATTGACACGATCCCCTTACATCCTTTTCCAAGTCGCTCGCTCGTAAATTTCCTAAAGAAATAGATTCGCAGATATCTTGAAAATTCTCTTTTCAATATTTAGAATTTTGGCAAGGCGTGACGAACATCTCACCTCGAGTCAAATGCGATGTGAACGGGTTCTATGGGCAAGCGTCGCTCATGTTCTATGGCCAAACTTATTTTTGTCTTCATAGAATGATGAAGCATAGAGAGTAGATAGCAGAGAATCTGATGTTGGATCATTTCCCGCCTCAAGAAACAGAGAATTTGCATGAAATGGATAGAAAATAGACAAGGGGTGATGAACTCAGAAGACACAATCTTTACTGAAATTCAAGAGACTCGATGGCCGAAGTGCAAACAATGCTGCATGATGAAAGGAAAAGTAAAAAGATACACAGAAAGGAGGGACAAAAAAACAAAACAAAACAAAAAGAAGATCAAAGCCTTTCTTGTCCAATCACTATCGTGAAATGACCATTATTCGACTCAAACCAGCCCGTGCTTGCTTCATTTCTTCAGCTCCATTTTCACTCGACGGTCAAAGGAACAGACTCAGCCTGAAAGGTTATGGAAGAATACTCATCAGTATCATCAAATAAACCATAAATGCTTGCACACCTGGAGATTCTGCAAGAATTGTTGTCTTACCAATTTACGATATTTGAGTGCATAGAACATTTCCAGATAGCGACGGCTCTCGCGATGATCAAGGTTGGAAACATGCTTCCAGAAGCCATAAACTCCTGTGAGAGTCAGGAGCCTTTGGGAGTAAATTTGCCAGGTATACCTGAAAAGGCAAATAACGAAAGCATTTTAGCAACCTTCATTGTAACACAGCTTGGAAACAGAGTTGCAGGGTGAAGGTGGTGAGCTTTTACTTCTCTTGGATTCGCTGCAGCCCTCCCTGGGAGATTTTGCTCCAGTGAGTGGGATCAGCCTTGCACTTTTCAAAGAAGTCAACAAGGAGTTCAGCAGCCTGTTGGCCGTGGTAAGGATCAATATGGAATCCAGATTTTCCATGCACAATGATCTCAGCAGGACCACCATTGCAGGTGGCGAAGGTTGGCAAACCACATGTCATGGCCTCAACAACAGTCAATCCAAAAGCCTCATACAGAGCAGGCTGCACGAAAGCTCCCTTGGTATCACAAATGTAACGGTAGAGCTCTCCATTCCTCACACGGTTCATCTGAGAAGAAATCCATCTGAACTGGCCATTCAAGTTGTATTCCTCTATATGACTATACATTTTCTTCATCTCAGCTTGCTCTTCTAGATCTTTAGACTCCTTTCTTCTATCACCACCAACTACAACAAGATTGACTAACTCGCGTAGCTTGGTGTTCTTTCCATACCATTCTACAAGACCAGACAAATTCTTAACTCTGTCCAGCCTTGCCATGGTGAATAGAATTGGCTTGCTGCGGTCTTTTAGCACGCATCTGTTGAAACGACAAAAATAAGTGATTTGTTATTGGAACTCTTCTTTATCTAGGAACTTTTTCCAAGAACCACATAAGAAATTTATGTGGAAAGTACTTACAAGTGCTCTTCGTTCTCAACAGGGCTGTAAAGAAGTTCTTCAATTTCTTCATGGAAAGAAGTCAACCTAAGTTTCTCCTCAGTGTAGGGGAAGTATATGCTCTCGTCAGCACCGGGGGATACAATGTTGAATTTGGGATCAAAGACATCGATACCATGAACAACTCTGTAGAGGCCAGGGAGAGTGAAAGCAGTGTGGCTCTCATACTGTCCAACAGTATCCTTGCTGAAATGGTGGAACAGTACATGTTAGATGTGCAATCAAAGGCTAATTCACGAGAATAATAATCAGGGGAGACATCATATCACCTTCCAGCAATCTCTTGGAATGTGCTGGTGATGATGAAATCTGTATGGTTCATGGCAAAAAGATCAGCTGTGAACTGGCATGAAAAGTGGTACTTTTCATCAAATTTCTTCCAGTAAATATCTGACTCTGGGTACTTTGTTTTCTCTAGAGCATGTGCAATGGTGCACTGCAGAAAACATAGCAAAAACAAAGAGAATTGTTAATTTTTTGGTGCTACTTGATGAAGAAAAAATACTGCAAAAACAAGAAAAGATCAGGGCAAACCTCTGTAACACCTAATTTGTGTGCTAGCAAGGAGGCAACAACGTTTCCATCACTGTAATTTCCAATGATCAGATCAGGCTTGCCCTGCAACTCTTTTGCAATTTCAGCAGCAACATCCTGAAAAGACAAGATATTATCTTAGCACATGAAGTAAAATGCAGTAAGACTCTGAGAAAAAGGATTACTTTGGGGGAAACAACAAAGAAATTGTACCTCAGTGAAAGTTTCTAGGTATGGCCAAACTTCAAAGCGAGAAATCCATTTCCTGACCATTCCCTTCTCATCTCTGAAGGGAACTCGAAGAATATCACAATGCTGCGATCCATAGACTTTCTCCAGACGCTGTCCACAAGTAGTTCCCACTGCATCAGGGAGCAGTCTGGTGATCTGCAAACACAGGAAAACAAAAAGGAGGGAGAGACAGATTAGGCACCAAAGAATGTAATAATATTTTATAGAGAGAAATAACTGTTGAATTACTTCGTAAAGCTTGGAAATTAAACTTACAATGAGAATTCGGGGGATGATATCAAGTCCTTGCTGCTTGATACGCAGAAGCATTTCATTCTCCAAGGCACGAACTTGATCCAGAATGTAAACAACCTAGTAGAAAGTAAAATGCAAGCCAGATGAGGTAAGGTTTCAATAGAGTATGCACGAAGAGAAAGATTAGACTAGGCTTGTGAATTGACCTGGCCTCCGGTATCAGGATACCCCAAAACATTGTCTTGGGCGAAGTATCCATGAGGGGACATAATCACAACATTGAAGACCATAGGAATTCTGCCGAGGAATGTTTCAAGAGTGAAGGGGTCTGGTGCCTCGAGAAGATCCAAGAGAAGTTGAATCATCACAAGAACACGCTCAGCAGTGTTCCCCCATCCTCTCTCTAAGCCGATCTCCTGGAACATGTGTTCGAATTGAGAGTATGGAGTATCAGGTTTCTGAGAAGTCAGATACTCCTCAGCCTTTCTCAGAACATATTGCAGAGAGTCTAGGTTCTGAATCCTGTCATTCAGCATCATATTCTGCACAAGAATATACAAGATGTTATCAGGTTCTACAGGATCTAATTCTGCAGAACGCAATCCTTGCTTAAATTACAGGTTCTAAACATGATTATCAGAGTTTGCAAGATTCTAGTAAAACCATACAAGAATAAACAAAATTTTATCAGGATCTAATTCTGCAGAACGCAATCCTTGCTTAAATTACAGGTTCTAGACATGATTATCAGAGCTTGCAAGATTCTAGTAAAGCCATACAAGAATATACAAAATGTTATCAGGATCTTCCAAGATATTGTATCAAGCATACCTTCCCCTTGTGACAGTGCACTTTGAGAAATGCCAGCAGGGGGTGCAAGCTTTCCTTGTCATGGAACAACTTCGCTGAAAGGTGGCGGTTGAGGAACTCGACACCGTTACCAATGTACTTCGAAAGAGTTGGGCGAGGGAAAGATGCATTGAATGGTTCAAAGTCCAATTCAAGCACGAAGTTGCCATTGGAGCTGCAAAATCGGATCAACTAACGTTGTCAAAATCAAAGGAAGCACGTACAGAACACGAAATTGAGAGAACTCGATCAAAAGCTAGCGTCAAATCAATATCTGACTTACCCTCCATCAACAAGTTCCTCCTTGAAATGAAGATACTCAGCAACACGCAACTCCTCAACAACAAGTGCTTGGACATTCACCCTGATGTACTCCCACACACCAGGCCTTGGGCGCACAGCAAGAGCAACCCATGGAGGCAAAACAATTGCTTCCTAAAACAACAAAATAAAAAAACAGTTAGAGATGATTCCCAGAAATTGGGATATGACAGAAAAAGAAAAGAACGCATGTGTGATCAAGGGAGTCACCTGTGTGGATCTGAGAACTTCAGAAAAAGCACCACCCGCCAATTTATTCCTGATCTCTTCAGAAATTGCTTCAAACTCAGCAATAATATGGTGGTGTTGAAGAATCCCTTTTCCCTTGCCTTCAATCCTGCAACACATATTGTCCAAAATATGCTGTATTAAATCTACATCCTTAACAAGCTGCACCAAAAATGTAAGCATGGCCCTCTTTACACCACTCCATAAATCAAAACCCAAAAAGAAAGCATGGTTACCTGGTCAGTAAGGCAACAATTTCGTTGCGATGAGTCTTGAGGGTCTCATCCACACGTTCACGAATGCTTTGGACACGAGTA
This sequence comes from Salix koriyanagi, assembly GCA_029228605.1. Classification (NCBI taxonomy): domain Eukaryota; kingdom Viridiplantae; phylum Streptophyta; class Magnoliopsida; order Malpighiales; family Salicaceae; genus Salix; species Salix koriyanagi. Next base: position 11,028,452 of record CM055332.1, read on the forward strand.
AGAGTAGCCATGGCTCCTTGAGAAAAACAAAAATCAAGTGTTAAGCACCAAGTAGTAATAACAGATATAAGAATAAAAAACCAGCAAGAGTTCTCAACTATTTGTAAGGATGAGAACAGCTAGTGATCAACAAGAATAGAGTGAAGGACGACTGAGGAAAAACCACATTATTCTAGAAAGACTAAAAATTTCTAAACCTACCTCTCACCTCACCCACCATTTTTTTTAAAAAGAAAAAAACCAACTTGGGATAAGAGTGAATGGTTGAACTAAGATCACAAGTCTTAAATAATGCTATAAAACAATTAAAATTAAAAATAAAGATCAACTAGTGACTAAAGAATTCAATAAGTTCCCATGACCAAAGGAATACAAGAAAGCAGAACATATTATGTGCAGATAGAAGGTGTAAAGTTGGAAGTGCAAAATACCAATAATGGGTTATTCCTTAAAACCCTGCTGATTAAAGCACAAAGTTCTCCTTTTGATTTTTAAAAAACTGGATTTGTTTAAGGAAAGAAAAAATAATTATCTCATTAAAGAAGAGATCTTCAAACAACAAGAATAAAGCAGAGAAAATTATCCGTCAAGAAACAAAACACATCAATCGTCAAAAGCAAAGGGGAGAAAATTCTCCTTGTGGAATATTTAAAGCTTGATTCAGTCAAATATAGATAAATAAATAGTTCTGACAGAACAAGAGAATTTAAACCTGAATTTTTCTCCTATGAGACATTGAACGTTGAAAACACGGCAGAGTTTTGGAGCACAATTTCATAATTATAAGTTTTTCTTTCTTTTATTTTAATTTTCGGGGTCATGGTACAACTGGTTTTAGTTCTTACAACATTATTCTACATGTTCATCGATCGGATCATGATGAAGAGCACTAGTTCTCACCACTTCACAGACTCATGATCTGCATGAGTTTTTTCTAAACACAAAACTAAACATTTTAGCTGATGTAAAGACCATACTGTAATTCAGTGTTTTTCTTGTAATAAAACTATAAGATAATAAAAAGGAAAGAAAAAAAAATTGGGAACATTACGAGACCGGAAGAAGAAAGAAAATGAACTAACCAAACGGAATGAAGGCAACAGAGAAGGGAAAACACAAGGAAGTGGAATGAATGATGGAAAGGCCAGCCTTTGCTGAAATTTATAGTGAAATGAGCTTGAGAAGAAAAAGAAAAAGGTAAATCTTTAAAGTTTTTTACAGTTGATTTAAAAGAATTCGGCATGATTGTTTTTACTTTTTATAGTCGCATCTTATTTTAATATATAATTAAAAAATAATTTTAGAAAAATAAAAAAACATACATTAATATTTTCAAGTTAAAAATATTTTTTAAAGTAACCGTGGCATAATATTAAAAATTACTTTAATGTATGTGTTTGAAGTTTTTGAAATGATAATAAAATGCTTTTCAAATAATTTTTTGTTTGAAGTTTTTGAAATAAAAAATTTATATTTTTTATTTTTTATATAAACACATCAAAACTTAAAAAATATTATTTGAATTATTTTAAAATTAAGAATAATTTTAAAAAATATCAAATTCAAATACTCTCCACCAATGCAATCTTCTCCTAATCTTTTTGCTATTATTTATATAAATTATTTTAGGTATTAGTTGATATATTATAGTGCAATTACATTTTAAAAAAATAATAAATGAAAAAAATATAAATACTTTGTACTCCATAAACGCTGCAAGCCAGATTAAATATATTTTAATAGTGAAAAATAGAAATTAGAAATTGGGTTTTAATGTAGGATCGTCAGCCAGCCATGCGTTTAAAAAAATATTTTAAAAGATCGTCAGCCAGCCATGCGTTTAAAAAAATATTTTAAAAATAACTTTAACTATAATCTCAAACAACAATAAAAATAAGCATGGTTCCATAAACATATTCGGTGTATTTTCTTAAAACTGTTTTTTATTTAAAAATATTTTAAAATAATATTTTTATTTTTATACATTATCTTCACGTCAGGATAACAAATAAATTTAAAATAAAAAAAATTATATTTAAGAGATACCAAAATAATAATCAGATCTAAGAAAGCTGTAGGGAATAGCCGGGTCCACCCTATGATGATGATAATGATGCTTTACTGGCCATGATAATCAAGCAAAGACTTTTAGGTGCTAAGAGTTTACTTGCTGTTACATTTTATTTCAGGGAATCGGACATAACAATAAAATATTATGTAAAGTTCCATACTTTTTAAAAAAAAAAAAAAAAGAGAAGAGTAGATGGATAAATAGTGAATTTATTCTCCCCGATGAAGAGTGGCACATGGCCCAGCTAAAGTTACACCTCTAGTCATGTATGATACTGTGCTTTTTATTTTAAAAAAATATTTTTAATAAGAGTAAATGAAAATAATTTAAAAACAGTTTAAAAAAAAAAATATGCTTAAATAGTAAGGGCTGGCTTAAATCTCTTCCCAAAATCAAAATATTTAGGGGTGTTTTGAACTATGGTTGTGATTGCTTTTAAAAGTATTTTTCGTTTAAAAATACATTAAAATAATATTTTTTTATTTTTTAAAAATTATTTTTTACATCAACACATAAAAATTATTTAAAATACTAAAAAAATTCATTTAAAATTTAGTCAAACAGCAGTTGAACAGCTTAGCCAAACAGGCACTTGATACAGCTTGGAGTCGCATTTTTATGTTCTTTTCAAAACAAATGTTTATTAAAAAACTAAATTATTAGTTTTGTAATGTGGTAACCTTAAAAGGAAAATAAAAGAAATAATATTTTAATATATTAAAAAAAAATTGAGCACGAGAAATACTCTGGCTGAGAAAGTTGAGGATCTTTACCTTAAGCTTAATGCCACGCTGAATTGTGTATATATATATATATATATATATTATATTGCGTAATTGATAGCCAAGCCCTCGACAAGAAGAACGAACGCAAAACTTGGACAGAAAAAAAATAAAAAAAACGCAAGCAAGGAAGCAAGAGAGCAAAGGAGGAGAAGGAGGTTGCAATTGCAGGTGAGGATGAAGAAAAGAGCGTAGAAATAGAGGCTTTTATACATGAAGATAGACGTGGAGATGGCCTTGCCCTCACCTCCCTCGTGGTTTCATGACTTGATAAAAATAAAAATAATTAGATTAATGGTGCCTTCCTCTCTGCTCGAGAAACCATCCCCCATCATTACTGCTAACCCTTCCTGTGGTTTCCTTTCACAAAACCGCTTTCTTTTTTTTATTTTACAAACCCACCCTCTCTTTCTTTTCTCCGTATCAACTTGCTTTCTTTTAATGTATCATTGCTTGTCCGTTGAAAGTTACCGACACCATCAGATATAAAACCCTTTTCTCTAATTAATCTAATTTGTGTATAGTATTTTAAATACCTTTTCTATTTTTATTTTGAAAAATAGCATGTGAAAACTATTGTAAAATAACTACAATTTTTTTTAAAAAAAAAAAGAAGATAAAAACCAGCGCCTAATTATAGCCCGTGTTTCCGTGGTTTCCTGTGGTTTTTGACAAAGGTGTTGTGTCAAAACGATCCTGTTAGCTATTGCCACCTCACCCTCGGGAGAGACATGATAGTCACCTGGGAGGGACATTATGGTATGTGCGGTCATATTTCACGGTCTCCTACCCTATTTATTATCGTAAATTTAAATATTTATTGAATATCAGATTCATATAAGTATTTATTTCTTAAAAAATAACTATTATTCAGAAAAATAAGTAAATAATATATTTGAAATATATATTAAATAATAAAATTATATTATATGTTTGTGTTTTATATTAGTATTGAAATATATATACATTGCATTAAGAAAATATAAATAATATAGAAATGTTTTTTATAGTATAAATATGTATTTTGATTTAGAATGGGGCGAATGGATTTTGATCAGATTTGATAATTTTAATATCTTATTTATTATTCAAGAAATATACTTATTTATTTTTATTATGTTAGGTATGCACTCATTGCGTTTGGATTTAAATTTTCATCATTTAATATTTTCAGGTGAAAGTAACAAACAGCACGCCAGTTACGGGACGCTGGTGGGGTCAAGCTTCGGGATTACTAGAAGATACGGAACAAAACTTGAGATCCTTTAATTTCTGACGTGGTAATTCCTTATTATTCTATTAATATTCGAACCTGAGGGAACCGGACGGAGGGCTAGCGTATTAATCGGATGATGTGTGGGTCCACGTGTCAAACCTATGACAAAGTGCCGGACAGTGAATTCTTGATCGTCATTGGTTAGGACATCATCACTCTGACATGGCATCAGGCACCGACAAAACTGTATTTCAATCTTATCCAAATCCCTTGATTTGTTTTAATTTTTATATCCATAGAAAACGAAGAAATAATAAAATATGATGGACGGATGGGTGCTGTGACATTTACATGTGTCTTCTTACTATAATAATTATAACTCCAGAGTTTTTATGTTTAGATAGTGTTTTCAAAACAATTTAAAAGGTGTATTTTTCTAATAATTTTAGACCATATATAAAATTAATTTTTAAAAATAAAAAAAATTTTAGAAAAACAACCGTTATATCACTTTAAAAAACAAAACCCTTTAAATTTAATGTTCCTTTTATGCAGGTGAAAAGGTTAAGAAATCGTACATGAGAGGTTTAAAAATAAATATTTTATATATAATTCGAGAAAAGAGTCGTAGTGCTATACGGCACCGGTGACAGGAAATCCATTGGCTAGGCTGGTGGCTGTTTTACCCGTTTGTGGTTTTGGACCCATAGTATATACTATAAACAGGGCTTTGGGATTGATTATGGGGTTGCTGTTTGGCATTTGGACATGTTACTTGTGTACCTTCTCCTTTTTGTAGCCACGTTTTTGGCATTATACTGCATCGGCTTCTGCGATTGGATGAGGAGAAAGGAAGAGGGTGGAACTGAGGGGCCCACATCCAAAAAAAAAGTTAGGCCACGAAAACAAATATGAACTATGATGCCAATCAGAGGCACAACAAAATCAATTGTGACTTTCAAGTTTCTAACTGGTTCATCAGTTTGGGTCGACACGGGACAAGATATTTTGCTGCACTCTGCATTGGAGTCCTCGAGTTGTCAAATTTAGTGTCTGATTTGAAAGTTCACGGTCCAACCTAATTTCAAATACCCTTTTATGTACGTTTGCTCAACGGTCCAATTTTTAATTTCAAATACCCTCTAATTAATATTGACCGGCTCAGTGATTGTTGGGGAGCATCCTCTTTCATTCAAACATGGTTTGAGTCTCGGTGAGAGTAGTGCTAGAGGGTTTCTCCCTTCTTGTCTCTCCTGGGTCTATCCCTGCGTCGTATGTCTATCATCCCCGCGGCGCCTTACATGCTCAATGAGCTTGCAGGATGTTCAGTGGACCCGAGAAATAATCGAGATGCTCGTAAGCTGATCCAGACATCCTGGTCAAAAAAAATACATGATATTAATATTCCTAACCATCATAATGATTTTTCTTTCTACAAATTAACTATCGAGTGCAGATTTTTTAGGGAAATGAAAAGGAAAACATTATGTGGATGAATGCTTTGTCTCAGCTATTAATGCATGGTATGGTGAGAGAAAAACTATCTCTTCATTGCATCAAATTTATAATAAATTTATAAACAACACAATGTTAAAGGGAAAATAAAAAGGGAAGAAAATGCAACTAAACAATGTTAAGAATGTTTTCTTTATAAAAATAATAATAAGTTATTTATAAAAATTCAATTGAGTATTCATAAGCAAGAAAGAATGCATTTATATTTTATTTATTATTTATTAAATGAAAAATCTAAACATTCATAACCTAGATTTTCAGTGTTCATTCAAATATTTATTTTTCAAAGATCATGTATTGTTTTATATAAGATAATAATAAAAATATTCATAGTATATATATTAAATAATCAATTGTCGCTGCTTGAACTAAATAACTAACTGATTATTAATATCTTTATTTGTTTTAGAAAAAAACACTCATACTCATACCAACATACACACAGAATCAAATTTGATAATAATTATATTTTATTTATTATAAATGAAGTAAAATAATTATTAAAAAAAAAACTCGTCAGCAACAGCAGTGAGTTATCGTCCGTGCTGGTAAACAAAAAAAGGTTCGGTGGAGAAAAAAACTAAAGTTTGAAAGAGAGAAATGGGTGGGACCCTTTTCGACTAAAACCTGATTATTAATAGGCTGTTAGCTTTAGCAAATGAAGGACGTAGTTGGTCCGCCCAACAACCCCCTCCCCTCTTTTACGTAAAGTCAAGGCATGATTGACCTCTCCCACTCACTGCGAAATAGTGGGACATTAATTACTGTAATTTTCCTCTATTTTTTTTAATTAACTTGTTTGAAATAGATAGTATATATCTCAATTTCATGTAAATTTTTAATGATTATTATATTAATAATTATAAAGTTTAAATATGTGATCATAATAAGAACAAATTTCTTAATCTTGAGCTTTTACCGCTGGAATTTAGATAGAGTGGATGATGTCCACCTCCGAAGCAATCGGTCCTGTATTTTTTTTATTAAGTTGGGTTTTCTGTATAATTTATATGTATTTTAATTAATTTTATAGACAATGAAATTAACGACCATATAAGTATCCAATGACTATTATATTAGCCACCAATAACTTAAAACTGAAATAAAAAGAGAAATAAATCTTTTAATCTTAAATTTTTACTGATATGATTTGGATCGAGTGGATGATGTCCACCTCCGAAGCAATCAGTCCTGTCTTCTTCCTGCTTTTCTGTTCGTGTTTAATCAATAATGTGCTTTCGGGGAAGATCATAGACATGCAAATTTTTATGCCCTCTGGAATACGTGCATGTGCCGAAAACAACAAATTGATGTTACATTTTCATTTCCACCCCTTCTGTGTGCTCAGTGAAGGTTTAATATTGTATTTTAAAAATTATTTTGATATATTTTTAAATAAAAAACATTTTAAAAAATAATTTTAACTAAATAAAATCCCTTGTTGAAGTAAGATCATCTTGTTTATTTCCTTTCAACGTGACATTTTCCTGTGGTTTTATGTGTTTGGCAACTAGATTATTAGCAGCAAACAATTGACAATTTCGAGTTACTTAGAAGGGGGTGAAAGGAGTGGATTAAAGTGAGGGAAAACAAGTACAAGCAAAGGTCACATGGACTTGCTGCGGGTGGGCATAGCTAGCTGGTTTAACCGTTTAAGGTTGGGAAACATACACTGACCCACCCCACCGGCAACTACTACGAACCGAGATATTGTTCATGATTTTTAATTTTTAATTATTAATTATTTTGATGTGCTAAAATTAAAAAAATAACATTAATAATAATGATATTTTATAATCAAACCCTTCCACGTATACATTCCACTCTTTTCATCTAGCTGGAGCCAACATAGGAATTTCTTCTTCATCTATCTTGTTTTACACTGAGAAATTGGAAGCGTACGTTTTTCAATTTAACAGAGCACACATGATATTTTATAGAGTTTTGACATTAATTTTTAATTTAAGAGTTTTTCCAGAACAACTATAATTTTCATCACTATCTTTTCTTATTTTTATTTTTTTGTAATATTATTTAGTTTTCCCTTTTTTAATGTACACCACCCTGTAAATAGCATATTGTTTAAGTACCGGTGGAGTCTCTTTACCAAGAAATTACAATTGGAAGTACAGGTTCAATACCTCTATCGAGCCCTAAGCCTGGTGTTGAGTGAAGGACAGCAAATGTCATTTTCATTTATAAAACTAACGCTATAGCCGGTGCTTCATTAACTAGTTATTAAAACACGTTTCAATTTTCACGTAAAGATTAATAGCAAGCTCATGAACGGAGAAGATCAAACGATTAAAACAAGAGATAACCATTTTACAGGTGATGATGTAAAAATAAGAGTTTAAGAATAGAAATTCGAGTTTTATGATTGTTAATATGATGATTATTATAGATTTATATGTTGTTAATTTGATTGCTCTTGAAATTAATAAAGATATGCAGAAACTGATCCGAATAATTATATTAATATAAAAAAAAAATAGATCAAAACAAGAGGCGTATTTAGGCTTAGTGTTTGGTGGTTTTAAGGTAAAGATGTAATCCGGCGTGCCATTGAAGCAAGGATATACGGATGGGCCGTTGACATTAAAATTATTAAAGAGAGGTGTAATTAATTGTATTTGAGGGGGCACAGCCTGATAAATAATGATGATGGGTTTTAGCAAGCTCGATGACTTATCTTATACTCCAAGCTTCCTCCCTCGATCAATCTCGCTTTTTGATGGACTTCGATTGTGGAACCTCCTTTTGGATGGCTGAACTTACCATAGCTGGGTTGTAGTTATCCTGTAATGTCGCCATTTAAATGCAAGCTTTTTTGCCTTCTTATCAGCCTTTTTGTTTGAATTTCGACCCAGAATATGGTTTTCAACAAATACTATAACAATGAAATTTGCCTCAACTACTTTTCATATGAAACATATATCAATTGTTCGATTTTTTTACTAATAAGAATTCAATAGGGAATGGAAAATATTAATAAATAAATAAGTCATTACAATAGTATACTTGTGCTTTTGTAAACTTAAAATTTAATATAATAATTGATCGATAGATCAGGTCAACCTAATCCAAATATATTTTAATTTCAAGTTAGATCATGTTTTAGATTATGTTCTTGTTTGTAAATATAGTTGATGTTGTTTTTTAAAGTGTTTTTTTATTTAGAAATATATCATAATTATATTTATAATTTTATAAAGATATTTTTGACATCAGCACATGAAAATGATCTAAAAACACCAAAAAAATACAATAAAATTAATTAATTTTTTCTTAAATACATTTTTGAAACACAATGTCAAAAATGACATAAAAATGTTGGATCCATGACTTTATTTTTTATAGATTAAAAATGTTTAGATTGGGTTACATGTTTGCCACCTCTCTTTCATTTAATTTATAGTTATAGTAAACGACTATTTTGGTTGAATTCTTGATTTTATCTATTAATAAAATAATATTAATACCCCCCTAATTTTATGAGAAATACATTAGTGTTATTAATATTAAATATGAAAATTAACATCACTCTCCTATAATTTTTTTTTTCACTTTATGCTTTGTTCTTTATAAGAAAAAGACAGTATACATCATGGATTAATATGATTTTTAAATTTAGATGAATAAAAAATATTTACCTTTATACAAACAGCTGAAATTTGCTCTTAACAAAAAACAATTTAAAAATTGATGTCGAAATCCAATTTGTTCTTCTCTCTTCTCTAAGAACACGAGATTTCACGAAAATCAAAATCCAATCTTTTGTATTTAATTGGTTTATTCTCTCTTCATGATCTAGCTTAGATTGTGAGTTGTAAATCAATTATTCGGGGTGAAAAAAAACACGAGAACTGATTTCAAAACTTGTTTTTCTATTGATAACTAAACTCATCGATGGCAAGATGAAGAACCCTAAAAAACTTCAAAATGATTTGTCGAAGGCTTCCAGGGCAAATGTATGTGTGAAACCTTGAACAGGCTTCGTGTTTCAATGATTCTTAGTGCTCGTTTGGTATTGAGATTCAGCTGTAGGTTTGTAAAAAGCAGTGGTACATAGTGTTTGCTTAAATAAAAAATACAAGTTTTGTGGCATGGGACCCACCAAAATTTTTGTCAAGCCACAGGTTTAGAGAAAGCAGTAATTTTCTGCTTTCCGAGCGGTGAGGAGAGAGGGAGTGGGCTGGGGGGCCAAATGCTAGGTGTGGGATCCACTTTCATTTTTGTATTTAGCCATTGTTGTTAAGTGATTCAGCGGCTTGTATTTTGATATTGTAAGACAATCAATCCTTGATCGTTGATCATGTTGCTCCACTGAGCAATCATCTAGTCACTTTGGTAGTTTGGTTTGAAAATGGAAAGAATAATATACGGATGAACTTCATAAATTATTTTAAATTTGTTTTTTATTTAGAAAAATATTAAAATAATATTTTTTTAAAAAAATATCAAATATTTTTAATTTAAAATAATATAAAAAATAATTAAAATATAAATAATTTTTACATAATATATGTTTATTAATATAATAAAAAATATTTTTAATTTTAAAATAATCTAAAAATTAATTAAATGTTATATAAAAATCTTGGTAACCAAACACACAAAACTGTTTTTTTTCAACCTCAACCTCAACCACAGTTTTAACCAAACACTTCACTGCTTATTTTAAACTACGGTAAAAGCGTTTTTTTAAAACTGCTTTTTTTCAACCTCAACCACAAAAGCAAAAACAATACCAAACAGACCCTTAGCATTTAGCTTAGCAAAATGCCAACACCTTCCTTGTCAATCCCAAGCTCCTTCATCGAACCAAAATATTTGATGCTCAGTATGACCCCTGTCGTCCTTCGCCTCTCTTCCTATCAAATCACAAATTGCAATAAGGTTGTTTTTTCTACATTGTTGATGAGAAACTTTTGAACACCTGATCAAGTAATTCATATGTAAAGTCAATAATTTCTGGGAAAAAAAACAATCAAATCAAGTTTTTTGTAAAATGACAAAATAAAAATAAAAAATGAGAATCAAACTTGACATAAAAAATAAAAATTAGTTTATGATTGAAGGGTAAAATTGAAAAGAATAATAACTTTTCCAAAGAGAAAAATAAAATAATTATAAATAAAAACAACAAGGACCAAATTGGAAAACATAGTACCATGAGTTTAGATTGAATGATGAAATTAGAAACAGGTAAAACTCTACCAAAGGGCCAAGAAAAGAAGTTAGAAATTAAAAGAAAATGGACCATAATGAATTATATAATATTTGTAAATTGGGATCGAATGATAAAATTGAAAACAAATAAAACTTCTAAAAAATGATCAAGAACAAAATTTATAAATTAAAAAAACAAACAAGAATTGAAGAATTGAAGTTGAAATATTAATAACAAAGAGAGTTAAATTGTGATTTTCAAGGGAGAAGAGAGAGAAATATAAAAAAGACACACCATCAACAAATTAAACTTGTATTAGTGACATACTTTGCATTAATGGGAAGAGAACACGATAACTTTTCTAACGACACTATGAAAGGATATTTTTGGATGATGAGAGGAGCTACCCAAAGGCTATAGACGCCTTTCAACACTTCCTAGTGTTGAACATAACCTATCCTTTTTTCTTTTATATATATATATATATATATATATATATATATATATATATATATAATTTAATCAAATTCCAAATTACCTCTAAGTTTATTGAATGATAACTAAGACCAAAAAACCCTTTGACTCTAGTTTTAATGTTCTTGCTTACAGGGATATTTTAGTGGATGTTTGTTTTTATGGTGCAAACCACGATTGCAAAAAAGTTGAGTGATTCAGTGTTTAGTTAGCTTCAATAAGTAGAAATTTAACATTGGAGCTCACACAATTATATAAGAAAACATCAGTATAAGAAAAGCAGTTAAGAGCTGCTTTTCAATTTTTACATATCAAACAAGGTTCTGCCCAACATCAAGCACCGAGGGATCATCAATGGAATTTGCCTCTTTTATCTAGTCTGCAGAAACCAATCTTGTGTAGATTGAATCTGCAATGGAAGATAATGTATCTGAAGGCCTTGTTTTGTAGTGGGTCGAGATGGATTTGCAGATTCCATCAACACATGAGCAAGTAATGAGGATTCTGAGGAAGAGTTGCAAAGGGAGGATGTGGTTCTCGACATCTGGGTAAGAGATGTCGATGGCGTTTGCTGTGAGGAGAGTTATTGGGTCAATTTAGAGTTTAGAGGTGAAAGGGAGTCACGATCACAAAAGGAAGAAGTTTTTAGCTTTGGATTGGTAAAGAGAATGTGATTTGGGTTGAGGTGTTTGCATTGCTCTGCTTATGCTGCTGCTATCTAAAATCTAAGCCTTGTATATACATTGAGAGTTGAAGTTAGGATTTGATGCAAGAGACTGAATTTTGGCTCCGTACTGTGAGAACTAAAAAAGCAAAGAAAAATTGGTGTCTTGATTAATTTATATATGAAAAGCTTGGTAACTAAATACATGAAACTGTTTTTCATTAATCTCAAATTCAATCACAGTTTTAACCAAATACCTCAATTTAAGTTATGAACAACAGCTAAAAGTGCTTTTCATGAAACTGTTTTCTTAAATCTCAATCACAAAAGCAAAAGCAATACCAAACACACCCTTAATAATTCCATTATGCATTTTAATTTTTTATATTTGTGAAAATACCAAATTGCCCCATACATGACATTATAATAACAAAAAACCATTGTGCAAATACAAAATGCCCCATGATAATATTTTTTTTTATTTTCAATGGTATTTTAGTAATTTCACAATTAAATTAAGATAAGAAAAGACTTATTTATCTCATTTCAATTTGATAATGATTAATGGATTCTATAAAAAGACTTAGATACCCTTAATGGCTAGTGTCAAGTTTTTTAGGTGAAATAGCAAAAGCATTATTATGTTATTCTAGAGAATAATATTTTGTAAGAATGGAACTAAAATATTTTTCCAAAGAGTTTTAGCTTATTTTAATATACTCCCTTCATCACTTTTTTTTATTTTTACAATTTTTAGTTCTCCATTTTTATTTGGTGATTTTTAATTTTGATGATTATTATTTATTATTATTATTATTATTATTATTATTATTATTATTATTATTATTATAACATTTAACTGTTCAACTCGATAATTTTTTATTGAAACTTACTTTTCAACTCATGATAAGTTTTAGTTTAAAAGAAAATGAATCTCTTACAAACATAATATTTTTATAAAAACTAATAAATAAGTAAATGAATAAGGATAAGGAGTTTTAATTGAAGAGATACGTTTCCTCCTCTTCAAGTCAAACGATTTAAATTTTTATGAATATTTATTTTAATAGCCTTTAATTTTTATTAACAAAATATGATACATAAAAAATAGGAAAAATTACGGAATAAAATGCACTTCTTTCCAAAATTTAAATCATTGTATTCTTATAAATATCTATTTTTCTTATAATGAAATTAAATAAAAATTAATTTTAAAAATTGTCCCACAACATCATGGGACAAATAATAGTTGTTACTACCTATATCAAGGGCCTGCTTGTGATGGCGGTTGCGGTTGCTTTTAAAAATACTTTTCATTTACAAATACATCAAAATGATATTTTTTTTAAATTATTTTTGACATCAGCATATCAAAATAATTTAAAAATACCAAAACAAATTCATTTAAAATGAAAAAAAAAATCAAATTTTGGAGAAACAGCGGTACAACCGCCGTCCCAAACAGCCTCTAAAAGAATTAGGTTTGTATACACACACAAATGCTTCGTTGTTCATAAAAACAATGAAGCAACTGTTTATCTTTTTTATTTTCAAACTTTTTTTTTGAATCCCTGTATAACCTAATTAGATGAAATAAAAAAAATCAGATTGAAAGATAGAGGAAAAAGTAAAACAAGGATAAAATACATGACTTCCTCTATATCCACTATAATTTTATTTCTATCCGAAGGTTTATTTTTCAATCTTTAAGTTTGAGAAAGAAGAGAGGAGCTTGCTAAAGAACAATAATAAAAAAGAAAGTTTAATTTTTGTCAACTAAAATGGACAAGTTTTGGTGTTAAATAATTCTAATTAGCAAAAAGAGTTTCATATAGTGGTGGTTTTGGCCTTTATCTTGCCTAAAAATGTAGATTGACCTTGAATTTTCAAGCCACTATAGTGGTAGTTGAAATTTGGGCAACGGACGACATGCAACAACAATATATATATATATATATATATATATATATATATATATATATATATATATATATAATTTTAAGGTTGTTTTGAACTAGTCAAGTTGACTAGTTAGCAACAATGTAATTTTTACATGATTTAGTTTTTAACGGGCCATAAACCCGCGCTCCGCCGCAGGGATTAAATTTTTTTTTTGTCTAGTTTTAATACATATAATTTTTATTTTATATTTTGGTTTTTGGTTTTTATTTTTATTTTTTAATTTAGTTTCAAAAAAAGTAAAATTACCGAGACACCCCACTAATAATTCTTGGTTTTTGTTTTATTTGAAAGTATTATAATTATTGTACTATATACAGAAATGAAAAAAAATTAAAAATACCTTTGATACCATGACATTATTTTAAACACATTTTACATAATAAAATAAATATATAAAAAACCAATATACATTTTTAAAAGTTCTACGACGCCGCACGCGTCATCCGAAATGTGCATGAGCTCTGAAATTGACGTCGTGCCCACAACACCCGACAAAAATATAATTAAAAATTAGTAAATTATCAATACACCCTTACAACCAACTAATGGATTTTTGTCTTATAAGGGGGTATATACGTACTTATACAACTTGTGGTGCGCATCACCTGATCCGACACCCTAACTATAAAAAAAAGGTCCGAGGATTAGTCATGGTGCGTTTAAGCTCACCCGTAGACCCCAGTTATAAAAAAATATATAAGTGAAAAAAATAAAAATAAATAAAAGCTTAAGTTGGCCCGGAGACACCGGCTATAAAAAAAATATATAAGTGAAAAAAAAAGTATAAGCATGAAAGCACTGTAGCAATCCATATTGTTTTTTTTTAAATCAGTCCCAAGAATTAGTCGTGGTGTACTTAAGCTGGCCTGTAGACCTCGGTTGTAAAAAAAAATTGTATAAGTGAACAAAACAAAAATTATAAGAAAAAAAAGAAAAAAAATATCAGCGGGAAAACACTTTAGCAAAAAACAATGGGTCCGAGGATTAGTCGCGGTACGTATAAGCTTGTCTGGACACCTTAGTTATAAAAAAAATTGGATCCGGGGATTAATTATGGTGCGCTTAAGCTACTACGGACACACGATCATAAAAAATATATATAAGTGGAAAAAGAAAAAAAATTAAAAAAAGTATAACCAGCAAAAAAAATATTTCATGGAAAAAATGAAAAAAAAACAAATCAGAAAAAAATGAAAAAAAACTATAAAAAAATTAGATAAGTAAAAAATAATAATCATAAAAAGTTTAAACTGACTCAGAGACTATGGTTATAAAAAAAAAATATAAGTTAAAGAAAACAAAAAAAATATAAGCGTGAAAGCACTCTAGCAATCCATATTGTTTTAAAAACAAATTTGTTTCGAGAATTAGTCGCGGTGTACTTAAATTGGCCCGTAGATCCCGGTTGCAAAAAAAAAAATTGTATAATGAACAAAACAAAAGTATAAGAAAAAAAGTATCAGCGGGAAAGCACTTTAGCAAAAAAAAAGGGTCCAAGGATTAGTTATGGTACATATAAGCTGGTCTTAACACCCTGGTTATAAAAAAAAAAAATTGGATCCAGGGATTAATTATAGTGCGCTTAAGCTACTCCGGACACCCCGAAAAAAAAATATTTAATGGAAAAAAATGAAAAACAAAATCAGAAAAAATATGAAAAAAAACTATAAAAAAAATTAGATCCGATGATTAATTGTGGTGCGCTTTAAGTTAACCAAAACACTCCAATTATAAAAAAACAAATAAAATTATATATAAGTTGAAAAAGAAAAAAAAATAAAACCAGAAAAAAAAATTTAATGAAAAAAAAAATAGTTAGAAAAAAAAGAGCAAGGAACGAAAAAAAAGAAAAAAAAGAATTAGAAAAAAAAGCAAAACGTAAAAAAAAAAAAGGAAAGCACTGTGGAAATCCACAGTGCTTTGTGTGGGGATCTACAGTGAAATCCCCACACCGTTTAGTTTCTTTTTAACTAGCTATATTGCCCGCGCGCTGCCGCGGGCATAGCTGTGTATATAATATCATATAATTAAATCCATAATGATAAACTTATGTTATATACTGAAGAGATAATTATTAGAATGCAAATAGTCACAACACTTCACCTATTAGTACTTTATCAACGCACATTTCAGAAGGTAAACACAACAAAAAGACATCCCAGTACACTGCCGATCCATATAAAACTAAATCAATCAGGTTACATACATTTACCACAACTTTATGTATTACCTCTCCTTCAAGCATCTTATTTTGAGACTCTCCTTCCTTTGAGCAAGAAGTTCCAGCTCCCTTGAGGACATCAACATCCCTTTCTCCATCAGCCAACAAAGACGCAAGATACTCATCATTCTGCCAGTAAGATTTGAGCTATTGTCTTAGACATGATGCTATAATGAAAACACAACTATTAGCAGAAAGACAACCTGTTGTCCACAGCCTAAGAGCATTAACATTATATGTGAATTAGGGAGAAGGAAAGTCCTTGGTTGTCATGTAGCAATTGATTGAACTTTTTACGAAATGAAGGAATGATGTAATTGTAGCCTGTTTTATGCTTAGGTTGGGGTTATTAATCTGGATAGTTGTTGCCTAGCATGCTAAAATGATCATGGCGTTTTCTAAATAGAATGGTTTTGAAAGCAAATATGTCTATTAAGAGATTAGCATAAATTGATTGGTTTCTATAGCCGCATGCCAGAGAATTAACAGATTCTGTTTTCAAGGGACCAGTTAAAACATGGGAATCAAATTTATTTTCAGTATATATTAACTGGATGCCAAAGGGTAGCTGAAATTTTTGACATGCAGATATAGATTGCAAAATGATGCAATAAAACTGAAGTAGGATGTAACCTGTAAGCATGATATGTAACCTTATTGTAATGGAACGTTGGTTATGACATGTTGTTAAAAGCCTAAAATCTTGCAGTTATTAGTCCTAGCTGAGAAACACTATAAGATATCAAGTTTCTTTGCATATATGAAGTTAATCTCTTTTCTTTAACTGGAGGAAGCCAGTACATTCAAGATGCTTAATGTAAATGATGCTAGCAAAATCAGTTTGAATTTGATCAACATGAATGTTTTGTCCACCTCTTGTTTAGATTTTTTTCCAATTACTTTTTCTTATTTTGATCGGAAAGCCTATGTTTAAAGTAGTTACATATCCTATGAAGTAAAAATTTAACTCAAAGAAAAAGCATAAGCATTAGAGAGCAAGAGTAAAAATTCCAAAACAGCAAAACTTCTTGAATGATCACTTCAATCTCATCTAACATCAATATAATACTTCCTCCTTCTATTTATCATGAATTTTTTTTTCTTAATTTAATATTTATGTTCATCCTGCTAAAACTAATATCATCTCTAATCAAAGATAAGGAAAAAGGAATGAATATTAATCGAAGTTGAGTGAGTGTATTATAATTATAGTCATGATCATAATGAGTGTTGTAGATTTAGATTGTATTCTTCTTCCCTAAAAGAATTTCAATATGCAACCAATAGTTTTTTGTAAAAATATACGAAGATTTTCTAAATTCATGTTAAATTCCACCCGGTTATCAAGTCCAAACATAAAAGCTTATAATATTCTCTAGGTTATTAGACTATTGACTCAATTGCAAGATGTTTAAAATCTTCGTATATTTTGGCCATACACATCAAACAAAATCCCAATTGATCCTTGTCATTTAGAGCCGAAATGTTTTCTAAATATATTAATCAAAACAGGAAATTCACAATAGCATCTTCCACAGAGAATGAAAATGAAGGCAAGAGAGCACTAAGAGTCATTTATGTTTTCTAAATATATGAATAAAAACAGGAAATTCACAATAGCATCTTCCACAGAGAATGAAAATGAAGGCAAGAGAACACTAAGAGTCATTTGTAACTGAGGGGAAAAAAACAACCCCCTATATATGAATGAAAGCAAGAAATTCACAATAGCAACAGTATCAAAAAACCAAACAAAAAATCAGCAAATAACCACTTAAGACCATAAACAACTAACCTCAAAAGTTGCACGAATAATAGAAAGGATCCTACGCAGACTTGGCAGCAAAAGGTGACAATCAGCAGGCAAGAGCTTCACAAAACAACAGCCAAGGAATTAGAAAGAATTATTTAACAGATTGCATGCAAAAATGAAAAGAAAAGTTTTAATAATTGAAAAACATGTTCTGCAGGAAGAGAAATATCAAAGGTGGAAAAAACACTCCTTTTCCACTCCAACGGAAATTTTAATCCTCCCCCGAACACTTCTATCCTCTTATTTTTTTTCTTATAAAATATTCAATCAGGCCTTTTCTAAATCTGGTCACTCCAGGTTTCATGATTTCAATATGATTGCAGCACCATCATTCTATGCAACATAAAGATAAAACTTGAGAAAAATCAAATATGTCAAAAGACAACTTACCACGCTCTCTGAATTATGTCGACACCTCCCAACACAGAAATCAAAAACACTTGTATAACTCACTGCTAAAAAAGAAATGTAAGCACCACCTATTGTCAAATGATACTTGCATAAAATTTGAAATTTCATAAGAGGGAATATTCAGTTTCTTGTATTACATAAAACCTAACAAATTGCAGGCATGAACAGCAAAAAGATATGTAAGCCGAAATTTTAGCAGGCATGAACAACAAATTGCAGGCATGAACAGCAAAGCAAAGAAGTCCTTTTCCACTCTAATCGAAATTTTAATCCTCTCCCGAACACTTCTATCTTCTTATTTTTCCAACCCAGGCCGAAACCTTCTATTCAAAAGCAAGAACACAACATCAACTTTCTGCATGGTTTGTCCTAAGGTTGGCTCTTTGAAGAGCTCAAACAATCCCCACTATCTATAGGCATCATAAACATGAAAGTCTAGTTAACTTTGATGAAAATATACATGGAGTTTTAAATGCTAGGTAATTTCTGATATATCAAAGTGTTATGCACATCAAAGTTCTTTATTTGGCAATATCAACTGCCATCAACCGAAGGCTAGACAACAAAGGCAATTTCCATGGATGATTATGAGAGGTTGATACTAAAAATCAACCAACAAAGCAGCAAACAATTACTGAAGACCATAAACAACTAACCTCAAAAGTTGCATGAATAACACAAAGGATCCAACGTAGTCTTGGCAGCAAAAGGTGATAAAGAGCAGGCAACAGCTTCATAAAACAAAACCGAAGGAATCAAAACTAATTGTTCAACAGATTGCAAGGAAAAATGAGAAGCAAAGAAGGCAGGAAGAGAAAGAACAAACCAAAACCAAAGCGAACAAAAGATTGCAGATAAAATGGAACCACAACAAAAAAAAAAAGCAAATATATGGAACATAACTCAACACACGAACACTCCAGAATGACGGCGTAGTGCACTGCATGAACCGCCAACAGGGAAGAAGACAAAAAAAGAGCATGTGATCCTGCTAAGCATACAGATCAACGCATTAATATGAAATGACATTACGTCAAGCCATTAATTAAAGTAAGCAACCCATAACAACAGTAAAACTCAAACGAACTAATTAAACGAAACTACAACAGTAATGAAGGAATAAAACGGCATGCAGAATAAAACAATAATCAGTTGACCCAAGCTTAAACCCGAAAGCAATTAAGGAAGAACCATTGAGCCAAAACCATACCCAGAGCAAACCGAGACATAATCGACAGAAAATTGGAAACCCAATCCCACCATAAGCCAATTAAACCAATAACCCACTCCCCAACACATACAAATAAGAAAGACCCAAGCAACAAAGGCAGCATTTATTAACCCGAATGCAGAAATAAACCGAGAGCAAGCAAGGCAGAAATTGATTAACCCTAATGCAGAAAAACCAGACCGAATCAAACCAAATCGATAGCATTAAAGGAAGAACCAACCAACCCGCATGCAAATAACTCAAATCAAAACCAACCCAAAGTTCACCCCGAGACTGAAATCAACATTAAATCGAAGGAAAAATCGAACCCCAACCCAATTAAACCAATTACCCACTACCCAACACACACATACATCAAAATCAAAGCAATCCGAACCCAATTAAACGAAACGAAATTCCCTAGCCCCCACTATAGAGGAAGAAAAAATCCAAATCAAAACCAACCAACCAAAACCCAGACCTGAGAAACCATAAATCGACAGAGAAGAAGCAAAAGAAAAGCAATGAAATTGAACCCAATGAAAACAAACCGAGCAAACCCAGAAATTTTCGCAAAACAGAGGGCAAAAGCATACCTCATCGAGCCACAAACCGAACCGGAGAACCGAGGCAAAAAGACGACCGAACGCCGGCTCACACCCACCTGAAACCAGCCCATGAACTCCCCTCTCCGCGCGCCCGACCAGGTCTGAGGAAAGAGACCGACGCCCTCTTTGCCCGAAAAGAAATGGAGAAAACGGACGCAGAGATAATGAGGAGAAAACGGACGCAGAGATAATGAGGGGAAAAAACCGAAGCAGCCCCTGCAAATAAATTACAACAGGCGAGCTCATTAAGGGCAGAATAGCCCTTACACTGCTCCAGTCCACAGTAACATGTGAGAGGAGCTACAGTGAATCGGGCACGCCTTTTATTTTCTTTGTAATATGAGATAAAAAATGTGGAAAAAAAAATTCATTAATAATACAAAATAAATATGACCTAAATAATTGTTTTTGACTTATCGTCATGGCAAGAAAAAGGAAAAGAAAAGGAAAAGGGTGACATTCATATTTCACACACAATAAATACAAAAAAGGTGAGGTCCGCTCCCTCTGTCAATTCAAAATATTATATTTATTTGATCGTCTTCAGGTTGTGCGCGCACTAACCGGAAATAAATAAAACAAAAATCACTAAAACAAAAGTAGCCGTTGCGTCCTCCCCCCCCTTCTCTCTTGCTTGAGCCACTAACATAAAACAAATCCCAAAAACCCTGGCCATCTCTCTCTCTCTTGTAAATTCAGTTGCGAATCTTTCAACTTCTCCTCTTTAATTTTCAATTCATGTGAATTTTGTTGATTTCTTTCTCTTTTTAAGAAGAAAAGAAAAGAAAAAGAAATAATAAATCATATAAACTACACTTCTTGATTTCTCTAATTCTCAGATACCAAAGCCTTTGCATTTCTTGATTCTCTCACTTGTTGCGACCAAAACGGTGCAGTTTTCTCTGGATGTTACTAGGGAAAGATGGTAGGAACACCGGTAACACCAGCATCAAAGATGATACAGAGAACGCCGTCGACAACTCCAGGCGGTGGAACCAGGGTTCGCGAAGAGAAGATTCTAGTAACAGTTAGGGTTCGGCCGTTAAGCAGGAGAGAACAAGCATTGTATGATTTAATTGCTTGGGATTGTCCGGATGATCACACTATTCTTTTCAAGAATCCTAACCAGGAGCGACCTGCTACTTCTTATAAATTTGGTAATTATAATTATTTAGTTATTTGTGATTTTGGATGATGGAATTAGTAATTAATTTAGTTTGCGTTAATTGGTGGAGTAACTATTATGTTCTGATAGATAAGGTTTTTGATCCGAGTTGTTCGACGCTCAAGGTTTATGAGGAGGGAGCTAAGAATGTTGCTTTGTCTGCTCTTACCGGAATCAACGGTAATTATTACTATTATTATGATGATGATGATAATGGTGGTGGTGATGATGAATTTGATGATGGTGAATTTGTTTTTAGAGATATTTGGGAAGTTTCAGTAAGGAAATTTTATTTTTGTAGCGACAATTTTTGCTTATGGGCAAACTAGTAGTGGGAAGACATATACAATGAGAGGAATCACGGAGAATGCTGTTACGGACATCTTTGAGCACATAAAAAATGTAAGTTGTGCTTTATAAGTGAAATAATTAGTGAATTTTCACGCTTGAAGTGAAAGGCCTTGTAATTGCTTAATTTTTTTTATGCAATATATATATTTTTGTTATGAATTGTTGGGATTAAGAGATTTTTAGGTGGAGTGGAATGGAATGTATTTTTCTTTTTGTATGCTGACGACATTTTTCAACTTACAGACTCAGGAGAGGGCATTTGTTCTTAAAGTGTCTGCGTTGGAGATCTACAATGAGAGTGTTATAGACCTTTTGAATCGTGAATCTGGTCACCTTAGGCTTTTGGATGATCCTGAGGTAGCAGCTGGTTTTTGGAAAATGTTGATCAATATTTCCAGTGGAGTTAGCATGTCTAATAATTTGTTTTTCTTCTGGTAAACAGAGGGGGATCATTGTGGAAAAGCTAGTTGAAGAAGTTGTCAAGGACATTAATCATCTGAGACACTTGATTGGCATTTGTGAAGGTAATTTTATTATTCATGCCTGTAATATGTTTTTCAATCCCTGTCATATCCACCATCATGGCTGTATCATATTTCGGGGAAAAGTTGCATTTAAATCATGATATGAGAACATGAAACCCATGATGCATTATTACATAATCCTAACAAATATTGGCCACTGCAGCTCAAAGGCAAGTAGGGGAAACTTCTCTGAATGATAAGAGCTCTAGATCACATCAGATAATACGGCTGGTGAGTTTGAATCACACCATGAATTTTACTTAATAGTGCTTAGATTTTCGTTATAGTTGGCTCTTTGTTACTTAATGAGACTCACAATCATTTGGTACTTTCTTGGTCAAGGTTTTAAATGTTCACTCATGACACTAACATCTTCTGTTGCATGCATGACTGTTTCGAATAACAGACTGTCGAAAGCAGTCTCAGGGAAAAATCAGGCTGTGTGAAGTCCTTCCTAGCAAGTTTGGTATGTTTATGAACTTCCTCCTCTATCTTGATGCATTGTAGCATGATTAATTCACTGAAATGCTGAAGCTCTACAGAATCTTGTGGACCTTGCTGGTAGCGAGCGTGCCTCACAAACAAATGCGGATGGTGCAAGATTCAAGGAAGGTAGTCATATTAACCGCAGCTTGTTGACACTCACAACGGTGATCAGAAAACTAAGGTCAGTTAGTGCTAAGGACCCAAATTAATGCATCAAGAACTTCAGATTCTATACTATGTATCTGGTCATATTAGCAAACAAACTTACCACAAATATCCAAATATCTCTACTGCTTTTGTATTTTCTATGACTACAAATTTCAAGATCATTTATTTGAACATTAAAAAAACTAAAAAATGAAGCAATTTTATTGAGTTTTTTAAGGTAAGTTGAGTGTTAATATTTTTGCATTCGTTTTGAGCATGGCAATTGAAGAATTTAATATATTTTGAATTTTGTAAGAACTTAGGCATGCTGGATTATTTTTATAGTCAAATTTATTTTTGCAGTGGTGGAAAGAGGAGTGGTCACGTACCATATAGGGACTCAAAGCTCACACGGATATTGCAGCCTTCACTTGGGGGTAATGCTAGAACAGCAATTATATGCACCATGAGTCCGGCTTTAAGTCATGTGGAACAAACAAGGAATACACTTTCATTTGCGACAAGTGCAAAGGAAGTTACCAACAATGCCCAAATAAATATGGTACGCTGTTTTGAATTAATTATAGTTTCCTCCTACAGAGAATTAGCAAACTATCCTTCAGTTATCACAAGATTTTTCTGTTTCCATAATGGATTAACTTGCTGGGTGCTCAGCATTGGTATCACCATGAATCTACAGCATCTTAAATTTGAGTTGCTTATCAACAGAATCTTAACATTTCTTTTGTAGGCAGACAGCAATTATTTTGACTGTCATCAGAAAACCATCCATCATTTGCTGTCTCATTAAATGAGTTTGTATAGCATACTGATTTCAAATACCCTTTGGAAACCATTCTTCTTTATTGATTGTGGTTTCAAATAATGTAGCTTATTTTCATCATATATGTGCATGTCTTTTCAATAACGTTTTTTTTTATCATTTTCATACTACAAAGTATAAGATTTATGTGCTGTGTGATCTATGATTGTCTTGTTGCATGCTGTGGCAAACCTTAAAATTGCTCTAATGGTTCAGGTTGTTTCAGACAAGAAATTAGTTAAGCATTTGCAGAAGGAAGTGGAAAGACTTGAAGCAGAGCTGCGGAGTCCAGAGCCTTCTTCTGCTTCATATTTGCAATCTTTACTAATAGAAAAGAATTTGCAAATTGAGCAGGTACATGAGTGTGTGGAAAAATGGAAAAGTAAATTGGTTGTGAATAGTATTTTCAGATTGGAACTAGATTGCCAGTCGAGCTAGTAGAATGGAATCGTTGACATTAAGAATTATTTGATCTTGAATATTCTGTTTCTGTCTAATGAAAAATCTCTAAGCTATAGTGAAATTATTCTCTACATTTAAATTTCTTGAACATAGAGTAGGAAATCTATACATCTATTCTATGCAAATATAATGCTAATTTAAAGTGCTCTCCCTCTCTTACACTAAATGGTTCATTTGTTTCACCTTTGATTCGTAGCTGGGTATAATAGTTGTCTTCAATAGTTTTAATTGAAATGAAAACTTAACAAAATGCCAAAGGTGTTCTTATTGTAGAATGAGTCGTACTGTTTCCCCATCTTTATAGGGTTAATTTGTAAATAACTTATTTTATGCAGATGGAGAGAGAAATGAAAGAGCTGAAGCGGCAGAGAGACCATGCGCAATCCCAACTTGAACAAGAAAAAACAGCACGCAAGGAGCAAAAGGTTGTTCCAGTGACTACCATTGCATCTATTTTTCAGTTTCCATTTTGTTTCTAACTTGTGACATTTCCAGGGCACAAATCAATATGGACCCTCTGGACAAGTAGCCAGGTGTCTTTCATTTCCTGTTGAGAACGGACAGGTTATTGGTGGTAAGCCTACTTCAGAAGCACAAAAGAGGAATGTGATTGGAAGGCAGTCAATGGTTCGACAGTCAGTCACTTCTACAGATCCTTCCATGCTAGTTCAAGAAATTCGTAAGCTTGAGCAGAGACAGAGGCAACTAGGTGAGGAAGCGAATCGGGCTCTTGAAATACTTCATAAGGATGTTGCTTCCCACACACTGGGTAATCAAGCAACTGCTGAAACCATAGCGAAGATGTTGTCTGATATCAAGGACATGCAAGAAGTTTCCACTTTTGCCGGAGAAATTGTAAATGGAGAGAAGGTCAACGCTGCCAGCCTGAAAGAAGAGATCACTCGGTTGAACTCTCATGAGAGTACCATTGCGTCTCTAGAAAGGAAGCTTGATAATGTTCAGAAATCCATTGACATGTTGGTTTCCTCTCTTGCAACAACTACTGAGGATACTCCAAACTACAAGGTCCAATCAAAGAAGAAGATCTTTCCTTTTGCATTGAGCAATAGTTCAAGCATGCAAAACATAATAAGGTCCCCATGCTCACCTCTGACCTCTTCTGGTGGGGTAGTGGATAATGAGATTGAGAACAGGGTCCCTGAGAACAGTAATGCATTGTTTTGTAGCAATTCATTATCCAGGCCATCTGAAACTACTCCACTGAAGAGTGGTAAAAATGGCAACAGTACTCCTTCAAGGGAGGTAACTCCAGCATCTGGTTCTAATTCGGTAAATGTGAAGAAAATGCAGAGGATGTTCAAGAATGCTGCAGAAGAGAACATTCGGAGTATCAGAGCTTATGTTACTGAGTTAAAAGAAAGGGTGGCAAAGTTGCAATATCAAAAGCAACTTTCTAGTTTGCCAGGTATGAACTATTTGTGTGCCTTGAAGTTCCTTATTCGTAATTCACATCTCACATCTCTTGAAATAATTGGTTCTTTGATTTCATTTTCACAGTTAGGCAACTATGACACTGCCATCCAAGCATATGCATGATAATATATATAAATCCTGAAAGAAGAATTGATAATCGTACTACGACCACCACTACTAAAATTGAACAATTTATTTGATTTCTAATTTCTTACTTTCTTTTATCAAGAATACCAAAGGATATTTAGCTTTCTGGCGTGTTATCCCTGCAAAGCAGTGCAATAGAGAGAAAAACTAGAGAAAAGAAAAAGGAAAAGTCTGCAGTCCATTGATGATTAGCGTGGTTATTATATGTTGAATTGATTACTTCATATAATAGAGGTACATGAAGCATTTTTATCATCGACAGGTGTTGGAGCTCGAGGCAAATGAGGCAGAAACCACTGAGACAGAAACTATGGACCAGTCTCCCATGCCATGGCACTTGGTTTTTGATGATCAAAGAAAACAAATAATTATGTTATGGCACTTGTGCCATGTTTCAATCATACATCGTACACAATTTTATTTGTTATTCAGGGGGGAACCTGGCGATCAGATATATCTGGAAGTTGAGCTTCGACGGTTGACATGGTTGGAGCAGCATTTGGCTGAACTTGGCAATGCAAGCCCAGCACTACTAGGTGATGAACCCGCAAGCTCAGTATCATCAAGGTATCGCGGTGCATTTCTCAATCTATTTCCAGTAAATGATATGACCATTTGTAACAACTTGGTGTTTTGATGCAGTATAAAAGCTCTGAGACAAGAAAGAGAATATCTTGCTAAGAGGGTGAATTCAAAGCTTACAGTGGATGAGAGAGAAATGCTATATGTAAAATGGGAAATCCCGCCAGGAGGGAAACAGAGGAGGCTTCAACTGGTGAACAAATTGTGGACGGACCCTCTCAACATGCAACACGTAAAAGAGAGCGCGGAAATCGTCGCAAAGCTTGTTGGGTTTTGTGAATCCGGTGAGCATGTTAGCAAGGAGATGTTTGAGCTGAATTTCGCAAACCCTTGCGATAAGAAGACATGGATGGGTTGGAATTTGATATCTAACCTCTTGAATCTGTAGCAAAAGAAGAAGCGGGACAGGGGACATCGATCTATGCTTTTGGTGTAATGATGCATGAGCATTTTGTAAGTAAATTCTCAGAACTCAAGACTCCTTTTAATCTTGTAATTATGGTTACATGTAATTCGAAATTGGAAAGAGCTGCAATGTATGAACATTTTCCCTGGCAATGACATTGAAAATCCATATTTGCTATAATATTTGATCTTAAACATCTTATAATAATAATAATCATGAAGGCCTGTTTTAACTGAAAAATAATATCAGTACAATTTTAACCATACTAAAACTATAAAAACCTGGTTTGCCTATGTTTTTTTGTAAAAAAAATTGTTGATTTAATGTTTTCTTTATAATTGTTTTTTGCCAAAAAATTATTTTGGATAGATCTGGGTCAAACCAAGTTATCTTGTCCTGTCTATGACTTAGATCATGATTTTTACTATGTGTGTAATAACCTTGTTTTTTTTAATTTATTTTTTTAATTGAACAATTATGAAAAAAGGACTTTGTTGGAAAAAATACAAACAAAATTATTGAGGAGAAATGCATTTCTTCAATTCTCTTTTTTTTTTTAATTGTAAGCAATGTTTTTAAATAAAAACCTATCATGATCTCAAGAGGAATTAAAAATAAAATATGATAAAATAATGTTAGAAATATATTAAAAAAAATTAATAACATAAAAATTATTTTCTTCAAATATTCATGATTTTTTTTTGTATATCAGACACATAACAATTAAAAAATAAATTGATAACATTATTACAAAATATATATATTATTCATTAAGAACTATGAAAAGATTGGATAATAATTTAAAAATCATGTCAAGTATTTTTATAAAGTGTATTTTAATAAATAAATAAATAAAAGAATCTTAGAAAATGACCAAATTCCTAATAGAAAGATGAAGGCTAGGTTGTGCCTAGCTTTCTTCTTCTTCATAAGAAAAGATGATACGTCATTTATTTATTTTTTAAAAAATAAATCTGATGACTCATTATTTGATTTTCTAGGTTTTTACAATGGTCTTAGGAAGTCAAAAAATTATGCTACGGTTTTTGAGCCTAAAAATATATTTTTAACTTGTTTTAACTTAAAACATTTAATAAACACACTTAGAACTTTAATTATTATTTTTTTTAACTCAAAACACCCTTATACAATTCAAAAATATAAAATTATTTTTCCAACACAATCTACTTTTTATGGCAATATTAAAATATTTCATAGACACCAACAAGTGATGTGGCCCAGTGGTTGAAGAGGAGCTCCCTCCTTCACATAACCCAGGTTTGAGTTACCGGTGGGAGTGGGAGTTGGAGAGGTTCTCTTTTCTTGTTCCTGGGTCCATCCTTGCGCGGTATGTATGTCGTCCCCGCGGTGCTTTACATGCTCACTGAGCTTGCAGGATGTTCAATGAGCCCAGAAAATAGTCGAGGTACACATACACTGATCTAGACACCCCGATCATAAAAAAATATATATCTCTCATAGACGCTCATATTGTGAGGACAAACATATTAACACCAAATCTAATATTTTTCTTCATAAAATCTTCCTTACCGACCGTTTTCTCTCTCATTTGCTATTTTTTGATGACTTTCTCTCGTCTTTGAAACTTAAAGATTAAAATGTAAATAAAATAAAGTATTGAATCAAAATGTATATTTGTTAAACTAAAAGGACCAAAAAAATAATTGAACAAAAGGTCTTCAACCCCTTTTCGCTATTATGCTGTTGTATCATACTATATCTAAATGTTTAATAAAATGTTTTAATGTTATTTTTTTTTGTTTTGTTTTTTATGTGGAAATCATGATAGTTTTTATAATGTATTGCAAACCAATATTTTTCTGAGGATCATCAAAGAATAAAAAAAATTAATGTCTAATATTTGAATATCTATAATATTTTAAAAAAAATTAGTTCATTTTAATATATCGGTTAAAAAAATTAAATAGATCAAATTTATATTTTATAATATATCAAAATATAATTATAAATCAAAACCTCGAAAGAATAAAAGAAAAAGAAAACCCTAAAACAAGAAAACGGAAAGGAAAAAGAGGTGGTGGATAGGGGTACATAGGTCTTTTACAGCAATTATTGCCAGCGTCGCGTTTCTGTACCGTACCCTAAATAAACCCTCTTCTTCTTCATCATCTTTGGAATCCCTCTTTCTGTATCTCTCACGCTCTACGAAATCTCTCTGAGATTAAGTTCAATAACTGATAAATAATTATATAAGAAAAAAGAAGAAGAAAATGGGAAGGGAGAGAGAGGCTCCAAAAAAATCAGAAAAAGAAGTAGTCTCATACACAGTGGAGCAACTGGTTGCCGTCAATCCTTACAATCCTGACATCCTCCCCGATCTCGAGAACTACGTCAATGAACAGGTTTCCTTTTCCCCTCTTCCCCTTCCCTCTTCCCTCCTTTTTTTTGTTGGGCTAACAACATAAACAAATGAAATCCAGGTTTCGTCGCAAGTATACAGCCTAGATGCAAACCTTTGCCTTCTTCGCCTTTATCAGGTATTTACTGGTTTAGCAATTTTGACTTAGATTTGATATAAGTGGATGCTTTATTATCTATCTATTAATTAATTATTGCAGTTTGAGCCGGAGAGAATGAGCACCCAAATTGTGGCTCGCATTCTCGTTAAGGTCCGTTTAATCCCTCCCTTAAGCTTGTGTGACTTTGGTAGATTATTGGGATGTGATTGTAATGCTTGCTTTGTGTCTTCCCTTTTGGAACAGGCACTCATGGCAATCCCAGCTCCTGATTTTAGCCTTTGTCTCTTTTTGATTCCTGAGCGAGTGGTATCTTTCTTCCTGTTACTTTTTTCTTTCTTTTTATACATGTGTGAAATCTCGTATGCATATAGGTATTATTGCATTACACAAGGTCATGTGAGCATGCTTTATCGTGGGATTCAATTTGTTATGTGGCAAGCTATAAAGGACATCCAACTGTTTATTATTGCTCAAAGTCTTACATTTGCTGACTATTTACTTTGTGAGCTTATATGTGTGTGTGTGTGATCACGGTTTGGTCGGTCTGCTATCTTTGGATGAGGTAGCATACATGTCAGACTCTGAAATCATTTTGCTTTCATTTTCTTTGAAGTTGGCCTGTCTGTTAGTTTTGAGCTTTTTTTCTGAGCTACTTTGAAAATATAGTTGGTGTGCTGGTTTTCTGGTAATTTAATTTAACCATGCAATGTATTTCTCAGCAAATGGAGGAACAGTTCAAGACTCTGATTGTTCTATCACATTATTTGGAGGTACATCTCTGATTCTGTTACTGGACCTGTACAGTTGTGTAGCATAGATGAATTCTAAAGCACCCACTACTCTTCATCTGCAGACAGGAAGGTTCCGTCAATTCTGGGATGAAGCTGCTAAGAGTCGCCACATAGTTGAAGCTGTCCCAGGTTTTAATGAATTTCTGATAGTTGCTTTTGCTTACCTTTTGTTGTCTTTCTGTTCCCTAGTTTTCTAGATAGACATGTAAAGTTCAAGGAACTAACATTTTAGAGGTATTATATCATCTTTACAAATGAATAGGGCATGGCTCTCACACGCTGGAGCAAACAAATTGACAGATTTAGTAGTATGTTTGTGGGCATGATTGCTTTTCTATATAGATACAGGTGCTAGTGGAAAATCTGTCATTTTAATGAGCTTGTGCTCGCACATACTTGTATTGCTAATTACGTGCTGAAGTAGTTGTTGATTGGTGTACAATCATGCTCTTCATTCTGCTCTAGAAATAAGGGGTGTTTGACTTGCCGAGCTTTTGTTACCAAGTCAGTGATTAGTATGGACCCCACTGTTTTTTTTATGCCTCCTTGTATCTCTCTTCTGTATGTTTGTGTGCCGTGTGCTTGGGCTTACAAGAGGTCTGAATGCAGGTTTCGAGCAAGCAATCCAAGCCTATGCAATTCACCTGCTTTCTTTGACCTATCAAAAGGTTCCTAGGTCTGTGCTGGCTGAGGTATGCTTCTATTTCATGCTTTGCACTCTTATGCAATATATATGTTGAACTTCACTTTATTTTTGTGCCTGTTCTGTTCTGTATGGCTTGTTTGATAGCATGAAATTGGTGGTGGAGAGGTTTTATTTTTTACAAAGGCCGAAAACATGCTGCAGCCCTGCATTAAATTAGAGATGGTTTTGCCGTACCAACAAGAAATAATAGGTTGTAGGTAAAATGATTTTATTGTTATCATTGACCAGAGTAAACATTAAATATTTACAAAACTTTAATAAATATAAAATAATTTGGAATAAATACATTTTTTTTAGTCCGAAAAAATCATTTAAATTCATTTGCTTATTCTTACTACAACTCAAAATATTTGCAAGGTCGAATGCATAACACTGAACTTGGCTTAAAGTAAGGTTTGGGAATATTACACAATTTTGAGAACCATACTAAAATTACTACCTATGTAAATTCATGACCTCCTTAGGACTCCCCAAAAGACTTGAGATAATTCCAGTTTATTTTTTCTTTTTTATAATTTGTTGCATTTTTATTATTCATGAATATCATCTATAAATACTTAAGTTGAAAATGCTCAAACATGAAGTTTTTTAGGATGAGTTTTGATCAATGTCAAAGTTCTATCATTTGACCTGACTACTAATTTAAACTTAGAGACAATATCTGTCCAAAACGTGATAGTTCAGGGGGGAAATTGATCAAATTAATAGTACAAGTTTCTATGTGCTGCAATCTCGATTGCTTAGGAACTAAAACTGTCATTGAACTCGTCCTGCCAAAATTTTACTTGACTGGGCATGGATGTGGCAGGCTATCAACATCGAAGGTCTATCCTTGGACAAGTTCCTAGAACAGCAGGTGGCCAATTGTGGCTGGATATTAGAGAAGGGCCATGGAAGGGGACAACTCGTTGTCCTACCAAGTAATGAATTCAATCATCCGGAGCTTAAGAAGAACACTGCAGGTAGCATTCCTTTGGAGCATGTTGCCCGCATCTTCCCCATTCTTGGCTGACCCCTTTCTAGGGGTCATAGGGATTTTTTATTTGCTTCCTCTTTTCAGCAAACAACACTGGGATTCTAGGCTGTGTTGCCACTACTAGCTCTCAGTAACTTTGCATAGATGTTAAATCATTTTGGTGCTTACGGTAACCCAACTATGCCTTGTTCAGTATCTGGGATTTAGTCCGAACAATTGAGCGCATAATTGATAAACCTTGTGATGAATCTTCTCTTTTTTTGCATGTGCTGTGCTCTGGATGCAGAACTTTGATTTAGACGTTAACAATACATGCAATTTTGAACCCAATTGCAACCATTTCTCATTTTGTAAATCCAAAATCTAGAATTTGACCTTAGTGGATGACAACTTGTGGCTCCTTTGGCACATTGCGAAGCTGGTTCCGCTTCTTCCAATTCATTGCATTGCCATAACGTGCATGCCGTTTCATATATGTTGATTGCTTTGAGGCCCAAAATTTTCGTTTCAAGCTCGCATAGTTGTGGAGAAATATCGTGAGGCAGGAGGCACTGAGAGCTGTTTTTTTTTTTTTTTTCCACACGCGAACGATATGCGTGAGACTAGAAGATACAAGTACAACGGCAAAAAATTAAGACTCTGGCTTTCTGGTTTGATATCTATTAATTAACAGAAAAAAAAACGAACTGGCCTGGGTAATTTTTCTCATTGCATCGAATTGATATTATCAATTTCAATAATCATAGCATATCATTAATGGGCAAAATGAACGGCTTATTTCCATTTTTTTTTGCCGTGAGTCTGGTTTAGAAGTTGAAAGTGGCTTTAGCCTGTGAGTTGACATGTCTGTATATAAAAAAAGAAATCGTTGATCATATTTCTCCCGCACGTGCAAACCACTTAGCATACGGGCTGTTTCAGGTGTTCTTCCTCGCTGTATAATCCTCCTGTTGGCTTGCATCCCGTAATAATAATAAAAACAGCTCAGAACACATCAAACCCACGGCTGCAAGAGAATAAACCAAATTCTACTTCAACAATGAAAAAAACAACAAAAGAGCTGCTGATTAACACAAATTCAAGTTGAAGTAGGACCTAGGCTTGTCCTTGGCCTACCAATGCTTTCTTTCACACTCAATCAACCGGGAAAACCACGAAAGAGGCTTAGAATTTGGATGGCTTTAAGACAACATCGGTCCAATAATAGTCTGTCTTCTGTCCGCCAAACACTTAAACTGAATTGTTAGCATCACAATTGACATGAAGGGGAATAAAGAATCAATGATCTTCAACTCTTCTACACGCGGTTAGGACATACTATATTTACACGGTCGAAAAACCTACAAAAGTCCACAGCACTGGCAAGGAATGGGAAAAAGGTGGAGCTCCAAAAAGAATGTTCTTTCAACAGCTGGCTATTTACTCTCTTCTTGTATTTTGGTATCATCAGGTTCCATAGACGTTTCCACGATGGAATCCATGCCGTGATTCACCCACAAGGGCTGAGTATATCTTACAGAAGAATGCCGATACAAGTGCCTTTCATTTGTCTTTCTTCCCTCTCAGCAACCTCTCTTTATATCAATTGAAAAGCACCTTATGAACAGGTTTTGAACCTTAAGGGGTTGGAAACTCCGAGGAAATGAGCTCAACTTCAATGGCAGAGTGTCTCTCGTTGTTTACCGGTTTCACAAAACTAAGGAAGTTGAAACATATTATAACTCGGGGGCAAATGAGCTCAACTTCAATGGCAGAGTGTCTCTCCGCAGTTTACCCATTGCACAAAGCTATCTGAAAATTCCTCAAGCACATTGGAATTGGCAGGATTGCTATAAGATAGCTCTGTTCTTGTTCGTTGACTTTCCTACAAAGCACAAAACATGAAAGCAGGGTTGATTTTTTCTGGAATTAAAAAAAAAAAAAAAAAAAACATTGACAGATGCAGTTAACATCCGTTAAATATTCTAATCATTTCGTTGTGAACTTCTGTAAATGAAGTCCATCAACCTCTTAAAATTTTAATTATGAAATTGTCATATAGAACCCTGAGGGGGGTAAAAAGAGTTTCCTAAGCAGGATTCCCAGTCACCAGGAGTCATGTTCAGATATATCATTTCGTTAAATTAAGGAAATTCTTCAAGAACGTAATATGTTCCAAGAAAGACAACCTCAGTTTTTTCAACTCAACTTTCAGTAAAAGTAAGGCTACAACCTCAAAGTTCTCCAACTCATCTCTCAGTAGAAGCAAAGCTAAGAGAAATACTGTTCTTTACTTGTTTCTTTGCAGCTCACAACTCTCTGTTCACTAAAAATAACACGTAGCAAGCCCCCTATATAAACTGGCCCTTATTTTTACATCAACTGGTTGATTCAACAATACTGTCTATTTTCTTTGTTGAACTGTGTAATTAATGGCTATTTAATGGAAAGAAAAAGAAGGTAATGTAGCAAAAGTGAGGCAACATGACACGATGTCATGGGACCCACTTGTAAGAAATGATGACAATGCAATGCCCTCCTCCATAAACCTTATGCAAAAAGAAAAAAAAATGAAGGGTGGTTCGATGGGATAAAAAATATCATCTACACCATCGCACAATAGTCTGCAAAAACATTTCAAACACTTCATAAACAATTTATGCACTGTCATGACCATCAGATTTCACCATTTTCCCACCTCAGCAGCTTTTTCCTCAAAGATTATCAGCCATGCATTCTGTTCTAGCAGATCCAGTCTGGGATGTTTCTTGTCATCATGCCAAGACTCTAAAGATCAAAGATTATGACCACCTAACAAACAAGTTAATTGTTTTCAACTGGGTATTGAACAAGGCCTCTGCTACCCATGTTCAATTAGAACATGATTACTCCTAAAATCCTGAAGATGAAAACTGCTCTGCAAAGAATCCTGGAAGGCTTAAAATCACACAAAGCTTGAATGTTTTGAGGGAGAAATCAATTTTGAGACAGCAATGTTGGCTTTGGTGATTTGAAAGGGTTCATTTTTAAGAACTACTCTTTGTTGAGGCTAGAATGTTGATTAATGAATGTGACAGTATCTCGGGTCATCATCTGAATAGAGGAGTCCAGTGGCTGTTAGGATGATTGTTGTTCTTAGAGGTGAAACAGTGTTGGTTCAACAACACTTATAAGCTCCTGTGTAAGGTTGAATGAGGTATGAGACTGTGTTTGCCCTCCAAAAAAAGGAGGTAAAACCAGTGAAGTGAAGTAGGTACAAATGCAGTTACAAATGGATGGTAAAATGCTATTATGACATTTTGAGAGAATTGGTTGGAGGATCAATACGAGTCAACAAAATATAAAAGAAACAAAAACATGAACAACGTGGCAATGAAAGTTGAAAATGGAGACTGGTGTTGTAATTTATCATTAATTATGCAATCAATATTGATATGTCAAGTTAAAAACAAGACGCCTATAAAGCAGTCCTGGTGGTGTAGTTTAATGGCAATTACTAATTGCAATTGTTTTAACATTATAAAATAAAATGAGGCAAAGTTTGTAATTTGGCTGGAATAAAAAGGACAGCCAGTCAATCAATTGCTGCATCCATAGGAGCTAATTTATGGGTTTGGCCAGAGTTATCTGGCTATTGTTGAATTACTAAGAAACCATGCAAGATGCACAAACAGAATGGAGGAAAGGGCTGACCTTCGTGCTGGAGCCATATTCACTTGTGGATGGGGTTGTTTCACCCATTATTCCATTGACGACATTTTCAGATGACAGACTATCAATTGGAGAGTTTGTGAGCAATGATGACCTGCACAAGCATCAAGACATGATGAAGGAAACTATAATCACTGGTTCCAGCTTAGGGCATGATGTGACAGAAGCGCACACTCATAAATAGCACCTTTTTTATTATACCAAGCCCCATTTTTTTGGCATTTTCTAACAAATAGACACTTTCATGCTCGGCAGTTTAATACTTCTGTTCCATATAATTTCAAAATAGCACTATCCATCCTCGTGATTGATAAAAAAAAATACCTCTCAAATGGCTCTTCTTCAAATGAGTTTCCAGAGGAAGACAACCAGTCTATATCAACAAAGTTTGAGCAATTAAATGAATCTCCATGTCTAGAGAAGAAAACATGATCACTTTCCAGGTTGTGATCTCTTTGCTCATATCTGAAAAGCTGTCTACGAGGCATTGAGGGAGTATACCTGCATGTAGCAATGAACGACTAGTAAGTGAAATAGGGAAAATCAGATGGCATAATAGAAACATTAAAGTAGTAAAGAAGGGATTGAACAAGTGATA
This sequence comes from Salix koriyanagi, assembly GCA_029228605.1. Classification (NCBI taxonomy): domain Eukaryota; kingdom Viridiplantae; phylum Streptophyta; class Magnoliopsida; order Malpighiales; family Salicaceae; genus Salix; species Salix koriyanagi. Next base: position 11,064,361 of record CM055332.1, read on the forward strand.
CAATTAGCATTTACAGCAGTCAAATTGATTTGCTGACTTTTAGCTCCTGGATTTTAGCAAATTCAATTGTATAGTTGACTTATCTAAATAGTTGATTTATATCCTGTATAAATACCCTCAGAGATATGAACAAAAATCATCTGGCTTAATTGTATTCTGCAATTTGGTATCATAGCCTTAGGCTAAGGATCCTAACTCGATGTTTTTTATAAGATTCTGTCTTGACTCTTCATCTTTCAACCAGAAGCCATTGCTGACACTCCCTTGCTGTTTTTTCCTTATAATCATTTCACTCTCATGTCTCCTATGTCTGGATAAACAAGTAACTATGTCCAATATTGACAAGGTCCTTGTAACTACAGACAACAAGATGTTGCTTGCTGTGACTATTTAAGAGAATTCCTCTCAAATCCATATTAAACTTGAAGGTATGAATTATTGTATTTGATTTAGAATTCTAGAAATGCATGTTGTTGCAAGGATGAAGGACTATATTAACAGGAAGAGGGCTACACCCGTCGAAGATGATCCAAGTTATGATGAAGGAGAAAGCCAGGATGCTTTAGTGTCTATCTGACACTGCATTTCAAAAACATTTTTGAAAAAAAATATTATTTATGGTGTTTTTAGATTATTTTGATATGCTAATGTCAAAAATAATATTTCAAAAAATAAATCATTTTGATGTATTTTTGAATGAAAAACACTTTGAAAAGCAATCTCAACCACTCCCAAACAGACCATAGTTAAAGTTATCAACTCTATGACTCCTAATCTTGTATCACACTTTGTTTAGTGTGGAACACCAATGAAATGTATGGGATGCTGTTAAGAGGAGTTATGATGTTTCATGCTCTTTTCATGTTTATGAATTGATGAAGAAAAGTCAAATTATGTTAGGGGGGGAGATTTCTCACTTAATATTCTAATGAATTAAATTCCATTTTTATTGAAATTGACTATCAACGACCTAATGATATGAATTGCCAAGCTGAAATGGAGGAGCAAAGAGAGGATGGCTAACAATCCACTTTACATGTTTCTTGCATGTCTTTATCAAAGTTTAGATAAATTCAGTAGTCAAGTCTTGGCTACCTCTCTTTTATGCAGCATGGAACAACCATACTCCTTATTTTGTCAAGAGGTGCAAAGACAAGTTACCAAAGGCACTGAAGATAGTATTGAGGCTTCATCCCTGGCCATCTAGAAGAATGGTTTCTAGCCAGCCCCTCCTTATTTTTCATATAATTGTCACTGCACTCACTAAAAATAGCACCAAACACACAATAGATACTTGCTAGAAGAAGCACTGTTATTTGGTAGTGTTTGGTAACAATTGTTTTTCAAAGTGTTTTTTGACTGGAAATGCATCACAATAATATATATATATATATATATATATATATATATATATATATATATATTATTTTCTAAAATTCATTTTTGACATCAACACATCAAAACAATTCAAAAACACAAAAAATATTAATTTAAAACAACAAAAAAATCAAGTTTTATGAAAAACACGATTGGACCACGGAGACAAATGGTCTCTTAGAATGGTTTAAACTTACACAAGAAAAGAGGAAAAGGGAAAGAAAAGGAAGTCCTCCCAGATTGTTGCTACACATCTCAATCTTATTAATTAACTTGGACTGGCCATTAAAACAACTTGATGTGATGAATACATTCCTTCATTGAGATTTGATGAAAGAGAAGTATATGGATCCTTTTCTAGGATTTATGACAGGAGGTAAAAAATGTGTTGTATGTGCTGAAGCAGTCACCAAGGTCCTAGTTCGGCAAATTGAGCCACTCGATGAAAAAGTATGGTTTCAAACAAGCCTTGTCAAGTCACCCTATTCTAAAAAAGGGAAGGTGGCAATATTATATTACTTATTGTTTATGTTGATAACATGATTGTTACATAAAGAAACATAAGTGAAATATAGAAGCTTCGAAACTACCTGGCCAAGGAATTTGAGATGGACTTGAAACTTTAAAATATTTATTGGGCATTGGAGTATCTAGATTCAAATGAGTTTTTCTCTCTCAAAGGAAATGCATATTAGATCTCCGGAATGAAACTAGTAATTCTACCTATGAACCTGTAGATACTCCTATTGAGATGAACCATGGTCTTGCTTTCTACATGAATGAGGTTCCAACAGATAAAAAGAGGTATTAAGGGTTCGTAGGGAAGTTGGTATGTGTAGCTCATACCAAACCTGACATGTGCTATTAGTGTTCTAAGTCAATTTGTGCATATTTTACGTAATTGACTTATAGATGTATTGTAAATGGACTTGCCTAAAATCCTCTCAAGGTAAAGGTGGTGTGTTCTCTTGACATAACCAAATGGATATTATAGAATAGCAGATTATCTAGCCGAGATAATGGCACATGTTATTACTAGTGATCCCTTTCATATATCGCTATCCAATTTCCCCTCCAATTTTCTAAAAAATTGAAAGTATTGCTTAGTTTTAAACAGTCCCTTGGCTTTTCCATGCAAGGAAAACTTTGCATCACTTTCAAGAAGTAAACATGCATGCAATTATTTTTTGTAGCTAAATGTTGTAATGCAACAATGAGAAATGACAAGAAATGACAAAAACTAATATCTCGTAGACCATGTTCAACATTTTTGGAAGATGCATTTTAATGCAGCACAAAACAGAACAAATTAAATATATTTCATCACATCAAAAAGCAAAAATTAGAGAAACTAAATGTGAAAGAATCGCTTTCATTGCAGCATATATCAAGAATAGCTTTAAGAACAATGTATATAAGAAGATCTGAGACTTTATCTAAGAGAAGTGCTGGAAAAAAAATCAACTTCTACTACAAGTGAAAGATTTCCTCCTTTTCAACAGAGTTCCATCGCTAATAGGAAAAAAAAAACATGGATCTTCTAAGAAACAATTGATTTATTTCAAAAAAGACAGAAGGTGAGCAATCATACCTTGAAAATGCAATATCACTTGCACACTTGGATACTTTCAGGTGATGATTCTGAAAGAACATTGTTTTCCTCTTGAAATTGATATGGAAAAGCTGATCTGCAAAATTTCTGCTGCCTCGAATTCATGGCTATCAAAGGCCAGCCACTTCCCCGAAGAATATTTCCATCAGATAATGACCTTTTGAAAATAGACCTAAATACAAAAAACTGGGGGTCAAAAGGATAAGACAAAGCCACAAATTTAGTCAACTTGCATACTTTATATGTAATAATTACTTAAAGACCATAAGACCAGTAAGCCCACGATGATAAATGTACCTCCAAACAACCACCCCCCCAGCACAAAAAAAAATTGAAATGGAATAATGAAAGATGTACACAAGAGAGTAACACATCAACACATTTTTCCGCATCCTCTCAGGCACAAATGGTGCTGAAATTTGTTAAACACTAAGCCCATGCATTATACTTTGCTTAAAACATTGACCATTCAAAATTGATTCAAGCAGATTGATATACAGTCAGATTGATCAGGAATGGTGAAGCAATGAATGGAGAAACACGTTTACATGTACCATCTTGTAATGCGTAATTTATAAAGTTCAAGGCCTTGTCTGGCCAGATAAATACCCTGCATCTTCATCCACATTGGTTTGTCCATTCCTTCTGACACTGTGATGCTGGTCAGAATCCAACTCCCAGAGTGCAGATTTACCCTGTTGTGGTTGGAAGTGCCCCAAGAATCTGCTCAAGTTATAGTTGTTACAGTCATTAATGATAGAGCAATTGCAGCAAATCACTTGAGGATGATTACGCTGACAAAATAAAGACAATAAATAATCTAATTATCTCAATGCCCATCATATTCCCTTGAACTAGCACAAGCCACAACATTTCAAGGTCAGTGAACAAAGTGGTCATCTTATCAACACACAAAAATCCTAGATTAGCTCAAGAAGTCACATCTATTTATCCAACTTTTTTATGTGGCACAACAAAAGACAGCATAAGCTCTTATCAAAAAGATAGTTTGTGCTTTTATCAAGCAGTATGAGAATAAGACAGAATGTACAACTTACACATTAATTGCATCCTGTTTCTCAGCATCCATGTAAGCATTGTTGTAATACCGTTGAAGGGTTCGGAAGAACTCCTGGGATTGTGTTGCCGCCTTCCACTGACCTCTTCTCTCAGAGAATATCTAATATTATCAATGGTTAAAAAAAATAAGAAATAAAGAATCACAAAAGCACCAAAGTAGCAGCTTCAATCAACATTATGGAGACCAGTAAGAGTTTTTATCAGTTGGGGAGGATTCAAAAGTACATGCTAAGCACAAGGTCAACAGAAAAGTCCTAAGCCCACTATCATACCCATAGCATATCTTGCTGAAAATAAAATAATAAGAGATATTACTCAGGTACAGTTGCCCCGGACCCCCCCCAAACACACGCACACATCTTCCGTAAGAAGAGCACAATTATTCTAAGATGTAGCTTTTACACAACCATCAGACAAACAATTAGATCTGTTATTAATAATCCTCTGACAAAAGTGAACTGTTCAGTAGCATTATTTTTTCATGTGAAAAATCTACTAGTTTGATAGACTTGAGCTTCTATAATTATGGTATAGACACAGATCTCTCAACTCCTTCGCATCATCTACACATTCAAAGAAAGATTCCTTGCATGCCAAGGCATGAATTCTTAATCTGATATTCTATTAAAGAGGATACAGAGGTCTCTCCCACCTTGAACACTCTCCTATTGCATTCCTCAAATTCCAACACAGCTAAAACATAGCTCATGAATTAAATGTCAAGAGTATAAAGTCTCCTTACTTTGTAACCACTAAAATAAATTCTACAGAAAAGCTGAGCCACTGACAAGTCTACATTGAAAGTTTCAATAGAAAAATAGAAAATGAAAAGCAAACAAAACCTACAGGACAGCACTTTTTATAGTTTTAGAACTAATAACATCATACTATTATAATCACCTTATTATGAGCAGCTGAGCCACCATACTGATGCGCAAGCGTGTCACCCATTCTCTCATAAAACCCCATCAAATCATCAGCCAAAGGTGCATCAAGGTCTATTTTTGGGTTATCTACAACTCCTAAGGCATTAAGCTGGTGACCAAGGGAAGCTAGCCCAAAAGCATACTGCGCAACATTTGTGCGATCAAGACAATCTATGCAATTGGTCCTGAGCACACCCATCTGGAACGTTGGGCATTTGATAGAATGATTTCCATTAACAACATTGTTACCTCCATTACATCTCTCCTCTAAGTTGTTGCCATCCTCATTATCATTGTTGCTGTTATACTGAGGAGATAAGCTGCCATTCTCAGCGTTCCTGCATCACATGGGCATTCCCAAACTTGCCATAATTAAAACATGAAAAGTAGCTAACTCCGAAATAACTGCAAAAACTTTATGATGTCTTCACATATCAAATCACATCCATCAAGCACCCACTATACTTGGCTTCCAAGATCCAGGCACTGATGTGAACCGATATATTTATTACAAAAGATTAGATATCCATTTGGCATACACAACCCAGATCTGGGAGTCAAAACTATGGTTTGTTTATGTCATTGGTCCAGCAATAGTTTTTTTTTTTATTTACTGCCATCGGTCCATGCAACACCAAACTTTTCCAGGATTTTCACTTTATAGCATGCACTATGTAGGCAGGATGCACCATAATCAACAGACAAGACAACAGAGAGAAGATTAAAATTAGATCCCCTCATAACAGAAGTTGATGCTAACAGAAATAATGGATTTTTTACCAGTGGCACATGCTCGTAACTCGAGTTATTGCAATGTCCACAATTTCAGGAATAAGTCATGTTGTTCAAAATAACATGGATGACTGTGGAAGTTACAGAAAAGTGATTGAACCAGCTTACTCAGTGAAAGGAGAATTCATACACTCCTCATGAATCAAGTCCGATGTTACTTGACAGTAAAAGAAACCTGTTAGCGTCAAAGCATATGCAGCCACTTTCCCCAGAAGTAATAAAACATTTGTTGCTTTGCTGAAAGTAGACAATAAAAGGCAAGTTTATTGCAGTAAGGATCAGTATTTTTTCTTTTCAAAATATCAATATGATAATAAGATGATCAAGCTAAAAAGAGATACCTTTTAGAATGTTTGTGTAGATCCCAGTGAAGAAATCTTAGACGGTTCTTCTCAGATAAACTTTTATTAATATGATCAATAGCATTAGCAAACTCTTTACGAAGAATTGACTCTCGGGGTTTCTTCTCTTGTGTCTGTGATTGTGAAACAATGATAGATAGAAAAAGAAAAAGAATTCAAAATCCCAATTGAGAAATTACTAACAAAAGCAATTGAAGCACCCAACTTTTTGTAGAAAAACTGGTTGTAGAAAAAGAAAAACGAGTGTTATTGAAAGAACTTTCTTCTTTGAAGACTAGTTTAAGACATTTGCAGCAGAAGAAGAATAGAGATGTAAACCACTGAATAAGAGACTTACCTTAATCAAGTTCAATATAATAATGGGATTTCCATATCTCTTTGCAAGATTTTCAAAATGAAGTTTTGTTGCTTCAAAATTTTGGTCCTTTGACACTGTAAAGGACAATAAACCATGCAGAAAGTAAGAAAATATAAAAAGCACCACCATGAGTACCATACGGTCAAGAACATACATATAATATCTGGTTTAATTATCAAACGTGAGGTTTCCTGTGACCAAAATAGTGGGATGGAGCCACGGTTCTGGACAACTGAACTTATTTGCATGGGAAATCCTTCAGGAACAACCTCAAAAACAATCTGCTCTGTCTCAACATCATTAGCCACTCTGCCCTTCTCATTTACCCCACGTTTCAAATACCTAAATAGAAAGGCACCCATGGGAGGTGTACCAATGTGAAAATTAATAAAGAAACAGCAATATATATTTAACCACGTGATAGTGATAGCCATCATCAACTCAACCAGCAGATAATCAAACAATATTTTATATTATCATACATTTAGAGAAATACCATTACCAAACCCAACTAGTTTGGGATTGAGGCTTGGTTGGTGTTCTTGTTGTTGTATCATACATTCAGATAAACATCATAACCACATATGCCGAATTGAGATCATTATTTTACCGGAAATTAAGGATCTGAAATGTACAAAAAATACAGGGAAGTTGAAAACAATGGTTTCTTGGCAACCACTAAAACAGAACGGCCCACATTCTTCAAATAATAGTCAGAAATTATATATAAAAAATGCTAGCATATGAAAGTTATAACCTGCTTAATTCCAGTTTATTAAGGATGCATAATTTTATTTTGGAAGACTGGTCTTTTAACAAATTATGGTGTAGCTGGAAGTTTTCCCATTTGAGATTTTTAGCTTATTCTGTATACTAATAATAAAAGAAAAGGCTTGCTTTACAATGTATGGTAATCAATTTCATTAGATGCAAGTAATGGAATAAATAGACATTTCTAAAGTCATCTTTAAGCTTGGTGCCTGATTTCACTTCCTTCTCTATTTCTTATTCTTATTAATCTTGTTCTTTTAACAAGGGCTGTCATATAAGAGGGCATTAATATTTAGCACAACAGCCTATGATTCCAACGAAGAAACTTGGGAGGAAAAAAAACATGTAGGCATGCTATCTTACCTTGTGCCAGCATAGTGGCGTGAACGTCTTGCAATAAGGGTAAGTTTGAACTCTCGCCCAGATACAGAGAGTGTGGCCTACACTTATATAGCATGAAGCCAACAGTAAAATAAACAACATAGTTAAAGTACACCAACTAACAAAATAAGGATGCTGAGCAGCTATACATCTGAAAAGGGGGGAAATAATTCAGAGTCTAAGCAACTTAGCTACCATCCATTATTCACCTGTTTAAAGAATCCATACACTAAAGCAACTGTCCACAGAGTATTTTGAAGGTGATTTCGGATGCCACGAGTCAAGAACTCATTCCAGACAAACATTGTTTCATACAGGACATGACCTGTCTCTCTATCACACAAGTTCTTTTGAAGACTACGCATAACATGGTATGAGTAACTAAAAAAAAAATCCTTTGTTAGGTCCACCATGCATAAAAGCTTCTTGTACCTACATCATCAATGAAATAAAAACAATCAAGTTTACAACAAAACCCTCTGAGATAGCACTCAAAATACAGCTACAGAAGGAAAGAACCCACAGAAAAAAAAAAAAAAAAAAAGAAGGAAAAAGAAAGAGCTATGGAAAGAATAAATGATATCTTTTTCCCATAAAACCTACAGTTGAATATTCACAGGAGAACTCCAAAAGGATAAAAGAAAACAATAAGAAGCAAAAGCATTAAACTTCTCATAGCTTCTCCAGCACAACACCAACAAATACAGAAAAGGAAATAAAGATGCAAACAGTTAATCTGCTACAATGAAAGGATGAAATTTCTAATCTTGTAGGCAAGATAGTGTTGATCAGAGACCAATGCTACATGTTATTTTTAACTCATGAAAAAAACACACAAAAAAAAAGCTTTATTTGAATAAGGAGGGGAAAAGGACAGAGTGAAAGAATGAGAATCTCTCCAGATAGAAAAGAGCAAAAAAAAAGGGTAAACCTTCTCTAGTCTCTTTGCATATCTCCTTGGAAAATGCCTCTTAGAAGCTTCTTTGGCAGAGTACCAAAAGAAACACTTTTCAAAATCAAGGCAAAAGAGCACATTTCGACAACATCCGCAACCTCCATTTTTTATAGACATGAACACTTTGTCTCCTTTTGATTTACTAAGACACACAAACCCATTTAGGAGCAGCTCTTCTAAAGTATTCCAGAAACTAAAACCTTGCTGGAGATGGTGAAAAGCTTAGCATAAACGTTCCAAGAAACTGAACAGCGTAAGAAGAAGTGGTTTACAGATTCATTACTATTGCCACACATAAGACATATATCCGAGGAAAGCTTGTAACCATTAAGTGCAAAAGAACTGTCTCATGATGAGGAAGGACACAACAACGTGTACAAAATATAACAAGTGCAGCTTTTAGTTTACTGTTCATGATTTCTCAAACAACTATAATAAATGAGCTATATTTACATTAAAGAATGGGCTAAAGACCTGTTTTCATTCTTAGAATTACTGATACTGGACAGCAAAGCAGAATTTGGAAGTGGAATCATCTCACTCTTGCATACTGCATATACATTATGGCCACAGATTGCACCAATCTGTCTTCTTTTTGTAATAAGTAGCATGTAGTATGGCCCAAGAAATTTGATGAACCCTAGAAAGAGAAAATGATTATGAGAATAGTAACATCACTAACAGTCACAAAGAGAAAACAAGGCAACTAAAATGCACATACCAACAATTCCATAACAAGTAGTGACAAATTTAAGCCCACCGGTAGCCTTGTTTCCTTCATGTATCCGCCTCAACAGATCATAGCATTCCCTCTCCGTATACGTGGTAGAATCTTCACGGATATTTAACTCAGAAGGGTCGCGTCTGTCAATCTTTAGCACTCTCCAATAAGTCTTAGTCTTGTCCCTCCCTATCATGTAAAAGTTCTGCAAGACACAAGATAAATCAATCGAATGATCATCTGGAACATTGCTAATAATTCAAGGTAACAAGCATATTCGTGAAGATATGAAAAAGTTCTGCAACTCAAATAGCACAAGTACACGTCCATAAATAGTAACGAGCATAAATCATTGAACAACAAGAGAAAACAGAGCGATTCTACTCTGTACAGTTAGCATCGAAACTAAACTGACACCATTTGATCATTCAATTCAAAAAAATACAAAAACGTTTCAAGTCAATGCACTCTAATTACAACCGATCCAAAATAATGGAAACCAAATTAAGCAATTCAAAGAGAAGAAAAAAGCACCTACCGATTGAGTCTTATAGAGCCTGAATTTCTGCATAGAAACCTGGTCAGGCGGCGGCAGCAGCAAATCTTCTTCATCATCTTCAGTCCTTATTCTTGGAGAGTAAGACAGTCCTTCATTCTCCGTTGACGACGCCATCACACTCACTCTCTCTATCGATCTCTCGCTTTAACTTTCCAAATTTTTTTCTAGATCTCTCCCCGAGCCTCCGGCTCAGGGAATTTATCACAATAACATGCAACACAACAGAAAATAAATTATTTATTTATTGATATAAAGAATCGCATCCCTTGCATACAATGGAGCTTGGTTGCTTCAAATACAGCATTTCGTCCTCTTATTTTATTATTATTATTATTATTATTATTATTATTATTCTTATTATTATCGTACCTCCTTCTCTCCTTTCATTCACAAAGAAAATAAAAATATCTTGATTTTTGGATCTTCAAATCAAAATCAAATAAGAAATCTCAACCGCGCAATTGCAGAGATCGAAGCGTTCAATTAATTAAGAGCTAAAATTAGGTTGAGAGAGAGATAGGTAAAACAAAAGGAAGGAAGGAAGCTATTTGTTTATGCACAGCAGGAGAGAAGAAGATCGAGCTTTAGACCCGGGGATAGAATGGAGATTTAGGACCAGGGAGGTTTCGAGAAAGAAAAAAAATCTTGACTTTACTTTTCTTTTTTTCTTTTTCTTTGTATTTTGTCTGACGAACACAGTTACTACTTAATGATGATGTTATACAATATAATATATATTTATATATATAGTAATACACACACACACACACAAGGTTCGTTCGTTGGCGTTGGCGTTGTGTTTTAAGACATGGAAAAGAAAAAAAAATGAAAATTAATAAAACAGAAAACATTCAAAGAGAAAAAAATAAAAAAAAACTACGAACTTGTTTTTTTTTAATAGTGTTTTTTAATACTGTGATCGTGGTTATTTTTAGAGTATATTTAAAAATTTATTAAAATAATTTTTTTATTTTTTAAAAATTCTTTTTATATCATCACATCAAAATAATCTAAAAATATTAAAAATTATTATTATTATTTAAAATAAAAAAACTTTAAAAAAAAAATCTTCTCAAACACCCTGAAAAGATGAAACCTAACAATATTAACTAATAACTATATTGCCCTGTCTTCTAAAAAAATACAAAAGACGAAAAAACCTACTTAATCATTTCCTGTTTTCCCACGAGAAACTACCCTGGTGTATGAGTTTTTTCAATTTCAAACGTTATGAGCAATTAATTGTTAATGAGCATAGTTGCTCCAAAAATCGGGTCTCGTGTTTGTTTATTTAAATCGAGATGTTAAATCTCAACAATGCTTTCTCGAAAAAAAATTTATTAGTTTTCTATTCGTAATTGTGTTCTTAATATTGGCACCAGCAGAAATACAGCAAAAATTCTTAAATTACTGTGTGAATATGAAATAGATGTTTATTTATTTTAGTCCTATGTAAAAAGAAAAAAAAATTGGTGTAAATATTTGTTTCATTAACTATGTTATTTTCACGGGTGAAAAAAAAATTAATATAAAAAATATATGGTAATTAATTTGATGTAACTTGGTGAACGACGTGTAAAAATATTATTTGAATCCAAATCAATATACAAGTTTTGTAATAAAATTGAGATAATAATATATTTGATCAATTCATGTCAACTCAAGTTAACTTGTCAATCTACATATCAAGTTATGCGATTATAATAACCCTATATAAAGTAAATCAAAACAAATTATAAAACTCAATTTTTAAAATTCAATATTGAAGAATAAAACTAGAAAAAAAATAATTAAAAAATAATTCAAGTAACTTGTGTTAACATGCAAAGCTTGTGATCCGAGTCATGAGACTAGTATAACCCGCCCGATGGGAAGTAATTGAAACAAATCATGAAACTTAATTCTCAATTTAATTCAATGTTGAATGGTAAAAATGCAAAAAAGATTTATTCAAAAGGACAAAAAAAAAACTTCAGTTAACTGAAGTTAGCCCACTAAACTTATAACCTAAATCATGAGATGAGAATAATCTCATATAAAGTATACCAAAACAAATCACAAAGTTACTTCACAATTAACTCGATGTTAAAATATAAACTTGAGAAAAAAAAACTTAACTAGAAAAAAGAAAGAAAGCTTGAGTCAATTATGTAAACCTATTAAAAATGTGGTCTCAATGATGATGAATTTGAGATAATCTCATAAAAACTAAATTAAGAAAAAACAAATATTAAAAAAAAGAATAGGATAATCCCGCAATCATGTCACATGATTGAGATAATCTCATGAAACGAAAAGAGAAAAAAGCATGAAGAATAATTTTTAAAAATAAAATATTAAAAAATAAAAAAAAAAAAAAAAACCTAAATAAAGATCGAGGTCAACTTGTACTAACCGTCAAAACTTTTGGGACTATGATCATGAGACCGGGACTTAACATATAAGAAAGCAAGCCCAAAAAAACAACAAAGCAAAATTAACAGGAAAAAGTTTTGAGGTGTGAAATGTTTTTAAAAACAATGAAAATAAAGATTTGAGTTAACTAGGGTTAACCCACTAACCCCATAATAAAGCAAACAAGATTAAGATAACCTCATATAAAATAAAGAAAAAGAAAAAAACACAAAGGTTGACTCTTAGAGAAATAATGTTGAAGGATAAATGAAAAAATAAAATCAATCAATTTTAATTTTCTATACTCATGATCATTGTCATGAGACCATGATTGAATACATTGAAGGAAAACCTAAGGAAACAAAAAAAAACAAACTCTCAATAAAAAAATATCAAGGCCTAAAACTAAAAAATAATAATTAAAAAAATAAAATAAATTCAAGTTAACTCGTCAATATCGTGACCATGGACACATATATCTTGGATAATCTTATAAAAAGAAAGAATAAAAGCATGAAGATCAATTTTATAAAAATTAAATATGGAAGAATGAAACTAAATTTTTTTTACAAATGGGCCTAAAAAGATCAAAATTATGTAGAATGAGGTTTTGTTGCAATTCTATGATAGTTTAATAATTTAATTATGTTTATGAAATGAAAATGTCTATAGAGGCTTTTGATGAACGTTAGTAATTTTTATTATTTATAGGGCTCATCAAGTCATTTAAAGTTAAAAATAAAGTTTATCCCTGCGTAATAACTATAGTGTTCATATAAAATTAAAACTAGTTTGTTTTCGCATTATTTTATTAAAAAAATTGTTTTAATGTATTAATATTAAAAATAAAATTTTAAAAATAAATACATATTATTATAGTATATTTATAACTAAAAAAACATTTAAAAAAAACAATCGTATTCAATTACTGTTTATTACTCATTGCTGCAGAGCCTGAAAGATCTGGCAATGTCGTGTCTGCTCGTGAGACCTACTAGAAGATTGTGGACGCATGAGGTGACCTATGAAACTGGAACAGCTACAGTAGTTTTGACTTTAATTTCACATGGTTCGGGAAGGGAGTCCATAGAAATTGATGACAAACATTGCATTGATTATTTTTTTTTACAAATAGATAATCTATATATAAATTAGACGACTGTACACTTCCATATCTCCAATTTATAATCCGAATGCTTTGGAGTGAAGTTGGAAATGTTTTTTATTCTGAAAATATTATTTTTAACATTAATATATTAAAATAATATAAAAATATCAGAAAAAAATAAAAAATATATATATATATATATATATATTTTAAATATGCTCCAGCAAGTAACAACAAAGAGTAGGTGATCACGTGCAAAAATAATACCTGGCCGGCGGTGAAGATGTTTTGTTGACGCAGTTTCACCAACGATTACGTGCTAGAGGAGTAGCAGGATGCCATGGCAGGCTGATGCTCATAATTTCTTATTTGTACATTGTGTAAAGGCTCAAACTTACCAGTATGGATTTGACACGCAATCAAGGAAATCAAGTACTTGTGGGAATCAAACTCGGACAGTGCAGTAGATTTGGTCTTTTGATCGATCAACAGAGGATTCTGTTTTGGAAAATAAAAAATAGATTTAATGTGTATAATATGTGTCTCTCCTCCTCCTTCTTTACATGTCAAAATTATTTGTTGGAAATTATCATCATCACGACTCCTCCTCCTCCTCTTCTTTTTCTTCTTTTCTTTGTTTTCCTTCTCTTTCTATTTTTTTTTAATTTTAACTTGGACTTTTTGTAGTTAAAGGATGAAAACAGAATTATTATTTTTAAGAATAGAAAAGATCTTGATTCGGGATCCAAGGAAAAATATATAAGGGTATGTTTGATATTGATGTTGGTATTGTGGTTTAGGTTAAAAAAAATAGTTTCATAAGATGCATTTTTAGTTGAAGTTTATAAACGAAATTGAAGCGTTTGGTTAAAGTTGTGGTTGAGTTTGAGGTTTAATGAAAAGCATATTTCGTGTGTTCTGTTACTATGTTTTTCATATTGTTTTCAATTTGTAAAATTACTTTAAAAGACAAATACACACACACACACACACACACACACACACACACATATATATATATATAAATATTGTAGATTTAATAATCATAATAACATAATATAAGTAATCATTCAAGTAAATTAGACACTTGTTTTTATTTCTCTCATCAAACTACTTGCAATTCCATCACGAACTAAATTCATGCGTGAAGGCCTTTGCGAATCTTGGCTATTTAATCGAGGAACTATATATGGTAAAATATTATCAGGAATAAAATTAGAATTGCGATCATATTTGGCAAAAAGTCATATCATCTTGTGATCTCTTTCTAAAATTTTTGGACTGGGCCTTACCCAACTAAATGGGTCGGCCTAGCTGCTGGACTTGGACCGGGTCAAGAACAAATCCAACCCAATAACACAAGAAAGGAAAAAAAAAAAAAAGAGGTTGTTGCACTGTTCACGTATTACGTGAACAGTGCATAATGAATTAATTAACTCTTGCATTGTTCATGTGTTACGTGAATGATAACATGTGGTTGAACGACGATGATAAGAGGCTCACTTGTCGCTGTCTCCGGGTAGAGGAGGCTGAGGTGGTTCTTTCTATGGTGGCGGCATCAGAAATAGTGACTTGTGGTGGCCGGGAGGAGTGTCGGAAGGTTTTTGTCGGGTTATGTTGCTGCTGCTTGATGTTGGAGTTGTGGGAGATGATTGGACTGGTGCAGGTGTTGCTCGATGAAGAGGAGAGATTTTCGGTGCTGAAGAAGAAGTTGTTGGTGCTCGTCGGTGACTACTGCTGCTGGAAGAGAGAGAGGGTTACTGATGTAGCTGTTTTTTAGAGAGAAAATTGTCGACCGAGAGAGAGAGGGAAATTGTAATTGCATTGCATCTCCTCTCCCTCCATTTTTTTTTATTTTTTCTCCTTCGGTTCTTTGGTCCCCCCCACCTCGTCGTGCATGAAATAGCTGAGGGTGGGTTAATGATCATCGTGCATGAAATCTATGTTTTAGGCGAAAAACATCTTAATTCATAAATTGAGGTTTAACCTCAATTTTTGGATAGGTCTCATAGTTATAAAAAATTATGGGGACGGGGTTAACCAAACATCTTGGCTTTACGGTTAGCTTTCAACAATAAAAGCTATCGCAGAGTCAAGCACCCACTAAAGAGTGAATGAGTAATCACTAATATATAAATGTTGTGGCTATGAAAATAACGTAAATACAAGACAACTAATGTGGTTGTGTTATTAATAAAAAATAATTACTATATTTTTATGGATCAATGGAAAAACTGTAGACAAAGGAGGTGAGAACACACTAGTTTTGGTAGTCACGCTAGTTTTGGCAATTTACTAGTTTTGACAGTTCTTACCATTCTTACCATTCTTGCTATTTGTTTTTTTTATTAATTTCAGATTTCTTTTGATATTTTATAGCTTATAAAAGACATGTTTACCATGTTTCCTAGATAGGTTTTAATTTTAGTTTTAGGAGTAATATATTTACCATATTTCCTAAATAGGTAGGGCATGTTGGCTTATTTAAGTGTCATGGAACCTAATGAAAAGGAAACCACCAATTAGTTGGTCTTTTGACATTGATTTTTTTTTAAAGTCAGTTATCCATTGTTATTTCTGAGTTTATGATGCCTTTAGCTTTGCAACTGCATTAATTCATATGCTTATCATTAAAAAAAGGATTTAATTTGTATTAGGATTTAATAAGCCTTTTTACTTGTTATATTTAATATTTTTTAGACTATCTATATAAGTAAGGTTTGAAATTTGAAATAACATTCATTGTGTATGATAGCTCCTCGCATAAGATATACGGACAATAATAGACCCATAACTTGACTTCATAATTTTTTTATTCCACATCATAACTTGTTATGCCCTTATAAGTTGTGATATTAAAAGGAAACCTCAAACCTTTTTTATGCATCAACCCCTTTGTTATTGATCAACAATAAAGGGAAAGGATAAATAGAACTAAACCAATACTTAAAAGAGATGAACCTAAAAGTAGGACAAACAACAAGACTTGTTTACTATTATTCATACCTTGAATGAGTTAATAAGTTGTATTTAGCTTCTAGAGAAATAAAAATTACATAGTTCAATCAATTTTATAGGAAGGATAACCAGTCAATAAGAGAATATATTGATGAGCTCATATCGATATGGTGATGGTACAACCAACCCTTTTACAAAGTTAAGATTATTTGGTTAATCATTAACTAAAATATTTTTTCTACTTGTTCTTCATTGTACCACCCTAATTGAATCAACAATTTAAAAATAATACAAACTCATTTCCATGATAAATTCTATATGACAAAACTAGAAGTCATATTGGATGATTTAACTAGAATTGTCTAGGATTTCGGTGAGGCTATAGAAAGTTATGCTTTTTGTGATTTAGGAGAATGTCAAACACTAAATGTATTATAGCTATATACGAGTAGAAGTGCATTAAGATATTGCTAAAAGGAATATAGTGGAATATAAAGAAAAATATTAATACAAAACCAAATACTTAGACATTTACACCTTTATAAATGATGTTGCTCATTAAGAGAAAAGATGATAACAAAACAAGCATAAAATAAGCCACTAAAGAGACATATACTAATAGCTATTTAGATAATATCATGATTTAAAAGTAACTTATATTAATTGTAGAAATCAAATATGGATGACCATTTGAGATCGCAATATTAAGAAAGCCTCAAATTTATTAAACCTAGTCGCAAAGATGCAAAGGATTCAAAGAAAATGGGTACTCTTTATATATATAAAAAGTTGAATATTCAACTAATTAATGCATTAAAGAAAAATTAAACTCCTTGGAAATCACATTATCATTGCTGATAAAATAATAATAAAAATAATACTATAAGTGACATGACTTTTATAAACATGACATTGATAATTATAGTCTTTAGGAATTAAATCTACAAGGCTTTAGAATCAAGACATTTATTTTATAAATGAGAAGGTGAAGGTGGATGATGATTTATTACTCAAATTCACTATAATTATAACAAAACCTAAAACAACTTAGTGTTTCCCTATAACACCAGACTCATTGCACTATGGAGTAGACATTTTTCATTCGTGCGTTACGCGAGTTCGTCCACCCTTTTTTTTTCCTATTGTGAACAATGTTTTAACGATTTTTCCCCGCTGAATAGGACAAAAAAAGGGTTTCGGCTGAGGGTTATGGATGTAATTTTGCACACGTACGGAACCGGTCTGGTTCGGTCCGCCGCAACCCTTTTTTTTTAAATATTTTTTAAAATAGCTAAATACGGTTATAGCTCCCTAATAAGATAAAATTGGTGACTTAGGCACATGAGTATACCGGTAATTGACCATTATTAGTTTTTTTTTCCAAAATACTGTTGGCGCGTGCGAGACACGCCACCGACAGTATTCCGCCTCACGCCCATTTCAGGTGGCGCGTGAAGGCTGGTAGGGTGGCTATGGGCTACCGGCGTCTCTGTCGATGCGCCTCCTCTTGGTCTTTCTCCCGGGACGGCGCGTTTTATCCCACGGCGGACATGGACACGGCGGTGGCTGGTTAAAGACTGATTTCACCTCTTCTCTCTCTCCTGCACGTCAAAGTGCAGAAGAGGCCCCCCTGTTTTAGTGGATTTTCACTTTGGTCCCTTGACTTTTAATTTTCATCTATGGTCCTGATTTCTGTTATATAAGTTTTGATTTAGTTCGATTGGGTCATTCGATTGCAATTAATTCAATGTTGATGTTTCACTTTGGTCCTCCTTTTAATTTCCGGATTGGGTTGAAAACGCTTAATATATTAGGTACAGAAGTTTCAATTTTTTCAACGTTGTCCTTTAATTGAAAATGTTAATAAATGTGATTTTCATTTCAGCCCTTATACTTTTATTTTTAATATTTCTAGAATAATCCCTTTATATAAGTGTGTTTAACAAAATAATAATAATAATAATAATAATAATAATAATAATAATAATTTAATTGTTTCTCTTGCTTACTCTTTTGTTAAAGTTTTTGAGTGTTTTTTTTCCAGGATAATTTGATAATTTTTATTGTTTTAATAGCAAGAGCAATGATAATTTTAGATTTTAAGACTTTGATTTTACTATTGTTATAATAGGGCGTGTTTAGCTATTTTATTATATTAAATTTCACATATATAAATATTTTATTTTAATTTTGATCCAGCAAATCCCTATAAAAATTATTTGCTCAGCTCGCAACGTAGAACATATATTTTTTAAAAATTTCAAATTAAATGATTTTTTTCAGCTAATAATTTTTTTTTTATCATCTATTATATTTTTTTATTTGCTCTGTCTTTTAGTTTTTTATTGGTTTTTTTTTATATTTTCAAGTTAGATTAATTTTTTTTGCCTGATCATTTTGATTTTATTTTTTTGTTTCATATTTTGTTAAAGTTATTACAATTTTTTTTTGTCTTTTGTTTATTTCTGGTTTTTAATTCATTATTAACACAACAACAACAACAACAACAACAATAATAATAATAATAATAATAATAATAATAATAATAATAATAATAATAATAAATTTAATTATTTTTCTTGCTTAATCTTATGTGAATGTTTTTGAATGTTTTTTCTCTCAGGATAATTTAATAATTTTAATTGTTTTGACAGTAATAACAATGATAATTTTAGATGTTAAACTTTGATTTTGCTATTTTTATGATAGAGCGTGGTAATATGTTTTATTATATTATATTTCGTATATATAGATATTATAGTTTTAATTTTAGACCAACAAATCCTATTAATTTCTTTTAATCCCAACAATCATAAAAATTATTTACTCAGCCCGCAATGTAGTGCGGTCAATTTTTTTAATTTTCAAGTGAAATGATTTTTTTTCAGGTAATAATTTTTATTTTTGTTTTATCATTTTTTTTATTTTTTTTGTTCTTTTGTTAATGTTTTTAGACTTCTTTTAGTCTTTGATCTAATTTTGTTTTTTTGGTTATTATGCAATAATAATATTAATATTAAGAATAATAATAACAATTTAAGTTTTTATTCTTTACTTGCTTTTTTTTCTCTCTCAAGGTATTTTGATAATTGTTATTGTTTTGACAGTAGGAGTGATGATAATTTTAGAAGTTAACACTTTGATGTTACTATTGTTATGACAAAATATTTTAATTTGTTTTATTATATCAAACTTTACATGTAGAAAATATTATATTTTAATCTGAATAATTGTAAAAATTATTTGTTTTGCTCATAACGAAATGCGTGCCATCAAACTAGTAATGGCTATAGCTTGATGGGCTTTATAAAAAGTAAGATCTCTAAATGCTACAAAGGTTGATAAACCATTACAAATATTAGAATTGGTCATAGATGCTATTAATAGAGAGAGAAAACATCACAAGAACGTTTTAAAAAGAAGAAAAAAAAACTTGTAGTTTTTCCTTCGTGTCCAATTTGGTCTCTGAAGTTTTAATTTCTTAAATGAAATTTTATTTTACAAAATCATACATTAACTAAATGTCACCATTTGTTTTACACTACAAGAATCCCCATAAAAATCAATAAATCAATTCAAAATAGATTGTTAATTGAAAAGAAAATGATAACTAGAATAAAAGAAAACACTATTTGAGAAAAAATAAGGTGTTTTCCTCATCTCTCTCAGATTTTTTTGGGCGTCACATGGATTCGGCACCTACAATCGTTAAAGATGACTTTCCTTCTATCGTTCAAAGTTATGAACACTAATAAAGCACCTTCCACTCCTCCTGGAATAATAAAGATGTGCAACCAGACTATATTGATCATCGAAAGCATCACATTTGAAAGAATACTGCCACCAGCATCGCACAACAGGCATTTAAAATGATTGACAAGCTTCTCAAAACTTTAGTCTGAAACAGTGACTAGGTTCCAAAACGAAGTAAGGCAAGAGTGGTTATAAGTTTACAAAGTATTTGAACTTTGTCCCATGTCTACTTTCACCATATTCACCACACATCCAACAATTAGTAATGAATTTCCACAATCAGCTTCATGTCAATCGTGATGCTATGAGCTTCTCAACTGCCCTCACTTTTCTCCAGAGCTGCCGGGCATAATTTGTCAGTGCTAAGAATGAACATACAAATCCAGAGACAAAAAGAGTTGGTACATGGTATCCTAGTTTGTCTGATTTAGCACGATTAACCACCCGGCATTCAGCTAGACATACTCATAAAAACATTCAATTATGACCCAGACCCATTAGGTGGAGAGCTTTCGTTTATTTTTCACAGAATAAAATTCACTAAACTAGCATGTTCTATAAACGTGAACCCATTTGTCTGATTTAGCATGATTAACTGTCCCGCATTCAGCTAGACATACTCTTAAGAACATTGAATTATGACCCAGAACTTTGGTTATTTTTCACAGAATAAAATTCACTAAACTATCATGTTCTATTCCAAGGAGAGAGTGCAAAATGACTAAAATGTACCCTACCATCACAAGCAAAAAAAACACAGTTTCATCAAATGAGTGTGATAGCAACACACACACACACACATAAATGAGACGGGGGAAGGGGAGAAAGTAGAGAATGACTTACTATTGTAGTTCAGAAGCTTCTCAATGAGGTCAACATGAGTCATAAGCATTCTTCTACAGCAATAACGAACCAAACCCAGAGCATCAAGAGCATCTCTGCACGAAGAACCAAAATACTTTTGAAATTCTAAATGTCCTCTATGAGTTCTAATTAATTATTTGCATCCCATATTATGACAATTAGATCAGTTAGAAGCAATCTAACAACATTTTGATATTTGCATCGTAACTTACACAACGAAATACTAACATGAATAATTACCAGGGGAAGCTACTGGAAAGTCAAGCTTGCAACAGGTTTATTATATATATATATATACACGATCATCTATATTATAGCATACTATGTGACTATGTGGTTACAAAAACTAGGGATCATACAAGATTACAAACACAGATTCTTGCGTTTTTTTTTGTTCAATTTAAATAAATAAATAACATGATCACCCTTCAGTGTAATCGGCTTGAAGAAGATCAAGATAAGTATCCCATTTGTTTCCAATCACCTAAAACCCAAACAAAAAATAATCACAAGACATTAAATGCAATATCAAAACTTAGCCGCTAAACAATTACAAAATCTTTGTTCAAGAGAACAAATTAAATTTTTTTTTCTCACGGACATAAAATTCTGACAGGCGAGGAACAGGAATGAAATAGAAAACATCTCGTGATTAACGAAAATAATTGATGAAGTAAGTACCTTGCCGCAAGTAAAACAACGAACTGGGATAATCATCTTTGCTTGGCTGTCTCAAGACTTTCAGCCTGTGCTAGTTTCCCTTTTAGAGCTTCTCTGCTCTATGGTGGCGTTCTGCGCGTTTTATTTTCTAGGTGTCCGAGGGATCTTGATAGGGAGGGTTTTGTTTACAATGCCATGTTCGGGTTGTTGGGCCGGGCTTCGTCTTTTATTAATTAGGTTGAAGGGCGGTCGAATTATGGAATTCTTAGTGTATGTCTAGATTTTGTGATTGTATTTATTTGAGAAGTAAAATAATAATATATGTATTTTGTACAATAAATTAAAAATATATTAGCTAATAAATCATAAAAATAATTGTGAATGTTAATTAAAGTTTAAAGTAGGAAACTGATCTTTCACTGAACGATAAAAGATAGATGCACATAAAAAAAAACTATATTGTTTTGTTTCTTTCTATTTTATATTTTTTTTTAGTTTCTTAGAGGTTTATTATAGTTTCTTAGCACCTAAAGGTTTTTATTATTATAACTACATAATACAAATACAATTGATCTATCTCAAGTTTAATAGGAAAATAATCTAAGATAAATTGAAATAATAATTTGAAGGTATTGTGCAAATTATAAAAATTGTTGAAAATAATAATCTCTATTTAAAAAGAGTTAAACTAATCGGTTTTATAGATGTGAGAGGAGATATTATTAAAAATAGTTTTTTTTAACAAAAATCAGAAACAAAAATAAAAACTCAATGAGTCACATCTTAAGAGGCTAGGCATGCACCCTTGACCTAAAAAAATCCAAGCATGCATAGTTATTTATATATTTAAAAATAGAAAAGACAACAAAGAACACATTGTTTGCTTAAGGGTTTTTTAAATAATATAGATGGCATGTCATTTGGCTTGAAAAATGATTTGTCATCCTCTTGAAAAAGGATTTGATCATCAGAGTTCGAGTTTGGTGACCCTAAAACTCCAAGTTCAACTTATTTTTACCTAGAAACATACTAAATTCTTAATGAACTCATTTCTAATCTTAAAAGATCTTTAGGTAAAAAAAAAGAAGCAAAATATGGCTCATAATCTACCATTTTCACCATGGATAACAAAAGACACCATCTCCATTAAGCTACCTTTTTTAGATGAATTTCATTGATTAAGATTGATTTTCATGACTAGTCAAACCATTTTTTTCTATTTTCCATCAACTTTTTCTCTTCTCTCTCAATATCTAGTGATCAAAACATAAAATCCTAAAAGAATAGGAGTTTGCAAGATTAAAAAGTGTTAGGGATTGAATTGAAGTTTCCTAGACCTTTTTAAATCATAAAAATGAAATGAAAATGATAAATTTAATTTGTATGCTAATCTTGGCACTTGTTTTTTTGTTTGTTTTAACTAACCTAAAATTATATTTGACAATATTAATCTTTACTTTAACATTAGAATGTTATGATATATTAGATACATTAGAGCATGACAAGCAAAACAAGTCATAAAACATAAAACTATGCCAACATAATATATAAAGACTAAATTAAAAAAGATGAAGTCCAATAAATGAGGTGAAAAAAATCTAAAAATAAAAGTTAAAAGGGCTTATCAGAAAATAAATATATGTATTGTATCATGAATAATTAAATGAGTCTTGATAACAGTAAAGAAGCTAGGGTGAAGTGTCTTTAGTTTCTTTGTTACTTTTGATTTTCATACTGTATTGGTAAGTATTGTTTTCAAATACAAATATTTCTACAGTGGTGTTTGGCAAGGCACACAAAGACAATAGACTTATATGAGACAATGTTTGAACATATTTGATATGTACACATAAAGTCAAAATCTAATTTGTCTCTTTATTAAATGTTATCTGCATGTTTTTTAGGACAAATGTAAAAAAATATCCTTAAACTATATTAATATTTTGGTTAAACCTCCAATAATCCCATAGGTTTAACTCTGGGTAAGAACCCTTAATATTTTTAGAGTATGATAAATTATTGACCTACTCTCTATCATAGGTCAAATCAAATTTTTTATCATAAAAAATCCAAGTGTTACAAATATTTTTCTAGTAAAAAAGAAATTTAAACAAAGTGAGATTTGACCTCATGTTATCCAACAACTTAGCATTTTCAAAAGCAATCAGGACAATCAATAAAAATATAGTTTGACTCCAAACAATTTCAAGGCAATATTGTTTTTTAATTTTTTTTAGATAACAACATATTAGATTAATCTCAGTCAACTCAAGTTAACCTATCAAATTTTCAACTCAAGTTAACCTATCAAATTTTCAACTCAAATCATTAGATCATGATAACTCTATATAAAATAAATAAATAAATATTTTTGAAGCTGAATTTTCAATCAAATTCCGCGTGGAAAGAATGAAATTGAAAAAAAAAGAAATTATAAAAAAGAAAAAACTGCCTAAGTTAACCCCAAGTTTGGTTTTACTCAACATGAATTTATCAACTTAATAAAAAAAAATGGAGCAATAAAAAAAATCTAAGCTCCAAAAAGAGAGGTTGAACATTTTTCCTACTTGCTCAATTCATACCCTAATTTAAACAAGAAAAAAGGGCTGGAGATTTATCCGAAATCCAAATTTTGTCCCAAAACTTCAATTGTAATTCAGTGATTTATCTTCTTGTTAAAAAACAGCCACACCTTTTTTTTCTTTTTTTTAATTGTAGCTATATTTTCTAATAATAATAATAATAAAAATTTGAGGCTTGCTCTTTTATTTTCTTTAGAAATTAGAGAAATGAGCTAGATAAACCGAACCCTACTGTACAAAATGCCACATTGTTTGTGCCTGTTTGGAGGTGGTATTGAGGTTGTTTTTTAAACTGATTTTTATTTAAAAATATATCAAAATATTTTATTTTTATTTTTTAAAAATTATTTTGACATCAGCACATGAAAATGATATAAAAACACTATAAAATATTTAATTTAAAGTAAAAAATAAAAATAATTTTTTAAAATCTTTTTCAAAAATATTTTTGAAACACAATACCAAACAAGATATTACTAAATTTTAAATTTAGCATCATATCTAATAATATCTAAAGGGAATAACCAAGATTGATTTCGACAATGTATGCACAGGGATTTTCTTGTCAAGTTTTAATGGAGATATGAGGTTTAATTTGAATGTGATTGTTTTTTTAAGTTTTTTCTCTTTAAAAGCATATTAAAATAATATATATTTTATTTTTTGAAATATACTTTTGTTATTATAACATCAAAACAATCCAATTTTTTTTTTTGAAAAACAAAACAAGGCTGACAATAACATGCAGAGTGATGGTCCCTTCAAGTTTTCTAGTTGAGAGATAAGCTAGAAAAAAAAAATGTTAATGCCATGAAAAAGATTTAATACAAGCTAAAAGTTTTATACATGATAATAGGAGTTAATGAAAATTATATCAATTGAAGATTAAAAAGCTGGGATAAAAATATTATTTAAAAAAAAACTGAATATGTGTTGAAGTCTAAAATTGAATCTCATAGTTTGAATCAATAAAATTATATTTTATCTTATCAAAACATGCATTGAATTCTATTTTTTTTTAATTTTAAAAAATTATTTTTAACATCAACACATAAAAATAATTTAAAAACATAAAAATAATTTAATTTATATATATATATATATATATATATATATATATATATATATATATATATATATATATATATATAAAACACTTTTAAACATGATAACAAACACAAAAAACTTTTATAAAATCAATCAAAAGAAAATATTTTGTATAATTAATGCAACCCCGATATATTGTTTTTCTCTTGTATTGCATTTCATCTTTTTAATATTATTTTTTAATATTGTATTTTTTCACGTGTTCATAATTTACACATAAGACTGTGAACAATATTCAAGGTTCAATTTGATCACTGCTCGTAATGGTATACAGACACAATACCGTCATTGAAGCACAAATGGTTAAAATCTTAAGCAAAATAAGCAGAGCTCTTGCAAAAATAAAAAAGTTTTCCTACGCAAAGTCCTAGAGCTGGTTTGGATCCTCAAAAATCTTGTTTTAGCTTTAGTGAGTAACTCTTCACAGCAACTGACCGGACCGAAAAATTTGGCACTTGATGGCCCATTCCACAGTGAAGATTAAGCAAAAGCCTAGAGATTTTGACAGCATAAAACTGCAATAATATACCATTCAGAACCAACATCAGCTCCTCTTTGCTTCCGAAATTTCTTGGCCTCAACAATGTCCTATGGAGAGAAATCGAATGTTCAATTATTGGTAAGACATCGTTCTGATGGGACATTATGAAAGTTAAATAACAATCAGAAAACCTATTTAACAACCTTCTGATGGGGCATTATGAAAGTTAAATAACAATCAGAAACTTATTTAATAGCATGTTGACAATCATATAAGGATGTTGTAATGATACATTAGTCTAAAATATAAACAGCTTCCCCAACTCAATAGGGAGAGAAATTTTAATAAAAAAGCTACGAGATCAATAAAGCAGTACTAAAAGCCTGTTTGGTATTGCTTTTGTACAACCCTAAATTTTCTTCTATTTGTTTAATTTTTTTTAATCTTTCTCCCTCTAAAAGGGTAAATGGAGCATGAATTTTTTTTTCTCTCGCCGAAATTTCTAACAAAATTTCGGCATAGTCTCCCCTATATCGGGAGATCCCAAGTTATCCATAACACAACTTGCACACAATTTGAATCACATCTCATCCACAATCACATCCATTTTTAATACAATCAACGGCATAATTCATTCCAGAATATGCTCAGGACCATATTCATTTCCAAACTCCATCTTACATCACACACATAAGATAAAAATTAAAAGAGCCAATTCGTACATGAAGATTTCACATATAGATACATATATACATACATACATATACATCGAACATAACACAGTTTAATATTCGAAGATAATCTAGTACTTTCTAATATCCTGAGCGTAGGTTGATACATTTAATATTATAGAAACAAAATTTACAAATATACTATTCTATACAATTTACATGTTCTTCTACATAATAAAATTTCACCATAACTTCCTAAGTTCCTATCTTATACAAAAAGGAATTAAGGCTTAAAATCTATTCCTGACGAGAATGGAAAGAACCTGCAAAATATAGATTTTTCATATGAGTAGAACAATTTAGTAATTACTAGCAATTACATAAGAATTTGAACAATATATCCATCAATTTACTTAAATCATATGAGATTCTAAACACAACCATATACACCCTTTTTAAGGTTATATAAAAGAAGATTTATTTCTTTTGACTGCTTCTTTCCCTTTTTTCACATCGAAGAGACTATAGTCGACACTAATAACCTCCAATAGTGTCTCTAGTTATCCGTCCTGAAATCAACTAATCAATTTCATGAAAATATTGACACGAACATAACCGTGGATGTCATTATTTATATATATGTATTTTTATTTTAAAACAAACCAAAATAGTTCATCTTTGTTTTGTTATTTCCTTAGGGGTTTTTAGAGTATACCGATGTCAAAGATTCTTGATATCATTAGCTTTCATCTGAGAAAGCTAATCAAGTCTATAAATTTTGTCGATATCGACGTCACCTGCCGATATCATTAACTATTCCGAAATCGAATAGTTAAGAAGAGATGGGACTATAAATACCCATCTCTTCTCAGCCATGTCCAGCAACAACAAAAGAAAGAGGGGGAGGGAGAATTTCAAAATTCATCTCATAAAAACCAAGAGTAAACACCCAAAAAATTGTAAACCCATACAAGCCTTGGATTTCTAAAGTGGAAGAGCACAATTGGGTGGAGAAGTAACAAGAAGAAAGTGAAGAAATTGGGGAAGAAAGGAGGAAGAGTGGCTGGGTATTTTCAAGGGGAAGAAGGCTAGGATTCTTCCAAAATTGTTAGATTCCATTTTCAATTGGAATTAGAACTCCTTACTTGGATGGAATCTAACAATTTTGGATAAATCATAGCCTTCTTCCCCTTGAAAATACCCAGCCACTCTTCCTCCTTTCTTCCCCAATTTCTTCACTTTCTTCTTGTTACTTCTCTACCCAATTGTGCTCTTCCACTTTAGAAATCCAAGGCTTGTATGGGTTTACAATTTTTTGTGTATTTACTCTTGGTTTTTATGAGATGAATTTCAAAATTCTCCCTCCCCTCTTTCTTTTGTTGCTGCTAGACATGGTTGAGAAGAGATGGGTATTTATAGTCCCATCTCTTCTTAATTCTATTTTGACCCCGTTTTTTTTTCTTCTAAATTTTGTATAATAATAACATTTTAAATCTCCTACCTCTATGTATACTTTATTCTCGGGTTTCACAGCTTTTGATTTTTGTGGTTGAGGTTTGAAAAAAACAATTTAAAAAAAACACTTTTGATGCGGTTCAAAATAAGTTGTGAGGTGTTTGGTTAAAACTATGGTTGAGTTTGGGGTTAAAAAAAAATTATTTTGTGTGTTTGGTTATCATGTTTTTTATATTGCTTTTAATTAATTTTTAGATTTTATATATATATACCCAACAGCCCCCCATTGTTACGAGGGCCGCTTCATCTTTTCTCACGCAGCAGCAAAATATTGCTTTTCACAAAACTCGGTTTGCTCACTTTTTATACATGGGACCACATAACTTTTTCTAACTTTTCAGACAACCAAACACTCTTTTGCTTTCATCCCACTTTTTTTCAAACCACAGGTAAAAAAGCTGTGCCAAACAGCCACTAAGTGGTCGTTTAACATAGTTTTTTTACCTTTGATTTGAAAAAAGTGGGTTGAAAAAAAATCAAAAAACATTTGGTTAAGTGGAAAAGTTGAAAAAAGCTTGTTGGGTCCCACGAGTAAACCCGGGTTGCGTGAGAAGTTGATAAATGCTGCTTTTCTTGCGCCCCTTACTGCAAAGAAAGGAGAGAAAGGGTGAATAATATATATATATATATATATATATATATATATATATATATATATATATATATATATACACACTAACATAGACAAGGAACTCTAACAGAGTGGCTTAGCACGGCCAAGTTTATTGGCACTCAATAGCTACTCACTGGAGTCGTGTCTATTGGGTGATAAACAAAGCTTCTAGTTATAAGGAAGAGCTTGAAGAACAAAGAATTTAGACAAACAAGTTTTTTATTGAAAAGGCTTCACCTTTGAGAATAACTCTCTTCGGGTTCTGCCCTGTAACATTACACACAACCTCTATTTATACAAAT
Source organism: Salix koriyanagi (assembly GCA_029228605.1). Lineage (NCBI taxonomy): Eukaryota > Viridiplantae > Streptophyta > Magnoliopsida > Malpighiales > Salicaceae > Salix > Salix koriyanagi. Next base: position 11,093,263 of record CM055332.1, read on the forward strand.
TTTGAGGCCTTTGATTACATAAGAAAGCACACACCACTACATGACAAGACAAGTGGTTGCTTCCATCACTGATTACATAATAGAGCACTCACCTAATAGTACATCACTACATGACAAGACAAATAATAAATATCAACCAACAATAGGTTCATGATCTGGAGAGAGATTCTGATCTGATAGGTTATCTTGGACTTATAAGGCCAAATCATAGTCATCATCTGAAAAAGATGACAGTTTCTGTTCACCTTCAAACCATCTCGCCTGTTCCTTAAAGAACTCTACTTTTTCTTATGGTACCTTTGTCACCTGTACCATATTGCTATAGAATTTCCCATTGATTACTTCCTTTGCTAACCTTCTCAGGACTTCTTGGCCAGCAGATTCTTGGTACTATACCTTCAAGTTCCTCACTTGGTTCCACAACCCTACACAATGGATATCCCTTCTCCAACATGAAAAATCCCATGTTCTCTATTTTCATATTCCACAGACCTTTCAAGGCTTCAGATGATGACTATGATTTGACCCTACAAGTCCAGGATAACTTATCAGATCAGAATCTCTCTCCAGATCATAAACCTATTGTTGGTTGATACTTATCACTTGTATTGTCATGTAGTGGTGTACTATTAGGTGAATGCTCTATTATGTAATTAGTGATGTAAGCAACCACTTGTCTTGTCATGTAGTGATGTGTGCTTTCTTATGTAATCAAAGGCCTCAAAATTTATATAAATAGAGACTATGTGTAATGTTACAGGGCAAAACCCGAAGAGAGTTATTCTTAAAGGTGAAGCCTCTTCAATAAAAAACTTATTTGTCTAAATTCTCTGTTCTTCAAGCTCTTCCTTATAAATAGAAGCTTTGTTTATTATCCAATAGACACGACTCCAGTGAGTAGCTATTGAGTGCCCATAAACTTGGTCGTGTTAAGCCACTCTATCAGAGTTCCTTGTCTATATTAGTGTATTACATAATAGAGCACTCACCTAATAGTACACCACTACATGACAAGACAAGTGATAAGTATCAACAAACAATAAGTTCATGATCTGGAGAGAGATTTCTGATCGGTTGACATAGTACAGACTAATCTGAAAAAGATGACAGTTTCTGTTGATTCTTGAATTCTACATCTTGAAAAAAATTGTGTGTTGAAATTCAACAAAAGGCCATTGAGATTTTTCATGTTGGAGAAAGGAGATCCATTGTGTGGGGTTGTGGAACCAAGTGAGGAAGTTGAAGGTATAGTACCAAGAGTCCGCTAGCCAAGAAGTCTTGAGAAGGCTGGCAAGGAAGTAATCAATGGGAAATTCTATAGCAATATGGTACAGGTGACAGAGGTACCATAAAAAAAAATAGAGTTCTTTAGGGAACAGACTAGATGGTTTGAAGGTAAATAGGTGGATGAAAAGAATATTTGGGATGAATGCCTAAGCTTTGAAAACAAAATGAGGATGCATCATAGTTGAGAAGAAGGTGATCTTAGAGGCTAAATAATTTGTCTTTAGCCTGCTGGTTGAGAGTATGGTTAAGGATCATTTCTTGAGCAAGAGGAGGTAAATCTTCTGTGGAAAAATCTCAGTCAAGTAGAGGTGGATTGGAAGAGGAAGCCATAAGAATCAAGGGAAAGAGTAGTGTTTGTGATTTAGATGGTCTGGTGAGCATATCTGAAATTAGATTCTTGTTTCTCTTTATTTGTTTCTCTGAAAGTGGAGTGGTAGTGGGTTTCCGACTCCTTGAAAAACCCGCTTTTATAACCACATATGTGTCGGTGACATTCTTTATCTTCAAATAGCACGACACTCCAATATTTGTCACTAGCATCAGTCTGGAATATACGTTGCCCTGTTGATGGAATGACTAAAGCAGGCAGGTGTTGTGTGGTCATCTTTAGTTGTTTGACTACTTGTATCTGCTTTTCTGTCCAGGGATCTTCATCTTTTTTCAACATGAGCTGGAGTGGCCTTGTCATTCGTGCAACTCGGGGAAAAAATTTCTGAGATATTAGACAATGCCCAAGAACTGTTGGACTTGTTTTCGAGTGAGGGGGCCATCAAGGAATTTTTAGAGTTCTTCAGCTATATGGATATCAGGTGTGTAAGCACCATCTATAAAAATCATACCAAGAAATTCAATTTCCTTTTGGAAGATAAGCATCTTAGTTTCAGAAAGCATGATGCCATGATGGTGAACAAGCTCTGCAAATTGCTTTAACAGCATAACATGTGACTCCTTGTCTTTTGAGAAAAATAACACATCATCGATGTAGATTAAAGCTGATTGAAATATAGGTTCAAATACTTTAATCATGGCTTGAAGGTGCTACTTTGAGACCAAAGGGCATGACTCGCCATTGTTAACATAGAATAGTTATTGAATATATATATATATATATATAATCGAAAAAGTAATTAAAATATAAATAATATTTATATAATATATGTTTATTAATATAAAAAATATATTTTTAATATTAAAATATTTCAAAAATTAATTAATATATGAATAATGTTTACATAATATATGTTTATTAATATAAAATATATTTTTAATATTAAAATAATCTAAAAATTAATTAAAATATAAATAATTTTTAACTTCAAATTCAACCACAGTTTTAACCAAACACTTAACAACTTATTTTGAACCACAGCAAAAATACTTTTCTTGAAACTGTTTTTTTTTCAAAACTCAACCACAAAAGCAAAAGCAATACCAAACATGCCCTAAAATACTTGTTGCAAGCAGTGCTTCTTGAGGGCGAGTTGGAAAATTCAACAAGCCAACTCCAACCATTAATAAACCATAGCATCCGAGTGATATCACACAATAAGGGGAAGATGGGAAGAGTGTGACAATAGGGAACAATAAGCATCAGCAAATAGGAACAATAAAACTAGCACGCACAAGAATAAACATTTTTTTTTAATAATAAACATCCATATGAATAATAAATTATGAAGTTGAACCAAGCATGGCAACATGGAAATCACAGTAGTTGCAAGAGCCCAATCCAACATGCAGAAATGGCCACAAGCAGTGCCACAATTTTCACAATATGCTTCATTAGATGGGTATCGAGCATGAACTCCAGTTTTTGAGGATGATAACAAAAGAAATAGATACATGCGCGCGCGTGTGCACACACAAATTGAAATAGATAGTTGAACAATAAGACTTCAGTTTTTGATTCCACAGTTAATTGTTTTTGTTTCTTATAGTCCAGGAATTAATAAGTGCATGTATAAGATTACAGATCAAGTTAGTAGAGGTACTTGGATACACTGTAAGGACCCATCAAAATGCTGGCTGCTGTTAACCAGAAGGTATAATATGGATTATTTCATCAATTCCATTAAAATGGAACTCAATTCCCGTGCACAAGACCTACACTATCTTCCAACAACAACATGCTCCAACTAAAAAAAAACCCTTTCATGTAAATAAAAAGGAGTCTTTGGAAGGCACAGACAAGGTATTAAACTAAATATTAAATCAGACTTTTGCCATCAAGAAGGGTGATATGATTTTGGTTTATATCAAAGTCCCAACGTGAAAGTGGGGAACTCATAGCCCTTGCGCAATTTTCCCAAACATCATCTGGCAACTTTTTTTAACGGATCTACACTCAAGAAATCAAAATTCACAATCTCATTAATAATCAGATTAGGGTTTACAGGCTTCACTAATTAGTTTTATATTATATTGCTACTTGTAGAGGTGTTCACAGTGTGGTAGCCCGGACAATACCCTGAACCTGAAAATCAGGTTAGGTATTTCTGCAAATCTGAACCTAAACCTGGCAATCAATGAACTTGTAGGTCCAGTTAACCTAGGTCCAGGTTTGGATTTTCGGTTCACCTGAAAGTATTCATACAAGTATGCGGCCCTTCCTCATATGCACTCGAAAATCATATTTCAACTCAAATATCATTCAAATTCAAAGACAATATACATGATAAAAATATTAGATTGTTAAAACTTGATTGGGGGTGCTGGCGCGTATAGACAAAAGCTACAGCAGAAGCACTTAACTCGCCTGCATTGTGGTGACCAGAAACATTATCATCTCTCTGTAATCTACATATCCAAATTTTTATTTAAACCTAGATTTTTTTGTTTTAAAGACTTAGTTGAATGAATCCATGGTTGCCGAGAAAAAAGAAAACAAGAAAACCAGTGGAATTACGAACCTGAAAAAGGAGACGGAGCAATCTGTATAGCGAGCATACGACAAAGAGAAACAGTAGACCGAGAAAAGAGATGGAAGTACAATGGTCACTGACGCCGTATACAGGGTAGAATAGAGGTGGGAACAAGTCCTGGAGGTTGGAGGCTGCGGCCGTGGATTGGCAAGAGAGAGAGAGAAGAGAGCGACTGCCTGGACTGGATTGTGTTTTTGTTTCGTCAGTGTAATATATAGAAACAAGAGGCGGCGGCTGGGTTTTGATTTTAGGGTTACTGGATTGGATTTAGGTGTGTGGTGCCAGAAAAACTTGTATTTTGTCAAAGTTTAATAATTATTTTTTCATTTAAATTAGTTTTTATATGTTTTTAAATTGTTTTAATATATCAAAAATTAATTTCTACAAAGAAAAAAAATATTTTAATATATTTATATATAAACATTTCAAAAATCAATCCTTATTACTCTCTTAAATACATAGATTCCAACCCTCTCATATTTCTATTTTTATCGATTCAGCAAATTAGTCCTGTAAAAATGATTTGTTAAAATTAGCCCCCGTAAATTATAATACAGTTTAATCTAATTAAGGGAATGTAATTGATATAAAACTTTTAATTAATTAAAGGTCTGTTTTTTTATCTAGCTCATGCCCAGTTAATATGATAATGCTAAGGTGAAGTAATAAAATTGGATTACTGTAATTACTAATTTGTAATGCTCATATTTGTTATCTATTTAATTTATATTTGTTTATTTACATATCAATATAGAGGTTTGTTTGTTTGGATACGATATAAAAATGTGTTAAGCATGAAAATTATTAAATTATTATTATTATTATTATTATTATTATTATTATTATTTTCAATAATTTTCATTTATTAATATCAAAAATAAATGTAATTGTGCATATTAAATAAATATTTATAATAAAAATAAACATGATTATTGATTTTAACTCTTAATAATTGTTTTAAAAACACTTTTAACGAGACCCATAAGGAAAAAAAAGGTATTGATTTTACTAGGTTCACAATTGAGATCCATTCTTTCAATGAATAAGATGTTATAATATTTAAAAGAATATTTGATAGTGTTGCGAGATTCACTAATTACATCCATTAATTCAACGCATAGCAAAATATTTATATTCAAAACTTAATAAATAAGATTGAAGCAAGCAAAAATAAAAGTTTCAGCCCATAGGGAACGGTCGGTCATTGACGAGTCCCAAAGCTCAAAGCCCAGATACTAAAGCCTAAATACCAAAGCCCAAACAATAATAATATAAGTAATAATAAATATAAGCAGCGAGTGTCGTACGCTTCTTCTCTATCTAATCTTCTCCGCTTCCTTCCTTCCTTCCTTTTCAATTGTGGTTGCCGTTCGTCGAAGATTGAAAAAAGAGAAGGTGAAGATCTTAAAGCTTAATTCAGACATATCGCAAGGTAAGCTGTCGTTTCAATTCTTCTCAATATAGAACAAAGGTAACGAAAAACCCTAATGATTTAGAATCCAATCTTATGCTGTTTGATTCCGTAAAACTAAATTATTCTTCGTATTAAGGGATTCGGTTCCTTTGAATCATTGTTTATATATATATATATATATATATATATATATATATATATATATTTTTGGTTGTGAAATCAGTTTTTACATGGTTTAGCTGCTGCGAATGGAGAGTTTTGAAGGGAAAGTTCAATTCTATAAGGTAGAAAAGGAGAAGAATACATACCCTAATATTGAGGACTGTAATGATGATCCCTTATGGCTGGTTCCGAAACGAGATTACCTTGATGGTTCAACCGATGACGACGACGACGACGATCCTCGTTTTCCCGCAAATTTCAATAGGCTTCCAGAGGTCAACTTGAAAAATGTACTAAGTGGGATGGTTGCCATTTTAACTGGACAGAATAAAGATGGTGGTGGTGGTGGTGGTGGTGGTGGTGGAGTGTCCAGTTCAAATGTTTCCTTTCTGGATTCGGAGAAGAATGGGGACACGTATTTGCACTCCTCTGTTTATATTCCGAGCGCCCCGCCACTTCTGGAGCCAAACTATGCCACCGTGTACAAAGATGTCTTGGAAGCTGAACCGCCTGAGTGGTTGCCAGACAGTTCTACTACAGTTTGTATGCAGTGTACTGCTCCCTTTACAGCAATTTCTCGTGGAAGGCATCATTGCCGATTTTGTGGTGGGGTTTTTTGCAGAACATGTACTAAAGGACGGTGTTTGTTACCTGTTAAGTTTAGGGAGAGGAATCCACAAAGGGTTTGTGATACATGCTATGATAGGCTTGATCCTTTACAAGGTGTTCTTATTAATACCATTAGCAATGCTATGCAAGTGGCCAAACATGATGTCGTGGATTGGACTTGCACGAGAGGATGGTTAAATCTGCCGGTTGGTTTCTCCATGGAACATGAGGTATACAAAGCATCCAATACGTTGAGAAGCTATTGGCAGGTGTGTTTTCCTTTTCTTTTCTTACTTTATTATGCTTGAAAGATGTCCAGTTTCCTGATTCTCGGTCTTATGCTTTAATTTTAACCACTAATTGCATGTCAACCCTAGATTTGGCAATATCTCTGTTGACAATGTCTAATTATGCAATTCTCGACTAGTAGAGGAAGGTTCAGCATAGTATTTATGTTTTCCTGTTGACATTATCCTATCATGTTATTGTCAACTAGCCAAAAATGTTTGTTATTCAATTATAGCTGTTCATTAAGGAACCAGCTGGGCTTATGCTTTCTGAAATGGCCAGGTTTCTAGGCTGAATCCTGAGAAGTCCATCCCCCTAGCAATTCTGAAAGGAGCCAAAGGCTTGGCAATCTTAACGGTTGCCAAAGCTGGTGCAATAGTTGCTTACAAAATTGGCACTGGTTTAGTCATTGCTCGGAGATCTGATGGATCATGGTCTGCCCCATCTGCAATATGCTCGGTTGGCTTAGGATGGGGTGCCCAGGTAAACTTTTCAACAAATTAGGGTTTACATTTGAAAATGCAACAAAAGAATAAGAAACTCCAAGATATGCTTGTGTTCAGAGCAAGAAAAGTCTCATACCTCTTCTAAGATAAACTTTATTATTTTTCTACGATAAAACCAATCAATTCAATTTGTACGATGCTGAAATTTTATTCTTGTCACTCTCATTATTGTACCTGCCTTCTCTCCTTATTTCCCAGATTGGGGGTGAGCTCATGGACTATATAATTGTCCTCCATGATTACAAAGCTGTGAAGACATTTTGTAGTCGCATGCATTTTTCTCTTGGGGCTGGTTGCAGTGCTGCCGCAGGCCCTGTTGGGTAGGGTGCTGGAAGCAGATCTTCGTGCTGGGGATAGAGGATCTGGCATGTGCTATACTTACAGCTGTAGCAAAGGTATTTTTGAGATAAGTTTTTGTGTTCTGACCATGAGATTTTTGGATCTTTAAATTCTATCTTGTGACAAGAAGCATGTTGTTTGGCTCTAAAACTAAGGATTGAAGTTGGATATTATTTAGCTTCTGTAGTTTTGTGAGGAGAAGATCTTAAATTTTAACATACTATTTGCCCTTAAATGTTGATAAATCTGGAATTTCCAGTTTTCATTTTCAAATTGATGATTTTTGTTTTGGATGTGACAGTGATGTTTACGGAAAATCTTGGGTTCCCAAGGGGACTGAATTCATTCTTTAGGATGAAACTAAATATAATAAATGCTCTTCATGTGGAGAATGGGAAAATTTTACTTCTAATGCCCCGAACCCCTATAATTATGCTTTATCCATAGTTGCCTGTTTTTTTTACACAAAACCGTCTTTGGCGACTCCATTACGGAGATTATATACTATGTCCAGAACATAGAAATTGGTTTTGGGAGATGTCCTAGCATTTGGCTGCTCTCTTATTCTGCATGGTGTTAGTTATTTCAGTCTTTGCTCCTAAAACTATGCTGCTTTTTGAAAAGTTAGGACAATTGATCCTCTTAATTGTTTGACATGTATCAGGTGCATTTGTGGGGGTATCACTTGAAGGAAATATTGTAGCAACGAGGATGGAAACCAATCTAAAGTTTTATGGTGATCCTTATCTCTCTACTGCTGATATTCTACTTGGAACTGTGGACAGACCAAAAGCTGCAGAACCGCTATATGCTGCTCTTGGGGAGCTGTACTCGGGTCTACGTCATTAGCACTGGTGCCAGCCCCCCTTCATGTAGAATCTTCCTGCATGTGAATCCTTGTTGCTGCCTTATAGAACTCTCTGCTGAGAGACGTGCATTGGCCCCTAAGCTTAATTCACCATCCTTGAATTGCAAAATTGCTTCAAGTGTACAGTACCGTTTCATGTGACAGACAATATGTTTTATTGCTGTAGCTATAATTTTTCATTCAGTTGTCTTGAAACTATCAGATGGTTGCTTGTATAGAATCTTGTATATGTACAGTGATTGTTTGTGTATAGATATCTTAAAATTAGTTGCAATGCTTTGCTCCGAGGAATTTCCCTCACCCTCAATTAGTTTTTCCATGCTATTGACTCTATTAAACCTCATATTGCAAACTGGTTGGTTGGTGGTTACTTGAGTGATGAAATAGAATAAACTATAAACTTGGATTGAAGAGAGAAATTAACAACAATTAAATTTTTATAGAAATGTCAAGAAAAAAAAATAGAAACCATAAGAATGAGAATCAAATTTAAAACATTAGAGCATAATAAAAAAAAGTGAGCACGCAGGATTTTTCAACGAGATTTTTGGCAAGATGTTTTTTAGATGTAAACGAGTCGATTTGCCCGCTTCGCTGGGGTTTTTTATCTTCGTAAAAAATTAATTGATTTTAAAAATGTTGTATTTTGTAATCTTAATATTTAATTAGCATAATTGTAATTGATAAAATTTATTAAAAATGGTTTTTTTCAACTATAATCTGATTGAATATTGCTATTGGCAAAAAATTTTTGATTAAATTTGTTAAAAAATTTGCTAAGAAGGTGAAATGATTTATTAGGAATTTGTTGTCACGGATACTCTGGTAAAAAAAAACACAAAAAAAAACCGGTTAAAAAAGAACAGCTTACTTGGACAGTAAAAAAGAAAAAATACATGTGAAAAAAAGGTTATCGTTCCTCAAAAGGAAAAACAAAAAGAGTCTAAAATATAAATTTAAATTCAAAGCCAAAGTTTTCTTTTGTAAGATTTATTCATCATATTATTATATTAAATATATTTAAGAATACCGATATGAATTTTTGTTGCAAGAAATCGTAGGTCATTTTTTTTCTTTTTTTATATATTTTTAGGCGATAATATTAAAAAAATATTCAACACATTTACTTAGTCTCACATAATCTATAGTGTGATTGAAATGGGAAGTGATTTTTATAGTTTTTTAATTGTAGATAACCTAGATGCATTTATAAAAAAAAAATATATATATATATATATATATATAAGTTGTCTGTTTTCCCCAGCTATATTAAATATAACACACTATAAATATAAAAAGTGCAAATTTTTTTTAAAAATAAATTGAAAAGTTTTTGCGTGCATAATTATTTGTTTGCTGTCTAAAAAGAACAGGCAAAATATTTGACACTTATGCGAAATTTAATTTTTATTTAAGCGACATTTAATGTCATAAAATAGCTCAACACCCCCTAATATAACAATAGCAAAATATATAATTCTATTCTAGGTCATTATTTTTCTCTATCTAAATATTTTTAGGTGATAACATCCAATAAATATTAAAACATCTAAGTAGTTTTACTGTCTAAAAAAGTTTGACTGTTTTCCCTAGCTATATTAAATATAACACACTATAAATACAAATATTGCAAATTTTTTGAAAAAAATAAATAGAAAAGTTTTTTTCGTGCGAGAATAATTTATTTGTTGTTTAAAAAAGAACAGGCAAAATATTTGACACTTATGCGAAACTTTAAATTTAAGCGAAATTTAATGTTATAAAATAGCTCAACATCCCCTAATATAACAACAGCAAAATATATAATTGTATTGTAGGTCATTATTTTTCTCTATCTAAATATTTTTAGGCGATAACATCCAATAAATATTAAAACATCTAAGTAGTTTTACATATTTTAATTTGACACAAATATACAAATATATCATTAATTTTGACATATTTTTAAATAATATATTTAATTTAAAGGAAAAAATTGAAGTAAATCCAAATATTGAAATTCTATAATTTAAAACAAAACCTGAAAAAAAACCGAAATCAAACCTGAAATAAAAAATTGCATAGAAGGATAAAATTGAAAGAAATCAAACTTTGATACTGAAAAATATTAAAGATTTATAATCAATTTGCATGGAAGGATGAAATTGAAATAAATGAAAACTTTGAAACCGAAATGATATAGATTTCCGGCTCAATTCGAAAACTTCAAAGCATGAGGACCGATTTGCAACTTCAAGATGTAATCAATTTCAATTGAAGGATGAAATTGAAACAAATTAAGGGCAAGAGAAACAAATTACAACGTTGAGGGACTGAATTGAATTTTGACAAAAAACAGCTTAGCTGACGTCATGTTGCGCAGCAGTGAGAGAGAAATGGAGGGGGGGAAAATTCAAAACGACCATTGACACGTATACGGACATCATCGTGTTACACGCGCCGCCCCGTGTGGAAGAGAACATGCTTGAAAATCATTCTAGACGGCGGTTGGTCATTTTCCGACGCCGCATGACGCTGCACGCGCCGCCCAAAGAACGCGTCAGCGCTGCAACGAACGGCGCGTCCGGAGACGCGCCAGCAGATGTCAGCGGGAAATAATTAAAAAATAGTGGCTAATTACCGTGAAGCCCCTCCCCCTCAGGCGTGGTTTTTGTCCGTTTTGAGGGACAAAATCGTCAATGCACTGTTACATGAAATATTAAAAAATGCAAAACCCGACCGGACGAACCGGACCGGACCGGTTATGGTCAATGACCGTCCAGCCCCCGAAACCGGCGGCGTTTTTTGTCATTTTCGGGGGGCTTTTTCGTTAAATCACTGTGCAAAAATCAAAAAAAAAAAATGAATGTACACCCGCGATTCACCGTGACAAATTGCCACTCCACAGTGACAATGAGTCACGGTGTACAGTAAAAAACCCACCTCTTTTAGCTATAAGGTAATTGAAAAACTCATCATCTAACTAAACAAATCAATAACTATTGTGTAAAGAAATGAAAAACATTTTATCAGCAATAAACAAAAATGAAAATGAAAAATTTAAGAGGCAAATATAGATCAAGATATTTAATGTCATAATATGATAATTTACATGGTTGTGCTTAATGAGTTTGTTTATCAAAACAAATATATAATTGAAACTAACGCATATAAAATTTATTAAATAAAATAAAATAAAAATATTGTGCAATGTTGCTTATAAAATAACAAAATTAAAAAAATCAATCTATATGTTTTTTTTTAAAGAAAACCACAAGTATTTAGTGTCTGATTGAGAGTGTAGTTGTGATTAATTTTGAAAGTGTTTTTTGTTCAAAAATACATTAAAATATTTTTTTTTAATTTTTTAAAAATTATTTTTAACATCAGCACATAAAAATAATCTAAAAATATTAAATATATTTAATTTAAAATAAAAGAAATTTATTTATTTTTCTCATAATAACTTTTAAAATAAAGTGCAAAACAGGGCTAGAAAAACGGAAGAGAACTTTCTTTTATATTGTTTCATACGACAATCATGTTTGTTTTGTCTTCGTTTGGCCTCTATATCGTGTTTCTCTCTTTGTAAAAAAAGGAAATCAGTCTTTTGAATTTTGATGCGTGGGGAAATCATTTTGTATTCGATCCTCTGTGCCCTGGTTAGAGCAGGACATCCAGGGTTTATCCCATTCTCTGGGCCCACAAAGTACGCTTTTCGAGTTGAGGTTCCCCCGTTTCCAAAAAAAAAGAAATCATTTTGTATACCTATGTGAGAGAGGATACTCTGGTAATTCTATTAATTAGGGTTATAAAAACAGTAAAATTAATTTTACTGTATTTTATTTTTTCCAAAAAAATAAAAAAATAAAATCTGTCAATTTCAAATCGATTTACATGAATCAAACGCCTCCAAAGTCCAAACGCCTGAATCAATTCCTTGGTGGATTTTATACGCTTCATCACTAAAATACCCCTGTAAAAAGGGACGGCATAAAATCAAATGTTTAATATGGAAAAGGTTCTTTTCGTCATTATAATATTAGTTAGGGCCACTAGCTTCAAAGGAACCGGAACGTCTCCGCTTTACCCTTCGTGACAAAAACTTTTCAATCATAATGACGACAATACCCACACCTCATGGCCCCAATTAATTTCCAGTCTCAAGGCCATGAACGGAAAAACGCATCCCGCTGTCATGGTCAGTGACGGGCATTTTGAAAAACGCGGCATTTGAAAAGATTAGCTTAAACAAACAAAAATGGCTAGAAAGGAGGAATAAAAACAGACGTGGGTCCCCGTGGGTTCCACAAGAAACAGAATTAGCTGACTTGTCGAAGTGAAGAACAGCCACGTTGACAAAATCCTAAGAAAGATAATAAAATAATTGGGACTGATGTCGACTTTTTTTTTCTTCAAGGAAAAGGAAAAACGAGCGGTTTCTATGTCAAAAGCTAAACTACTTTTGTTGTTCTAAGCTCTCTGATCTCTCTCTCTTTTTGTGTGGATGCTGATGGTGAGAGAAAGACACGCTAAAGCATTACTGTTTTTGTTTGTAAGATTTTAAGAATCTCTTTCTTTCTAAATTTGTTTGATTTTTGAACTTCAGTGTGGCAGTTGATTATGTGCATGCATGTTGATCATGGTTACTTGCGAGTGTTATATAAAGTATTCGTAGTACGGTAGTAGCCCTACTTTTTGATTAATCATGAGTTTCTTTTTGCGTGAACTGGGTCCCTGGATTTTTTTTTTTTTTTGGTCTGCTGAAGAATAATCTTGCTGAATTGGAGCTCTGGTGATATTTATACAAAGGGTCGATCATGGTTTTGGATTTTATTTGATATAGTATTTAACTGTGGCTAAGCTGGAATGGATTATGGTGATTTGATGCTTTCTATTGAAATTCTTTTGCGGAGTAATTGATCTGAGAGTCTTTCAGTTTTGGGGGAAAGATCAAGTTTTGAAGAATTTTGTCGGGGTTTTGTTATTTTTGTTGATGATGGAATGCCAAAGTTAAACAAAGTACCCGGTCTTATTTTAGTTGAAACAAAATATGATGATAAATTCTTACTTCTATGTAATTTCAGGGATGAAATGTACTACTTGTCAAAGTGGAGTTGTTTCTTTAGAAATTTTACCTTCTTAATGATCTTGAAATGCGCTTCTTGTCAAAGCACAATTGCTGTACAAAATAGAGTGGTTCAATCTTGTTTGTGATTTGCTCTGGTATGTTCTGGACCAATTTTTCAAGATTTTTCTTTTCTTTCTATTTTTGCATTTATTAGCTTTCTTCTCTAGATTCCTTGATTGTAGAGTCTGAAACACGATGTTATTTGAATGATCTATTTCATTATTCAGGTGCATACTATTTCTAGCAGTGAAGCATTTTCATTGCTCTGTAAACTGTTGTTATGTTATCATGACCACAAAACCATGCTGTACTAAGCTAATGTAACGCTCCATTTCTCTAGAAATTGTTTCACCTAAATTATTATTATTCACATGTTTATTACCTGTTAGAGAATATCATAAATCATATCCTGGGGTTTTACCTAATAGCTTAAATTTTTAGGTGAGATGGTTCCTTGACATGGAATCAGAGTCTTATTAACCCAGCAGTCACGAGTTCGAATCTCATCACCCTCATTCTATTTGATAAAAATCAAGCACAAGGCAGTGTGGGTCTGTATGCAAGTTTCAAGCTCAAAGAGCTTTCACTTGAGGGTGTATGTTAGAGAATAATATAAATCATATCCTAGGATTTCACCTGATAGTTTAAGCTTTTGGGTGAGATGGTTCCTTGACATTATATACATCCTTCCATCAATTTCTTGTTCTAGACATTGTGTATTTTCTGTACACCTTAACCTGATTGGTATTTTTAAGAGCACCGGCCCTTCAAATGTATTGCCCAGTTTCAGGCCGTGAGCAAGCTCTTGGTTTCTTTCTTGATGACACTTACAGATCTTTGTGGACTAGATAGTTGGGTGGTTAACATAGTGTGCTGGTTTAGGTGCAGTATTTGCAAGACATTGTTTGCCGATTGGATAGGTGGATAGTCCTTGATTAAAAATAAGGGAATTCACTCCCTTTTTTTTTAATCTAACTACAATTTCATAACCATTAATTGCTTCTTGAAGGCAATGGACATGCCCTGGGTTTAGAGCCTGCATTTAACCTGCTGCTTGACAATGTTTTAACTTATTTTCTATGCCACAATATCTTACTTGTCATGCCTATCATACAGAATAGCCGGTGTATATCATATGGATGCATGCTTGTCCGCATTTGTATGTTACATTAAAACTAACTGCCTATATGATATGTCTACCCATGCAATTGTTGTTTATTGTGCACATTCATCACCAACATAAGAATCTAACAAGAGTGCTTTATTTACAGTTGTTGAGAACCGATACATAAACCTGCCTAGCATCTGCCACATATGAGTGCCGTCAAAATATATTAATCACTGTGTAGCGTTTGATGGTTTGATGATGGATGAGTATCTCAATCATTTTATCTCTTCCTCGTCAGTAGTGGATGGAGATGCGAAGGAAAGATCATCTTGGGTCTGTAGTGAACCTAATCAACCAAATGCCTTCCTCCCTACTTCTCTTGAATTATATCAAGATGACAAAAAAAATTCACCTGTAAGCATGATTAGTTCAAATCAAAGTGTGGAGTCCTTGGCCACTCAGGACACTTCATCTGTATTTCTTGGCAGTGAGTCAGATTTTGCTGTTGATAAGGGTTTAATTTCTGAACAAGCTCAATTGCAAAATGATTGCCAAAATTGCAATGGCAATCCCTCCCCTGATGGAATGGCATGTGGAAACTTAAAATTTGGAAATATGGACCTGCAATGCAATGCATTTCTTCCTATCTTGAGTTCTCTGAACTATCAATTTCAGCTTCCAATAGTTGGTGATTTGACATCATATATCTCTTTTTCTGAGGCAAACAATGCTGAATGCAATGGAATTGAACAATCTGAGCACCTGAGATTGTTAAAAAATCTGCAAAACTTATCATCCATCCCACAATTGTGGTCTTCACAATCTTATGAGGGTGTTTCTTCTCTGTCTCCTATGATGGGACAAGAGAGAATAGAGGGATCTGGTCTTCGAGGAGGGAATTTGGATGATGATATGCATATTATGGGGAAGGGATACGTAGGCATGGATAAAATTCTTCGACTTGACAAGTTATCTGCATCACCTACAACAGAGGTATAACTATCTTGATCATTGCCGATTACATTTCCGCTTATAGAATTATTTAAAATTGGCCACAAAAGATGTTGGACTCTCCTTGTCTAGTTGCAACCTCGTTTAAATTGATTCTTTGAGATTAGGGGGAATTTACTGGTTGATTGTTCTGTATAAGTCAATAGGTTCCTTTTGATTGACTGTTCTTACTTGTAATTGTAGGGGACAGAAGATTTGCAAACTTGTCCTTTCTCATCTGGCATAGACGAGCCCAATATAAACATGGAAATGAATCAATTATCATCTATGCCACAGGTTCTTGCCATAGTTTCAGATTTCTTTCATGTTTATTCAAGATTTTTTTACTTCTCAATTTATATGATTGGTCAAAAAGCTCTTATCAACTGCCAGAAATGACTGAAGTAACATGTTGAATGTTTTGCTTACAAACCACTTGGATTTTGAATTGCAGACTACTTCAGCTGCTCCAGTAGAAGGTGGCAATGGAACTGGAAAGCCTCGTGTAAGAGCACGACGTGGCCAAGCCACTGACCCACATAGTATAGCTGAAAGGGTTAGTTATAATTATCATATAACTATTGCAAGCTAATTTTTTTCATGATTAGAATTCAAGTTGATGGTGCTAAAAGATTTTGGATTTTCAGGAAATTTTGCGGACATAATTATTCATTAGTTTTTTTAAAATGTCTAACTACAGCTTCGCAGAGAAAAAATTGCTGAAAGGATGAAGAATCTGCAAGAACTTGTGCCTAATTCCAATAAGGTCAGCTTCTTTTGGTTCTGCTATTGTCATTAAATATACTGTGATGAATGGTCTGTGTTAGTTTTTTAATTAGTACATAACCAGGTGCTTTCAACAACAAATTATATGGGTACATGTTAATGATCCCAGTATATATTTGTAAGCATAAATAGATAAAGTTGGAAAAAAGAATTTTTATAAATACAGTAAGAGTAAATGCAGCTCTAACAAGCTCAAATAGCATCATGTTCTAGAATTGAAACTGTAGATAGTTGCCTTTACTGACGAGTCAGCTTCAAATCAGTCTGGTACTGAGAAATGAAGCACCTCTGTTAGCACATTTATAGTTAAAGTTTTTTTCTAATAATTCTTCCTGAAAGGAGGAAATGGGAGTACAACTTGCCTTTTCAAATGATGTAGAGTCAATTGTGCCTGCAACAAGCACCCCTGGGATCACAGCTGTGAATGAAGTTATTCATATTTGACACAAGATTTAACATCCCGAGCATGGAGCCTTTTCTTAGTTGAGACAATATGACATGCTTTTCTCGGGAACTGAAGTGACTTTTTTCACAGGAAATTTGTAGTTTTTAATAGTTCTGCCTATCATTATTGGAGATGGGAAGGCAAAAGCAACTGACCTGGACTTCACATTTACATTACTTTCTTGTCCCACACTCACAAACACACATAACTTCCATACCGGCTAATTGTGCAATGGACTGGATTCCAGACCAGCTCTAACAATGGACGGAATTCATTTATGATTTGTAGGTTGACAAGGCATCTATGCTTGATGAGATCATAGAGTATGTCAAATTTCTTCAGCTCCAAGTCAAGGTATGATAATGTCTGGTTGTTGCAAATATCCTGTAGAAACACTTCTGATCAGACTTGTTTGAATTTGCTTTTCTGTTTTCAAATTTTACTTGTTTCTCCGTATCAAGTTGCCTTCATTTTTTAGTTATATTGGTCAGTAATTTCCATTTTCTTTGTATTGGTCAACAGTTTTCATGAAATTAGAGGAAGTGAGAACCTCTGGATAAGCCATTAATCCAAGTAGTGATTGAGGTGCAATTTCTCACATTTTTACATGAATATCCAGGTGCTAAGCATGAGCAGGTTAGGGGCAGCCGGAGCAGTCATTCCTCTCCTCACAGATGGTCAACCTGAGGTTCTATGCCCTTCCACTTTTATGATAAACATGCGACTTACCTGTTCTGTCATGGGGTTAATTTTTTTTCACCCAAAATCACTCGTGTTTGCCTACACAACTAAGTGTTTCCCCCCACCCTAGAGGTTTTCCCACACTTTCCCCTGTTGCAAGACAAGCGAAACACACAAGTATGAAAGAGATGCAAAGTAAGCACAAACTATGTATAGGAAAACTCTCAATCTTTATTAATCTTGTAAACAAAGGAAATACACAAAACTCTTGTGTGCTATGCACAAAGATTGCATGCTATGCACAAAACTCTGCCTAAAAGTTATTTATGATTTTAAATTATCTATCGACGTCCCTTCGTTCTGATTATGAACATGAAAATAGTCGGCCTAACTGAAAAATAAATCATCGAGCGACCTAATTGTTACTAGGTTGAAGCCGCTACAATCATGAAGAAAGAATGTGAGGAAGACACCTAAGATTATGATTATTAAAGTATCTCTTTTACATGATTCTTTAGTAGGTCTCTACTTGGGGCATTGACTTTAATATACCGGTAATCATTGAATATGTTCTGTCCTTGCATTGAGTAATCATAGGATTATGATAGGTTATCAGTTAATGAAATAGATTAATTTGATCATTTTAGGCAGCATGTTGAGATGCATTGTTTTATAAGGATTCTGACAGTTTTTCTCGTCTTATTCAGGGTCATAATAGTTTGTTGCTCTCACCATCAGCTGGTCTAGGAATTGATATTTCTCCATCTGCTGATCAAATTGCCTTTGAGCAAGAAGTACTTAAGCTACTGGAATCCGATGCTACCATGGCCATGCATTATCTTCAAAGCAAAGGTCTCTGCCTCATGCCCATTGCTCTTGCCGCTGCCATATCCAGTGTTAAGGCATCGTTATCAGGTACTACTTCTGAGGAGAGGAAGAACAATGGCTTCACCAATGGTCTTGTTAGCAGCAGCAGCAGCTTAACTGGCGTTGACACCCATCCAATGTCCAGTGATAACAATATTGCAACCGGCAAACTTAGCAGCAAAGGCATCATTGCCAATGGCTGCAATGAAGTTGTCAAGCAAGAAGTGCTGAAGAACACTTAATGCATTTCGAGAGCACGGAAACTAAAGATGTCATTTCATTGTTTCAGATGGGGTTTCATTTTTCAAGCTGAGGCAGATAATCTTGGAATCTAGAGCTACTTATATTTTTAGAACTTGTCCTTCTTTCATCGTCTCATGTTGACTGCAAGTTTTTATGAGAATAGGCCGATACTGTTTTTATCTGTCATGAATATATAGAGCAAGCAGATTGGCCTTGTTTAAGTTATTTGTTTCAACTTGCTGACCATTTATATGGACCAGGTTAAGATTGACCCTATTCCTCGTCTGAAGTGATTCTGAGAGTGACCATCTGTGCGCAATTCACATATTCTATGTGCAAGCAGCAGGCGGGGTCTTGGCCTAGCAGAGGAAGGATCTTCCTCTGCACCAGGGATTTGAACCCCTCCATGCACGAACCAAGTTTTCAAAGTGTTGTCACAACATTTGTTTGGAATCTATTTGTAAAAAGGTCCCATTGTTGAAGGCTTTACAGATTGATGTAGATCTTCAAGAATCTCCATCACCTAATTGTTTAAAATCTTCAGTGTTAGAACCAAGGCCAACAGGTTCACCAACAGATTCTGTGCATACATCCCCACCAGACCTGTCAAGACTCGAGAATCAGCTTATCATGAGTTTCTTCGATCCCTGAACTTGCATGCCTAAACCAAAATGAAGAAAATTCTACGAATTTTTCCATCTAGTAGGGGATGTATCAGGTTAATTAATTAATCGGATCATTCTAGTGATTTGAGATCTAATCATGCTCGTCACCGAATGCGTAGCCATAATATCAAAGCCCCGTGCCCAACAAGGTCTAGGGAACTAAGCATTTGATCGGAATTTCATGCCGAGCAGTCGGGACTCCACAGGGTGGTTCAGAGCCGGGGGAGCACATCCATTGCTCGGAAGGAACGACCCGAAGAGATCTCTATCTCACCTATTTTCATATATTCTGTTAAATATTTGACGGAACTACCTGATTAAATTAGATTTATGGGAAAAAGAAAAGGAAAAAAAATAACTATACTCTACAATTACTCTGTCGAAATTGGCTTTCCACAGCACGTGACAAACGTGGGGGGGAATTGGGTGGCTTCTTTAAATGCTTAATCTATATGGAAACAACAATGAGAGAGAGATACGATACAATAATTACATTCCTACTACTCTTTATCTTGCGCGTTTATGCTGGGGAAGAAAGGAAATGGACCACGTGAGATATCGAGAATTTAGATCAAGGGCCGCAGCTTGCTAATATCCATTTGTAGTTTTCTGGGATTTTTTCTTGAAATTTGCAATGCTGCAGTGGGGACAAATATACTCCAGCCCGTCTGTTTTAGCATAGTCCTGTCAATCACCAGAAAAAAAAACATTTAAGTAACCAATAAGATCCACTCATGCCTTGACAATTTGCTGTTCATGCAAACAAAAACATATATATATATAAGTTAAGAAAGTAAAGATCAATCATAGCCCCAGTTTCAAGCAACCATTTTTTTTTATCTTTAGAGATGTCTAATCATTAAAGAAGCTTGATCAAAAGCACACCTTAAAGGCACCAAGTCCCTGCCTCCTGTCACAGCCAAAGTGAGCCCACTCGCCACATATTCCACAGTTAACCCAATCACCAGCTGCGCTACTGTGAAGTTAACCCGAGTGTCAGTAGAGGGTATTTTCTAGCGCGTGCTTGTGCACACACATACACAGAGGGAGAGGGGGGAGGGAGAGAGGGAGGGAGAGTGACCTGTGACACAACAGGCAGCATTCTCCATCTACATCGTCATGGGCCAATTCATATTCCAAAAGGTAAGTTTCATAGTGCCTCTTTAGAGTATTTCCAACACCCTAATAAGCATGGAGCAAAAACAGTAAGTTACTCCAAACTCGTACACACAAGCAGTTCAATGTCATACCAGGCAGAAGCCATGATCCGTAGAAAGCAAGGAAATCATCATGCACAGGATAAATTTATGGATCCACCAGAGAAACTTTCTGCTGAAGTCTATTATTATTTGCTAGAACTTAAAGAGGCAACAGCCCACTCTCATCAGTATTATAGACATTCTGATTTGGCCATCCACAAAATAATATGATGTCAAGCATCTATTTATTATTTTTATTCCTAAAAATTATAAACGTGAAGAGATTTTATAATAAAAGCTGACTCGGCAGGTACCAAAGAATAATGTGGTCTATGTGGCCAAGCATTGTTGACCCTCCATTTTAGAAACTCGGCCTGTTTACTCGCTAGTCATCTAGCTCAAATTACTATTCTAAGCAGCATACCAGGTATGATGAAATCGTTCATTAAGATGATTTCAATTTATTAGAGCACAGGTCTCAAAAAAAAATACAGAGCAAGGCAAACTCTTACAAATGATGGAAAAGTAGATGATAATGAACAAGGGAGCTAATAAGAACAAATCAGACATGGATATCCAGAAAATTTTAAAACAAAGCTAAATAAAAAACCTTCAGTTTAGAAAATGCAGGTCAATAGAAGAGAACATAAATGCTTTTATTTATTTATTGTGAATGAAATACTTCTATTTAAAAATAGAGAGGAGAAACATACCAGTCGAACTTGCTAATACTGATTGTTTAGTACCATTTGAAGTTATTTTAGTTATCAAAGAAAATAAATTATATGACAGTGGTAAGAAAGGCTCGGGGGAGCAACAAAGCATGTTACCAGAACCAAATCAAGATATTTAGCCGAAAGAGCAAGAAAATGTAACATAAAAAAAACATTGAATGAACAGTTAAATTATGTTAAAATCTACTGCAAATAACAGCAAAAGGCACCAAATATTTGAGATGGTTCATATTTTATGAATCCCAATGGTTCCAAATTTCAACAAGGGAATGTGATTCTGCACTCCTTGGCTGTAAGAAAGTTAGCATAGTCAGTATATGCAGTTCAGGTCCAGCTCCCCAATATTGTGACCAACTTTAAGGCTCTCAACCAGCATAGGGACATCTCAAAAACCACAAACAAAAATAAGAAGAGTTAGAGGTTCGTAAACTTACAGTCATTCTATTAGTCAAAGTATGATTGCGCATCTTTGAGAATACTTGTCCTTTCCAGTTGATGCCATTCCCAACATGAAAACCTCCTCTTGAAACCACCTGAGTACCCAATATTCTCAGTTTTCAGTGCTAAAACCTTTAAAGATTTGAATCATACTTGGCATATTAAAAAAGCTCACCTCTCTATACAGGTTAAAAAGGTCAAGGCGTTTTGCATTGAGAATGGCATCAGGAAACTCAGCCAGTCCACCTTGAGGAACAAGACGAGAATGTCCACGAAGAATCAAAAACTGCATTACATCCCTCAAGAATTCCTCCTGCCAGAAAATAAACCATTGGGGAAAAATATATATAAAAAAAGATGGTAATATAAAAAAATTGTATATAAACCATATAATATAACAGGATTATACGATATCAAAACTCTTGGATTCAAGGTGATAAACACGTTAGCATCAATTGTGGTTGTATTACATAATCGCATGAGATTATAAGAAGCTGAGTTAGCAGAATAGCACAGAAAGATGATCAGGTGCATGTTTGGTTCCATATACTCATATGTTGAATCTGAAAAATCCAGCCAAGTGATCATATACTTCAAACAAGACCTCAAATCCCATAGTCACCCAAACATCATATAATTTTATTTTTATTTTTTTTGAAAAAAGAATAAAAGAAAAGTAAAGAAATTACAAAACAGGGTGAGACAGTACTTGAAGTAACCACCCATTGAAATCCACAGGACCCCATCCACGTCTTGAGGCTTAAAACTCAGAAACAAATAACCTCACTTATTACACATTAAAACCTTCATAGATGTCTAATTATAATACTAAAGAAACATAGGACTAGATTAGTAACTCTCAACCCACAAGTGAAAATAAAATAAAACAAACCATTCCTAAGAATATAAATGCATAAAAGCATTGTACATGAATAGAACGAAAACAATTTATGGATTAAAAAATTGATTTTTACCTCAGAGCAAACTTGTATTGGGGATCTACCACAACCATGTTTCTTCAAAGGCAGTGGATTTAGAGAAATAATCTGCTGCGCCTGATAAGAGCTTGACAAAAATTTTCGATGTGTGGCAGGAGCAGGTCCGGCAACACTATGCTTTGGTGGAGGAGGTGGCAAGCTAGGCTTAGCTTGTTCTCCATCATATCTTTCAGAATCCAAAAATCCAGAAAATGGTAGCATTTTATGACGATGAGTGTGCGGAATTGGTCTCATTGCAGCAACATGCAACTTCTGTTTAAAATTTCCTCCATTTTCACCTCCACGACCAGAAGGTAAGGGTTTAGTTTCTCTGGGTTGGCTCGGATCTTTTTCGACAAGGTGCAGGAGAAACCAACCAGGTAGGAGGCCTGGTGAGAAAAGTGTTGATAGGATCGGGCTCTATGCCTGGCTTTGTACAGAAGAAAAGGAGGCGATCAGCATCATCTTTTTCAAAAGAAGCAACTGACAGTCCTTGAATGCTGGCAATTCCTAGCATTACTAAGCTGCGGTAGGATACATCTGGGGCCAGCTGCCGCAAAACCTGTGATGGCATTCCACAAGACATAGCTATTGAGAACTCACATTGGTTGATTTGGGCCTACTATCATCAACCAGGAAGAGAATACAGGATGAGCATGGGATAATAATTCCATGTGTATTAAGTATATCTAAGAAAAAGACTTCTACAAATTTTGTATAACAAATTATACTTGTTAGACTTTTATTTAAATATACATTAGTTACTCTAACCAGCAGCTTATTGTTACAAAATTATATCATGACTTTATTTGTAATCTTTACTCCAATCAGCTACTAGAGTAGAAAGAGGAGATAACACACACACACACAAACAAACACACACATACATTCATACATATAATTGGTTATCTTACAAGCACTCATCCATGAATTAATGCAACTTCTTTCCCCCATCCATCAATTGGAATATTTACAAAAAAAAAAATCATTTTTTTAGGATATGAAAAATTGGAAGGATGCGAGACAACATTACCTGTGATGCCCATGTAGGAACCTTCATGGAAACTTCAAAAACACTTGCCCCACAGGCTATGGAAGCAGACTTTCGTGGCTCAGATGAAGGTGATTTGCTTTCCTCAAAACTAGTCAATGCATGGACTAGCTGACTGTTCTCAATAAGCTCATTTTTAATATGATTCTCCAAAAGCTGAGACAACAACCCCCCCACACACACACACCAAAAAGAAAGTACCAGAAATTGTCAGATGCATGTAAGATAAAGTGACAGGCAAGAAAGCACAAAATCAACCATTGCAGAGAAACCTTGTCCTTGCCTGATCATTAAAACAAGTTTGTGCACTGCCAGACACTAAAAGTGATATGTGAGCAGAACTGCAGGTTGATAAATCACATCGCATTGTCACCACACCACGAGAGAATGTCCCTGCCTGAAGAGGAGGTGGAGGCGCACTGCAAATAATGGTGAGATTTATGAGCTAATAAAAAAAGAAAGCAGTGAGACCAAAAGGCATTGAATGAGGGGGGTTATGATGATCATAATAAATATATAAAAGTCACAACTAAAGTCGCTCTAAGTTTTAAACCATGTGAGTGTGCAGGTCCACATATTCATGTATGTACATAAACAATGTGTCTGTAGCACTATAAATATCGAGGCAGGAAGCAAGAAACAGGGCTCAGATTCATTCAGTACCTTGTCCGGTTATGAAGTTTACTCCCACGAATCTGCATGCAAAACATTGCAAAACAATAAATAAATAAATAAAGAGCTGCTGAATACAAAAAAGAAGATAAAATTCAAATGATGAAATGTGAAGTGGTGATTGCATTTAAGCATGTGTTTGGTGATGTGATGCAGGCTCTTTTGCAAAAGCGTGTTTAGACTGAAAAGGCATTAATTTGATGCTTTTTTAGGTACTTGTTAATATTTTTGGCATCAGCAAATCAAAAGCAACTGAAAAGATAAAAGATATTGAATTTCATGCCTTTTCAGCCCAAACAGACTTTAAGAGGCACTTTCAAATGAAATGCAAAAACATTACCAAACACAGCCTAGTATAGTTACAACACATAAAAGCATATTTTCAGTATGTCAATTGCTGGAACATAAATCACAACAAACCTTGTTACAGTTTCTTGCTCAACAATAGAATGGCTACAACCAATGTACTTGCACTACCGTCAAGAATTTTTTTTTCTCGTCCCTAGTGCAGGAGACATAAACATGCTGGCTAAAGCCTAAAACATTCAGCATTTCTAATTTAGTGATGTTGACTTTTCAATTCAATGAGGACTGAGTGAAGAGGTATTGTCTATTACACCTCATATATTTAAATATGAAAATTCCATGAATGCCTGGGATTGTTCAGCTGAGGACTAAAGGGTGAGCTCATGGAGAGCCAAAAAAAAGGAAGTAGTGATATCAAAGACAGCATCATCTTCGTGGTTTCACAAGATTTACCCAAGGGATGCTAATGATTAGGAATTGAGGAACACCAGAAATTAGTAAAGCTGGCAATGAACTTACTTCAATATTTAAGAGAGCATTGAGCCCATCCGCCAATGATTCCAACAAACATGCATCCTGAAAAGAGTAAAGATTGTAATCAATTCATGCCCAGTGAGTACTACCATTAATATATTCAACCAAGCAACAATCAAATATATATTCAGAAATATGTCAGTCAGACGTACCAATGTGTGTGACAGACCACAAACAAGAAACCTCATGGTCACATCATCATGATATATTTTTATAGCAGGAAGAGCCCCAGAAGAGCTTTCTTCATCCTGATCATCTGCCTCAGGCAGGGTAATGTCAAATTTTAGCGGATCACCAAGTAACCGTGGTCCGGGTTTACCACCAACTTTCTGGCCATTGGAAGCTAGGGTATTGTTGTTTTCGCCCACAGTAGAGCCTAAATGATGCATAAGCAAGTTGGAAAGCATCGCATGTATGACTGCAAGAGCTGCAATGCACAAAAGAGCACAATAGAGGATATGACATTCATTTATTAATTTAATTTCACATAAAAAAATAGAGCATGTTGCACTGCTCTGCCATAGAAAATAATTCAGCCCGACAAAATTATCTATATGTAAAGCTCAACATCTGGTCCACAATCTCATCACAGGAAAATAACCCGCACCCAAACATATACTTCCACAGTTACAAATCTAGTCATTGATTCAAAACATGAATCCTTGAACAACAACTACTAGACTGCATATTATATAGAGCCATCCAAACAAGGAGGTTAAGATGGAACTAACAGGTCCACACATAATAGAAAAGGTCACTGCACAAAGTTAATCTTGATGTAAAAGTAGTAAATCATACCTTTGAACCACTGACAACAATGATTGACGAAAGTGAGAACCAGCATAGCATGAAAACATGCCTTTCCAATATATAACATATGGAACTCCCTGCCACATGTAAACACCAGTTCAACAATGATTCATGAGAAGAAGTCAGATAAAGTGTGTATATATACTGGTCTCCAACTTCCATGCACCATCTCTTCAAACATTTATTGTCAAAGAATCATCTCAACCCTAAAAATTTAAGTTATTAGATGAGGTCTCAAGCATATGCTCACACTACCTTGTACTTAATTTTATTGATTAGAATGCGAATGATATGATTTGAATTCATAACCATTTGATTAACAAAGCTCTAATACCATATCAAAGAACCATCTCAAACTAAAAGCTTTAACTATTAGGTAAGATCTCAAGAATAGTTATATATTACTTTCTAACATTTACAATTAGCTTAACCAGTAACTCCATCAAACAATCATAATCCTCATACCTCTTTCCCCATCCTAAAATTATATCAATAAATTAATAAATATTACAGAACTATTAAGGATTAATATAACCTTGGAGTGAAGTGCCTCTGCAAACTTTTCACCATTGGGAATCTCTAAATAAACCTGTACAGACATTTGAACGTAGATTCAGTGAAATGCTATGATTAGTGTTGCAGACTGCACAAGTATAATCAGACTAGACTTTAAGACAAACAATGAGTTCCATGTCACTGAAATGATAAACAAGGAGTAACGAGTATTATAATATCTCGAGGACCATCACTCACCGTGGGAGGCAATGTGGAACCAAATAGTCCACATAAGGATTCTGGGGTGGACAAGTCAATATCTCCCCATCTTAAAGGCCCAATTTCTTCACTATCTTCAATTTGCTCACCTTGAAAATACACAATACTGGGCTCCAATGAATGAAGCACACGCTGAAACTCATCAGTGCTCGGATTAGTCAGTACCTGAACCTGCATTCAAACATAAACGGTAACAACGTCAATTAAAACTAAAACTCAGAAAACCCATTAAAACCATAAATGCAAATTTATAGCCAAATTTTTTTTCAAAAAACATGCCTCCAGCCGCCCAGTAGAGGCGAGTTCCGGAAAAGGAAATCTAGGTTTATCATCGGAGAGAGGTTGCTTCTGCTTATTATCACCACCTTTACCACAAAGAGCAGCAAGTAGAGTACAATGATTCCTTAAATGGACCTTGAGCATGAAACATCATGCATACATGCCAAGATCCCTCAATATATGTTTGAAAAAATTGACAACTAAATCACTTTCCCCAATAGCAGTAGCGATTACCCTTTAACCTAGAAAACTCTACACAATCAAATCAAATAACAGAAACCCAAATTTTGCTACAACTCTATGGATCCCACCTTAACAAATCACCAAAAGCCTCAAACTTTGGTGCGAAACGCTCAAAACCAGACCTAAAAACACTCCAAATTGAAGAAAACTCAGCGACTCAGATGAGAAAAACAAGAAATCAAGCAACACAAATGAGCGAAATTGGGGAATTAGAAGAGGGAAAAATCCCAGCGGTGGAAGAGAATCGAAAACAACATAAACCAAAGAGAGAGTAAAGTTAAAAAACCCTAGATGGCAATATTAAAGAAATAATCTCTCACGAAAAACTGTAAGGACATCTTTTTTTCCCTTCCTCTAATAAAAATCTTCTCTTTGACTGCCTCACTTACTAAACCAACAAAATAAAAATAAAAAACCAATCCCAATAAGTAAATTATTAAAATAGGAAATAGGAGATCATTAAACCAATGCTTTCATTAAAATTCAATCAAAATCACCATTCTCTCTTTTTTCTCAAAAAAAAAACAACAAAGTTTCAGTTTTTAAACCACTGTTTTCCTTAACCAAATCAAGTCAAAAACCAAAACTCACGATAGAAAAACGTCCAAAAAGAAATAAATAAATGGGGGTGTGTTTATTTCGTTTCACATTTGATTGGATAACTTTTCATAATCATAAAAAAAACAAAAATAAATACGAGTGTATGACTTTTTGCCCACAAGATTCTCGGATATTAAAGGAACCAACAAACAAATACCCATGTTAACGTGTTCTAAAAGATGTACACTACTGCTCCTACAGGAAAAATATAATCATCATTAGAAATTTATGTCCCAGCTTCTTTATTTTTTTCACTTGCATGTGTTGTTGCTTTTGCTTGTGTCCTTTTTAGTTTAGTTCTTTTTTCGGGTCTCCTCTCCTGGGAAGAAAAGATTCCTTCAAATGTGCTGAAGGTAATTTGCTTTTGTTTTTTGCTGCGTTGGGTTGGATTTCCTCTTCATCTTTTTTTCCTTTTTCTCATTTCGTCTTGGATTTGAAGATGATCACATAATTCAACTAGACTCTTTTTCTTATCATTATTAATCATGATAATGATAAATCATTTATGCTGGGGTAAACAGATTGAGGAAAACACATTGATGGTTAAAAAGATGGATCATGTTCTTGATTTGAATGGGATAAAGATAGATTATATTAGAACTTGGTCTTGACTTAAATCTGGGCTTGTCTGGGTCCCGGTTGCCTGGATGGTCTAATTTTATTTTGTAAGGGAGGTAATTAATGTCGCCATAGACTTCGTAATCTTCGTTAATGTTCACATGGGAGTCATTACACATAATAATAATAATAATAATAATAATTATCTTCTAAAGCGTAGCTTACACTGCATGGTTTCTCTTGCTATATTATTTTATGGTTGATATTTTTTAAAATATTTTTTATTTCAAAAATATATTAAAATACTTTTTCATTTTTTTAAATTATTTTAACATTAATATTTTAAAATAATTTAAACCAAAATATAAAATATTTTTTTTAATTTTTCATATTTTTCTAAATGCATTACCAAACAGGTTAATCGTGTACCAAATAAATTTTTTTTATTAAAAATAAAACAATGTCAATGAAATATCAGACAAAAATGAGACATGAATCATTAATTTGACTGGTTCAATAAAATAAATAAATTTAATAGTGTGATTAAAAAAAGATTTGAAAGTAAAGTAAATAAAATGAGAAAATGACAATAATTAATGAAAAAAAAAAACCTTGTTGAAGATACATTGTCACTCTAGTAACCACCCTGCCATTAAAAAACGTATGTCGAGATGGTTCTAAGTTCTAACACCAAAGAGAAAGATTCCACGACAACACAAAAAACGAACACATCATTATAGGAAAAAACCGGAAAGCAAATTAAGTAAAATATCATAAAGTGAACCTCTCATGCTTATATTTAATCAATTAATTTAATTTAATTTAATTTAATTCAAGAACAAAAATTCTTTCAAAAAAGTTATATTAACGAAGAAGGACAATAAAAAAAGATATAAAAATAACCCGAGTTATTTTTAAAATTGGTATAGAAAGTAAATAAAATAATAATAAATATTAATCTCTAATTTAATAAATATTGAAAAATTAAATTGGAAAAACATGATTTTATGAAATAAGGAAAAAATCAAGCCAAGCAACCCTAGACAAATCTCATAAAACTATGTTAATCTTCCAAACTCACAGCCCATGAAATATCGAACACTGCCTCAACTAAAAAGCTCATTTACAAATCAAATTAATGTTGAGAAATGAAATAAAAAAATTCTAAAAAAACAATTGCCAATATAATGCATGTAGCAATCAAAAGAATAAATACAAAATTTGACATAAAAATAAAATAGATTTAAATGTTGAGAGATGAAGTTAAGAAATAAATATAATGAAGAAAATAATTCAAAACAAACGAATAGCCATCAAAAGAGTGAGGACCAAATCTAACATATGAAAAATAAAATAAAGGATGGTGAAATTAAAATAAAATTATAACTTTATAAATTATTTTAAATTAAACAAATAGTACTAAAGACAATAGAGACTAAATCCAAAGCACAACTAGTTTGAAAAGTTGTTTTGAAATTTTAGAGATCAAGACACATTAAACATGGGGGAGAAAGGAAAGAAAAGAAAAGGGGAAAGGTTGCAGATGCAAAACTGGATACAGATACACAAGCCATATAAGGATGAAGGTGACATCCAAACAATAATTATGTCTTGAAGAGTGCATGCTAACTCATTTAATGACATGTCATGTTAGCTATATTTTTTAATAATATTTATCATCTATTAAAATATCAATTTTCCTATTAAACTATTTAAATATAACCAAAAAAAAAGCAAGGTGAGAAGACAATAAAAACACCTAGATGGAATTTACAGGGTTTTTTATTTAATCAAAAAACTTATAGATAAAGTTACAAGGATTTTTATGTTAAGAGAAATTTAGTCAATTTACTATGTTTTTAAAATTACAATGTAGCAATCCCTAAATATTAGTTCAATATTGTTTCCTCTCGAGGATAACTTAATAATTTTATTGTGTATAAAAATATTTAAAAAATCCAATTATCCTAAACAGTCATGTCAGGATTTTTTTGTGAGAAAGGTAGAATAGTAATCTTATTGTCGTCATCCAAGATATAAATAAGTCGTAAACTACAGTTTTTGGTATTTTTAAAAACAACCATCCATTCTAGTGTTTTTCTTTATTGCACTATACACTAAAAGGGATGGAGGAGTTTATATTCCCTATATATTGTAGTTGCTCTCACAACTCACTACAGTTTGTCATAATGTGTTTTTTTTATTCTAAATCTTTTTTTAATTTGTCCTTTAAATTATCAAATTGGGTACCAGTTTGGTTTAGTTTCATAAGAAAATGGTGAGTTTAAAAAAGAAGAGACCGTAGTGGAAAACATGAAGGGAACAAATGACTTTAACAAAGTTTGTGCTAAAGATGCATTTTAATCCCAAAAGTTTCCTAATTATAAATATGTTGTCCCTTTAATTTTAAAAATTTAAGAACAATCTAAATTTTTATCCCAAACTTTATCTTACCATAATATGTTGTCCCTTGTTTTGAGATAAGAGAGGAAAATTGATTGATTTTTGATACGATAGAGAAAATTATTGTTTACTCTAATTAAAGACATGAAAAAAGGTTATTTTGGAGTTGATAGGTTCCTATTGATGGGGAGAGTTTATCCTATGTGTGTTTTTTCCCTTAAGTTTGCATTGTATGACAAATTTGTACTTGTAAATAATTTTAGTTTTGGGTTGATTGTGGGTTTTAAAGTGTCTTTTGGATTGTTTGAGTCCATAAAAATATGTTTACACTGTGTTTAGGGGTTATTTCTGGGTTTTTTGGATCAAAATATGGTTAAAATAAGTTTTATTTACTTTAAAATTTCACAACATGATTTGGGTTAGGCAAGGAAGGCAATGTGTTGTTTACTATTTTTTCAAAGATTTAAAAAGCAATTAGCAGGTCATTCACTCTTTAATAAAAAAAAAAAAAAAAGATTTGTACATATAGGCTACTCTAAACTTCCACACCTCAACCTTTTTTCTTGAGGCCCATGCGTAATAGGCCAACCAAGTTAAAGCACTTATCATTTTTCCAACTTTTTTCCTCTCAAGTCTTACTTGCCACTAATGGATTTTTTTTTTTTTTTTAATTTTATTATTTAATATGTTGTTGAATATTATTCAAGCAACACAATTTGTTTTGAATTGATATTTATATTTAGTTAATCATTTATTTGAAAATATTAATTATTTTTACTAGCATTATGAAGTTTTTATACAAATAAGAGGAATATATTGTTAGCCTCGATCAATACCTAAAAGTAACATCTCACATGGTTCGTTTACTTTATATATTGTTGATGGATACTCGACTAATAAGACTTATTTTGTTTTTCTTAAAAGATTTTTATTCGAAGAATATAAATATAAAAAAAAATTATTTACAATCGACATAAAAAAATAGCAATCAATAACTTCAAATATTGCTGATAGGTAATGGATTTAAAAAACTTGTTTTAGAATAGAGATTTTTTATTTTGAAGAATTTTGAACATAAAGGATATGCTACCCCTAATTGGTACCAAAATTAGCGACAAATATTGGTTTATTTACTTTGGATATTGTTAATGGATAATGAATCAAAACAATGATGTGTTTTATATTTTGAAAGGAAATTTTTATAATTGTTTTAAGAAGATAGGAAATTCTATTACAATATTAGGATATTTGTTTTTGCTAAATAGAATATTTTAACATGGGCTAAGCATTTTGTATGATGAACATTGTAACCAAAATATAAAACCCATTACAAGATGAGAAAAAACATGTACGATAAAAAAAACTTATTTTTATTGATTTAAACTCGAAGATAACTTTTGAACAAACTCATTATTTGAATATTTAGATACTCATACATCAATAAGAAAATATATTATCACATTAAGGAGAATAAAAATAAATAAGAAAACAAGATGCTAGTTTAAAGTTTGGCCTAAATACATAAATACTTTAAAATAAAACTCAGAGGACTTGGATATCAACTTGGAAAAGAGACTGGATTTTTTAGAAAACCTACTTTGATTAGGTTTTAACTCGACTAAACAAATAAAAAAATGGTTATCAACCATCTTTCACCACCACGGTAGACTAAATAATCTTTTTTTAGTAGGCTATAACAATAGTTATCTTACACTGTACCACAAAAAAATATATCTCGATCCATTACTTGAAATATCGAGTATTTGATTCCATGTGTCAAAAATAGTCAAATAAATGAGAATAAAATGATTAAAACCTAATCTTCTTCAATATCTAAAGACTAACCCATGAATCATTCAAGAAAAAAAAGTAATGAGCAATCAAAAAACATATTAATACAATACTTAAAGAATATGTGGAAAACCAAATTAAACCAAACCTACATACATGACTTTCTTCATTTATTGATTTTCCATTCAATTAGAGTAGCTAGTTTAAAATGTTTACAAAATGGATAAAAATAAGGGAAGCTTTTACCATTAATTTAAATGAAACATAATCATTAATTCCTATTTGTGAGTGATGTGTCATTTGATGTCCAGAGAATTCTTCGAGCTCCAGAGCTGAGGCCTCCCGCGAGCCAATCCAAGTCAGTATAGCAAAAAAACCAGACAAGGGGAAAGAAGCTATTAAGGATTTGGAGTCTTCCGAAGGTGACGATATTTCTGGCAAAGGGATCCTTCCTAAAGGCAAGATAAACACAATGGCTACCTACAACGGCCAACCAAGTGAAAGTGAAGAGGATTTTGAGGTCGATTCCAGCCAAGTTCAGAGTGACCAGAATGACGTGGAAACCTCATACATGGCTTTCGCCACAGTGAAGAAGAAAAAAGGAGTTAAGAAGAAGCACAAGGAGGCTCGCCGCCTCTAAGCTTCTTGGATTTTGCGGTTGGTTCTTTTCTTTCATAATATTTTTATGATAGGTAGTTGGAACATTAGAGGTCTAAACGGCCTAAATAAACAAAAAGCAGTTAGAGATTGGATTATTAAAAATCAGTTGGGTTTGGTGGGTATTCTGGAAACCAAAATTTTGGCTAGCAATCAGAAGTCGGTAGAAGATGGTTTGCAGCTGCAGTCTTGGTCTTACTTTTCGAATGTTCAACAAGATGGGAGAGCTCGTATAATGGTTGGGTGGGACCCAAATAAATTCCATGTTGTTTGCGTCTCCATTGATCATCAGTGGATTACTTGCAATGTGAGTTCAATAGCTGCCAGCATGCAATTCACAGTCTCTTTTGTGTATGGCATGCACTCTCCGACAGACAGACAAAAGCTTTGGGACTACATTATGTTGCAAAGCTCGTGCACTCCGCAAAGCTGGATTCTGATGGGAGACTTCAACGCTACCTTGAAGGCATCCGATAGCAGTGGGGGTGACCCTAACTGGGTTGGGCACAGGTTGGATTTTGGCCGTTGCTTAGAGCAGGCTGAGTTGTCTTCTCTTCCTTATCGTGGTCTAAAATACACATGGCATAACGGGAGGGACTCCACAAACATGATAATCAAGAAGCTGGACTGGGTCCTTAGCAATTATCCGTTCACGGTTGATTGGCCTCTAGCGCAGAGCCATTTTCTCCCTCGCACAGTGTCAGATCATAGTGCCATGATTTTGTATCTTCAGCCTATCGAGCCAACCAAAGCCCCTCACCGGTTCAAATTCCTCAATCTGTGGACTAGCCAGGAGGATTTCATTTCCCGAATTACTTCCATCTGGAATCAGCCAGTGCATGGCAATGCTTTCTATAGATTGTCCACCAAGCTGACTTTGGTGAAGGCTCATTTAATTGTCTGGCATAGGAATAACAGAAGTGGAATTTCTGGCAGAGTGGTCAAAGCTAAGGAGGATTGGTCTACCGCTCAGATTCAGTTGGATAATGACCCTCAGTCCGAAGAGTTTAAGGAGGCAGAGCGGGCGGCGGCGATAAACTTCAATCAGCTGTCCAGGGAAGAAGAGGCTTACTACAAGCAGAAATCGCGTATCAACTGGTTGACATTGGGGGATCGGAACACTACTTTTTTTCATCGCAGCATGCGTCACCGCCATGCTCGAAACAGAATTAGCAGCCTAGTGGATAAGGATGGCATCCTCATTGATGATCCGGATAAGATGGGGGAGGTTGCAGTAGATTTCTTCAAAGGCATTTTAGCCCATGAAGGCGCGATGGGAGAGCATGAAAGCAGCAGCTGTTTCACGAATTATATAGGAGAGAGCACAAAAATTGAGCTCTCGGCTAACATCACAGAAGCGGAGATAAAGCAATCTTTGTTCTCTATCTCTGATGATAAGGCTCCGGGGCCAGACGGGTTCTCCGCCCATTTCTTCAAATACTGTTGGAATATTGTGGGAACAGATGTGGTGGAGGCTATCAGATCCTTCTTCAGTACTGGAACAATGCCTAGGGGGATAAATGCGACTACTATTGCTCTGGTTCCTAAAGTGGAGAATCCCAATTCGATGGACGACTACAGGCCCATTTCTTGTTGCAACGTGCTCTACAAAATTATTTCCAAAACCATAGCCAGCCGTCTTAAGGGAGCCCTTGCGGAGGTTATTAGTCCTTCCCAAACAGCTTTCATTCCGGGCAGACAAATCTCGGATGCTATCCTGTTAGCTCAGGAGCTGATGCACAGATATCACCTGAATCATGGCCAGCCTAGATGTGCGCTGAAGATTGACCTAAGGAAGGCTTTTGACACAGTTCATTGGGAGTTTATCATTGAGGGGCTGCAGAGGATTGGGATTCCCCATATCATGGTTCAGTGGATTCGGGCCTGCATCACTACCCCGTGGTTTTCGGTCGGCATTAATGGATCCTTGCATGGATGGTTCAAGTCTAACCGTGGCCTTAGGCAGGGAGATCCGTTGTCCCCTTATCTCTTTGTCCTCGCTATGGAGGGGCTTAGTGGGTTGGTTAAAGAGGCAGTCAAGAACCCTCTTTTCAAATTCCATTGGCGATGCCGCAGGTTGGGAATTACCCATATAGGGTTTGCTGATGATCTTCTAATGTTCAGTCATGCAGATGCTGCTTCAATCTCAATCATAAAGCATACCCTAGACAAGTTCTTGGATATCTCCGGCCTTAGCATCAACTATTCCAAAAGTTCTATTTTCTTAACAGGGGTTGATGATGCTGCTGCTAGTGAAATCCAGAATATTTTAGGGTTTGCTCGAAAGACTACTCCAGTGGCTTACCTGGGAGTTCCTTTGCTGTCTACTAAGCTTTCAAGAGTAGATTGCAATGGTCTCCTGGAGAAGCTCACAGCTCGTATCAAGCTTTGGACCACTACCTCGCTCAGCTATGCGGGTAGATTGCAGCTCATCAAGTCCATTTTGTTCTCTATGCAGGTGTACTGGTCTTCCATCTTCATTCTTCCAGCCTCGGTCATAAAGTCTTTGGAAGGCATGTTGGCAGCTTTTTTATGGCGGGGCTCTTCTATGGCGCACCATGGGGCAAAGGTCAGCTGGAATCACATTTGTTACCCTAAAAAGGAAGGAGGCCTAGGGGTGAAAAGTTTAAGAGATTGGAACAAAGCAGCCACTTGCAAGCACCTTTGGAGAATCAGTACAGCCACTAATTCCATTTGGGCCGATTGGGTTAAATCTGAGCTCTTAAAAGGTAAAAGTATCTGGCGGGCTCGAGTGACGGGTCCAATATCCTGGGCTTGGAGGAAGATCCTAGAGAGTCGCATATGGTTTCGTGGATTGTTTAAAAGCAAAATAGGAACCGGAGCTAACACTTCCTTATGGTTTGACCCTTGGCTTCCTGATGGTAGTACTTTAATTAACTCTTACAGAGCGAGGATTTTAGCCTCCACTGGTCTCCCCTGGGATGCGAAAGTTGATAGTATCATTCAGAATGGGAATTGGTCGTTCCCTTCGGGTCATCAGGACCTAAGTGTAGTGTGGAACTCTATCAATTTCCAGCCTAGGGTGCATAGTTCAGACCATTTGGAATGGATTGGGCATCACTCAGGTAAAATTTAGCATTGCTTCAGCTTGGGATTATATTCGCAGGAAGCGGCAAGTTCACCCTCACGCTTGGATAACCTGGTTTCCAGGGCATATGCCAAGGCACTCCTTCATTGTTTGGTTGGCTATGAGAGGAAGACTAGCTACGATGGACAGGCCCCATGTGCAGCGGATGGTAGCTGATAATTCTTGTGTGCTTTGCGGGGTGCAGCCTGAAAATCACACGCACTTATTTTTCCAATGTAGTTTTTCTAATGCTCTGTGGGATCATCTTTCAACTAAAGCAGGAGTGATTTGCCCTTTCACTCAGTGGGATGACATCCTACAGTGGGCTTCTTCGAACTTCAGACACAAGAAGAATTATAGTCACATTTTGGGCTATTATGCGTTATCTACCTCTGTGTACCTAACGTGGCAGGAACGCAACCATAGGGTTTTCAACAACAAGCACACGACGGTGAGTATGCTCAAGGAGGAGGGCATGAAGATTATAAGAATTCTGCTGCTCAACCACAACAAGCCCATCCCGGCGAGAGTGCGTTCGGAATGGAACTTGTAGCGTGGCTGTCTTGTGGTCTGCTGGGTTTGTTCTCTAGGTTAGGCTTTGGGGCTCCGGATAGTTTTGCCCGGTTGTTGTAGCCATTTGGTTTTAGGCTTAGTTTGTGCAGGTTCTTTTTTGTTGTTTTTTGGGAGGAGTCCTCCTAGGTTGTTGAGTTTGTTGTTGCCCCTCAGTCTGGGCCCTTTGTAGCCAGCTGTGGGGTTCCCCCTTTTGTACAGCTCCCTTTCTCTTAATCCATACGAACTTTGTTCAAAAAAAGTGTCATTTGATGTGAAATTTCAAAGTGTTAAAATCAAATATTACCTACAATGTTATTGGTAGGATCAATGTTTCGTTGGGATATTAATGTGGTCCACTTATACATATATCCCTAAGAACTCGGTGTAATCTTTTATTTTAAATGTTATTTTAAGGTTCAAATCAACAATTGCTAGAACCTTTTAAACCCTTAGAACACTACAAATTAATGTGATAACACCTTTAAATTAATAAAATAATAGTTTACTCCATATTTCAAGAAAAAATAAAAAAATTAAATAGTTTATTGTCGGTATAAATAACATATCTTTAAAGTGATAAATTTTCCAACAATTAAGCACACTATATGAAAAAACAATTTGCCAATAAAAGAATAAATTTCAAAGGATAAACAACCACAAACACCCAAACCACTTCAACCCTAATTCATATTTATACGAAATATGACAATAATTTCTGGAAATTATGTTAACAAACACAAAACCTGTAAAAAAACTTGGAGCACATGATGAGAAATATTAATGATAGTTAAACCTTTAAATGTCATCCCAAAATAAATATGATATATTACTCTTCATCATATAATACTTTATTATTCTTGACAAAAGCTAAAAAAATATATAAAAAACAAAGAGAACACCATTTATGCAACTCTTAACCATATTTGTAGTTTGCCTCATACATGACTTGATCCATCACAAGTCAACATCATTTAAAATAGGTATCAACATCATTTAAAAAATAGATGTAAATAAATCAATAGAGGGCTAAATAAACCAACATTTTTTTTTTATGAAAATGATGTAAGGAAAGAACCTCTAAAGGGAATATAGATATATAGATGAGAAACTAGCACATAACATAACAATTACTAGCAATAAAAAAGGTCACTAGCAACCTATAATGTTGACTTGTTGCTCGTTCCTTAGATTAATTACTTTCTTCGTCCCTCTCTCTTATGTTAAAACTAAAACTCAACATTACTAAAAAACATAAATTTGAAACTCTATTTTTAAAAGAAAATAATGTAAAATCATCATATATTTTTATAAACTTCTCTTTGCGGCCCCTTTTTCTTCAATGTTGCCTTGCCTTCTTTATCCCTCTCTTCATTGTCTTCTTTGTGCCTGTTTGAAAGTGTGATTGTGATTATTTTTGAAAGTATTTTTGTTCAGAAATGCATCAAAATGATATATTTTTTTAAAAATTATTTATGATAAAAACACATGAAAATAATATAAAAACACAATTTTTTTTAATTTAAAATAAAAAATAATTTTTTTTTTCAAAAACACTTTTGAAACGCAGTGGAAATTCCCTCTTTGTTTAGCATATGGTAACCTTCTTCGTCCCTTTCTCGTATGTCCTTCAAAGAAAATTCACTAAACATGCTCATAAAAATTAAAAATATAAAAGAGTTAAAAAGATTTAAATTGAAGAGTATTATAATTATTATATTCAATATTGAAAAAAATATAAATATTTAATTAATCTTGGCAATGAAAAATACCTACTCTCACTTGGTTGTGCTTTTTAAGAACAAAATAATTATTTTATTATAGATTGTTATATTGTAATACCCATTCGTTTATAGTTTTTGTTAATAGGATGGGCCTAATGGACCAGGAAAGACGACCCATTATAGTCAAACCCCTTCAATCGCAAAAAATAAGGCCCAAACCATATAACTTTTCTTCCTTTTCTCCTCTTCGATTCCCCTGCTGCTACTCTCTCTATTTACTGTTCCATCTTCTCTGCACGATAAACAAAGGAAGACAGAGAGAAGTACAACGGTGACAAAAATCGCCGAAGAATTGTACTGCTTTGAGATCACCGGGGAGTTGTATTTCCAAGCGTTGATTTTGCAACGTTATTTTGCTTTACTCTACATCTTATTGACGATCAGGTATTTCAACTGAATTTTTTTGGTTGCAAAAAATCGATTGAAATGGAGTTTCTCAATTTCTATTGTTTGTAATTTATGTTATCATTGGCTTTTGATATTTTTTTTTCGTTTTGATTAGAAAAGCTCATTTTTGCTATTTTTTTAATTGTTGAAAGAAATTTTTTCCCTGTTGAGGAAATAGAATTAGATATGTTTGTTAGTAATCTTTTACACGAGAAGTCTTAGAGTTCATTTACAATTGCTGCTAAAATATATATATTTTATATTGTTTTAATATATTAATATCATTTTATTTTTAGAAACCACTAGGCATAATTTAAATTTAAAAACATTATCAAGCTGCACTATAAGCATTGACTTATACCATTAATCCAACTCACCTATCACGCTAATATAAGCAAAAGCGCGTGTGCTTTACCTGATCTGTATTGATTACAACTGCTGTACTTAGTAGAAACTGTCAAGCCACCATTCTCCTTCACAGAAGCATGATCTTGCACCTAAAAACCCACAAAACTTACTAAAAAAGAAAATAAACAGAAATATCACTAAATTGTTAGGGTAAGGTATTGAGAGAGGACACAATTGCTGCTTGTTGTTGTTCCAGTAAAGGTGCATTCTATTCATAACAAAAACCAAGCAGCAGTTGTCAAATAAAAGAATAGATATCAGCTACTAGTTAGTGTAGGAATGTGAATCAAAGACCTAGTTGTGGATGTGAGTTTAGTAACACAAGCTCTAATGATTTAAGAGTGCAAAAGATTGAAAGAAGAAACCTGTTCCCAAGTAGAAGCGAAGCTGTATCCTTCAGAGATGACAATTTGTTTGTTGAGATTTGGAGGACTTTCCTGTTTGCCATGTTTCTTAATTCAGTTTTCGAAACTTCAGAGAGAGAGGTCTCTATCATCTGACTGGACTCATCAACGGTTTTATGGACGAGTGAGTCCCTAATAAGGAACGAAACTTAAAGCTCCATGCAGAAGATGGGTATAACAGATAGACAAACTAAAAGGATTATATGAAGTGGTGAGCAGCTTTATTTAAAAAAAGACTCATCAATCATCGGCATATCATATCCACTCTTCTCTATAAACTTCACAAGCTGACTCTCTCACTCAAGCTAGCGGCAGCGGCAACAGCAACGGATAGATAGCCACCTTAAATTTGGCAGGGCTATTGTCTTCACCTTAGAAGTTATATTGCAAGGGGGCTTTCATAGATGTATTTCTTAGTACTAACCAAATTTCTCCTGGAGGAATAGTGAGCAGCTACCTATAAATCCAGCAACTCTCTCTTTCTTGACTGCTGTAGTGGCCTCTAAGTCCTTTGACTATTTCTATCTGTAATTGTCTGATTATATGCGTAAACAAATACCCAATACATGATCGTGGTGGTTTACTTAGGCTTATATCACACACACACATATATTCGCTTTCATTCCATTTGTCTGTTGTTTGATTGGTTGAATGGAGGTCGTGTGCTGGTTTCATTTGTGCATGTATTTTGTTATATTAGAGATAACACGTGCATAATAGCTTGATCATTGATATGTATTTTTCTTTTGTGCTACTATGAAGTGATCAGACAATAAGAGTTTTCACTCTTTGATCACACTGTTCCAGTAAATTGTGAAGTTGAACGTACTTAAGCTTTTACTTTTGTTTTTGTTCTTTGTCAGTGTTAATTTTCCAAAATTTTAGGTTGCAACGTTGATCATTTTTTTTTTCCATTCCTTTTCATAAGCTAAATGATATGCATCAGTCAAATGGCTGAAATGTCATACATAATTTTATAAGATTTATCATCGAAAGAAGAGGAAAAAAATGTAAAAAAAGAGTAAATAAAGAAATTCTTTTCTTTGAAAAAAGGAAAAGGCAAGCCTGGGATAACAATTGCTTGGGCTTGGCTTGCCAGGTCCTTGCGCACCGGGGTTTGGTCCTCTGGCCAGCACACTTAATTATGAATGAAAATAGAAAACATACCAAGCTTTTTCTCAAAGCCTTACTTCTCTTTAATAAGCAGCAAGATAGACAATAAGGACGATGGTGTTTTCTCGGATTTTGAGGATTACAAGAAATAGCAGCTGTTGGTTTCTCTCTCATCGACCCTCACCTTATGGACTCTTGCTGTCCATCAATTCCCACTCTTCTACTCCAAAGGTAATACTAACAAATCTCCTTTATTGATTTCTTTTATTCTATGACATTAGCAAGCTCATTCTCAAATGGGGCTCTTCATTCTTTTATTCCTTTCATCATGGCTTGTTTCATTGTTTTTTCAAGTGTGTGGGGGTGTTGGTGTGGAATTGGAAAGGAAACAAAAATTGAGAACATTGCCCGTTCTTCTTTTTGGAGCTGTTGGGTGAGCTTAAAAATGAGGAAATGAAATGGTAGGTTTAATTTAGATCATTGTCACTGCTGTGGTAATAAACTGCTAATTCAGAGACGTGTTGTTGTGGCAATCAAAGCCAGTGTTTAGGGGGCCTTTCAGGCTTGGGATGAACTTAATTAAAATACTGGAGTTTTTTTTTTCTTTGTTCGAATTGTTGGTATGCTACAAGATTTTCCTAGTAATTTGTGCCAAATAGAGCATTCTTGATGAGGATCAGGGTGTGCTAACCCAATCATATGCAGTAGATGACAGGGAAAATGACTTAAATATATGTACCTTAAATCTGAAAAGCTTCTAAATTGTGATGGGGTGATTCTACTCCATAGGACTTATAAATGATCATTTGCTAGTGACGCATAAGCCTGCTTTATGATTTGGGATGAAATGGCTGGGAGTAAGCGAATATAATGGATTTGAGGGAAGAGATAACAGCAGGATATTTATTGTCTAAAACTAACCATATCTGATAAGAATCTTTTTCCAAAAAGTTTTAGTCTCATTATACATGGTTAGATTTGAGAAGACTGGATGTTATTTTAATTTTGGTAGGCATCAATTTCTTTAAAGGATTAACAAGGTTTAGATCCGTGTTTTAATTAGAAAGTTTTATATTGGGATTACAATTTCATGTTTGCATTAAGCTTTATACGTGATGTATTAGGAGCTCAGTCTTTTATATCTTTTTAAGCTTTCTACTATTGATTAACTTGCAGTTGTCTTACATATGTTGTAACCATTTATATTCTACTTGTTTTTGTTTCTGGTTATTAGTAGGTTTTCAATCACAGAGAAACTTATTCTTGGACTGTACCTTCCTTTCATGTTTTCAAGCATCAGATTCATCACCAGAGCAGTTCCTTAGTGGAGGTTAGATATAGCACTCTCTTTTCATTTCTCTCCATGTTCTGTTTTTCATAATGTGTTTATACATATATATTCTACTATATATTTTGGGTATGTAAAAATGTATTCACTTATAACATGTACACGAGGCATGGGAATGTGGGAGTTCATGATTGTGGGATATTTACTATTCTTAGAGGATACTAGGGTTCAGCTTTTGTCCCTTTTCCTGTTGGAACATTTTAGTGTGTGATATGTATCCAAAGAAGCAAAAAGTACACCTCAATTATTATCCAATACTCTTTAATGATGTGTTGTGGACTTGGTGAGAAGTTTCATTAAAAAAAGGTACTATCCAGTACTGTAAGCTTAGTGATAAATCTGACTGTGGACCATTTGTTTGGATTGGATCAGCATGTGGTAGTTGAGCCAGGTTGTACCTTGATATAGTTGTATATCATTAACAGATTTCAATTTATTTCCTCTTTAAAGTTGAAGCTGCAAGTTTTGAATTTAGAGATCTCTTGTGGTTTTATGGTGTTGGGAATTAGGGCAGATATAACATAAGGTCCATTCCCTTTTTTCTATATACTCATTGAATAAACATAAGTTTTTATGGGGTTTTGAGGTGCTCAATGCTTTGAATTAGGTAGCTTGATAGTTCTTGACTTTCTTGGTATACTTCCAATGTATGAGAGGCCATGTTATTGGTGCCTTGATCGCCAAACACTTGGTTTTCTATTATGGATACTGCTTCTGAACCATCACACATTTTCTTGTGTGCTACTTTGCTCACTCCTACGAGTCAATACTTTGTTTTCCAGGAACAGCTCGACCCATTTTCACTTGTTGCTGATGAGCTATCACTTCTTGCTAATAGATTGCGGTCAATGGTAATTGCTGAGGTATTTATTCTGTCTTTTTGCATGTCAATTATGGTTGGTAGCAATAATAGATATGACTTTCCTTTTCTGTTTTAATCATGCTGATTTGATATGACATGACAAAATTTAGATTCAAATTTTGTTCGCAGGTTCCTAAGCTTTCTTCCGCTGCTGAGTACTTTTTTAAAATGGGAGTACAAGGAAAGAGGTTCCGTCCCACGGTAAACACAATGATGCTTATGTGCTCATTATTTGGGTTTGCTTCAAGATTATGTTCAGTTAGTGTCCTATGAGTTAATATAATATATGTTGAGTGTGATTTTGGTGGCTACATTACTGGAAGGAAGTTGTCCATATACTTTGTTGCTTTTTTTGAAACATTTAAGTGTGTTGTTCATTTTAATTTTTGGTAGTAATAATATTATTGCAGCAATGACCAAAGACATTATTACTTGTCTCTTTTGGACTAGGAAAATGCCTCAAAGTCCAAACTTAAGGCTCTGCGACTTAGCTCATATTAAGCTCTGAGACTCTAAGTCTATTATGATTCACCTTGTTGTACACTTGAAACTCTTCTCACATCGGGAAACCTGCTTATTAGTTAGTCAATTTTAATCCAATATCCATTGGTATTACTTTTACTAATTTCTGACTTTGAAACTGCAATTTCGAAAATATAT
Organism: Salix koriyanagi; assembly: GCA_029228605.1. Taxonomy (NCBI): domain Eukaryota; kingdom Viridiplantae; phylum Streptophyta; class Magnoliopsida; order Malpighiales; family Salicaceae; genus Salix; species Salix koriyanagi. Next base: position 11,137,181 of record CM055332.1, read on the forward strand.
GAATAAATAATTTGAAAAAAAATGCATAGGAAGAAAACATGATCAACTAACATTGCTTATGCAATGTTTTGTTAGGTATCATGCCTAGCCTAGATCATTTGAACTTTAGTCTGAAGCTACAAGCACTTGATTGTTTCTTGTTGAAGTTTTCTAAACTCAATGTTTTTAATTGTTATCAACTAAAATTATGTTTGATTTCTCTCTCTTTTCAAATACATCATACAACTCTTTAAGTTTTGTGTAGGTTTTGTTGCTGATGGCGACAGCTTTGAATGTGCGTATACTTGAAACGGCAACTGCCAGTAGTGTAGGAGATTCTTTGACAACAGAACTACGTGAAAGACAGCAATCTATAGCTGAAATTACTGAGATGATCCATGTCAGTTTCTCATAGTTCAGTATTTTTCTTTTACCAAATGCCCTTTTGATATAGCTTCATTCACTCATGCTTTTGTATCAAGTGAAGAAACATGTTTGTTATTGCTTCAGTACTAATGCAGTTGTTCCACGTGTTAGGTGGCAAGTCTTCTGCATGATGATGTGCTGGATGACGCAGATACAAGACGTGGTATTGGCTCATTAAATCTTGTTATGGGGAATAAGGTACTGCATTGTATCTTTCTTTTCTATATGAGTTCCACTCACCTTTATATTTTCTATAATTTTTTAACTAGTTATACTGGTTTTGGGTCTCTTTATTGTACAATTCTAACTTTATCCTGATTTTCTTTTGAAATGTGGAGTTGCAAAGAACATTTGTGGTGTGTAAATCCTTCACATACTGCTTTTCAATCCATGCTTCTTCACATACTGCTTTTCTATCTGTGTTTTCTAAAACTAGGTTTCTTAGTAGTTATGAGTTTCATTATTGTTGCATGTGGAATTTTAATTGCTCATGTTCAGCACTGCAGGAAGAATTTTGATATATTATCCAAACTGTTAATTCCTTCTGACCTTCCAGCACTGGCAGGCTTCAGGCTCCATATAAAAAGTAGAAACATTTGTTTCAAGGAGAAGCAACATCATATGGAAACATTATGTGTGATGGTGTTGTGAATAAATAGTTGATCCCTGCTTGGTACTTGGGTTGAGTTTGTTATGGAGTGAAAAAGTTGGAGGTGAAATGTAAAGGATGTAACATTTAAGAGTGAAGTGTTAAGGTTGTTAAAAAATGTTTTAAGAGTTAATGTTTTTTGGTAAGATTGTAAAAGATCACGGGTATTTGTGGTCCCCATGCTAGTCAAATCAAATTTGAAGTCGAATGCAAGAATAAATACATTAAATAATACAGGTGCAGAAGTTTGGTTTAAATAATGTTGGGTATTAATGGTAAATATGGAGAATCAGTAATTACTCGAGTTGTTAAGGTAAATTGTATCAAGGAAAACACATATATCTCTAGCCATATGTTTTTGGAGGGATTATAAAGCTTTGTGCTTTTGAGTTCTCATAGCTATATATGTTTTGGGGATGCTGAGGTGGTTTACTTACATATTTAACTGTTCACTTGCTCTGGCCCTGTATTTATATTTTTCTTCAGTAATATCCGATACCTTCTCCAAGATACTGATTATGATGATAACATTGACTTTCCCTGGCAAGATCTTTTCATAGGATACCCTATCAAATCATATGTTATGTAATTCCCCATGCATGTGGTACTCTACTGGTTGTGAATCTGCTAATAAATAATAGCATCACAATACTTTTCCATATATTATTGGGCATTTTTTTTATTATTATCATTTCAATTTGTACATTGAAATTGAGTTCTATGTCTCTTTTTATGCTTTGCTTAGAGTAATAAAATTGTAGAGGATTGTAGTCTAAGGTCTTCTTGTTTTTAATTTATTCCATTTCATTTGTATTGCAGGTGTCAGTACTTGCTGGAGATTTTCTACTTTCACGAGCTTGTGTAGCCCTTGCTTCTTTGAAAAACACAGAAGTAAGAATACATTGATGTTGTTCATCTAAGCATGCAAACCTAATATTTAGCAATAATCTCTATTTAAGCAAAGATATCAAGTCTTTCTATACCTCTTGGTATCTCTCAACTTTAATCGCAGGCTCATAAAGCACCTCAAAAGAAATCCTGTATATTTCAAACTTGTTCCTTATGGTAAAATACGGTGGTGAAATAACCTTGGGGTTGAATAGCATAATGGAATGTCAAGTTTTAGTTCCAATCCCTCACTTTTACCGCTTTTGCATATAGATATGACCCCATAAACTTACATTACTTCTCTTGCATATAGATTTAACTGAACTGCATCATTTGGTGCCAAATTCATCATACACCAGTTAATTGGTTCATGCATTTCCATTTCCCATGATTAATGAGATGAGATAGTATTAGTAAGCGCCATGTTAAGGACAGTGATATATATATATATATATATTCGCGCGCGCGCGCGCGTGTATTTGGGGGTCGGGAGACGTCATATTTGCTCAGAACCACTGTTATGTGCCTGTAGGTTGTTTCATTACTAGCGACAGTTGTAGAGCATCTTGTTACTGGTGAAACTATGCAGATGACTTCAACATCTGAGCAACGTTGTAGGTATGCTGCTCTGCTTTCACTTTTATGGATGTCTGTAGAATTTTTTATCTGGCTTGCCTAATCATGGATGGGTGGCTGTAATTTTCGTTTGAAAACAATGATCCAATCGCTTGTACATGCTGACTGTTTATTGTTCTCAAGATCAGTTACTTTTTAATGGAAGGGGTAAGGCAGGCCATGACAGCTTGATATATTTTTTTGTTTCCCCCTTAAATCAGTTCTTTTCACCAAGTAGTTTCAATTTCTAATATAAGTTGTTTCTGATTGTTTATTATAATCTAATGCTTTCGCCATGCATCTCCCTTTCACAATAAGTGGTTTGGGTTCTACCTGGAATTGCAACCTATAATTAAACCTATTTTGTGTCGAAGCACCTCATTATGCAATGTCCTACATAGTATCGCCAAATATAAGTTCTTGTTTTGGCCTGTTCAACTAGGACACCCTTTATGACGTTTAACAAAATGAAATGGTTCTGTGTGGTCTAATGACTATGAATGCTTTCATTTAAATGGCATGAAATGGTATAAAAAGATGCACATGGATAAGTTTATGCATGTGAATCAACTGGATGACTGGTAGGCTATGAGACACCTTTTCCTTAACTTATATGATTACACCTATCTAAGCGATGGCATGCTATTCATCATATTGATGTTGCCATGATTTGCAATTAACACCTCAATGATCTTCCATTTTTTGGTTTATTTGACTTAAAAGGTGTTGCCATTGCAGCATGGAGTATTATATGCAAAAGACGTACTACAAGACTGCATCTTTGATTTCAAATAGCTGCAAGGCAATTGCCCTTCTTGCTGGGCAAACTACAGAAGTTGCAATGTTGGCTTTTGAGTATGGAAAAAATCTGGTACGCAAAATTTCTTCCTTCCTTGGGTGGGGTGGGGCTCTCTTATTTGTTCCAAGTTGTGTTTTCATTTTGTTAGTGTGGAAAAATTGATGGATTAATCTTTAGTTTCTTGTCTGATACCCTTCTGTCTATGATTGTTCCTTTTCCTATATTCTAACTGTTTTCTTTTCCAGGGACTGGCATATCAATTGATTGATGATGTTCTTGATTTCACGGGCACTTCTGCTTCCCTTGGAAAGGGTTCATTATCTGACATTCGCCATGTAATTCTTCTATCCCTGATATGATGTCTACTAGCTGGAGATGATAATGGTTGTAAGCTTGAACTGGTTGTAATTACACAACCACATTAAATAGTTGACAAGGTTGCATTATTTTCCTTGAAGAAATATATATATTTGCAACAATGTTTTAGGTCAAAATTTGAATTAGGTTAGACTTTGTTCTCCGATAAGATTGAGAACAGGCAATCTTGATTCAATTATCTTATGGAACTGCAAATGACTAATTTCTCTTTTTTATCGCAATCCTCATTCTACAACAACAGGAAAATGTAAAAGCTGAAGCATTATGTTTATCCCATTCAGTCGTACTATCATGAAGTTGGCTAATTGTTGATTCTTTTGGAAAGGTCATGATCAGGGCTGCTGATGTTCCACCTGCCAACTTCTTGGCTTATGCCAGTGTCCTTGGAACCACATTACATAATGGTGGCCAAATGTTTTGGTTGTCACTTGGTTAAAAAATTCATAGCTGTCTTTATTAGCTTTGACACTAAAGGCAGGCGTAGTTGTATCTTGCACTGGATTGATTTGATCTTTTTCCACTGGCTTGATGTAGAAGAGTGTATAGTATTTGATCTCAATAAAACTGCTTTTACATTTTAAAGTCCCTACATTGGCCAGTGTCATTTCATTTGTGACTTGAAGACAACTCTCAACATTGTTTTTGATTCTGTTACATTTTGAGTTGCACATCAGAGCTCATTTTGATAATTTCGGGTTCAACAATGTGAAATTTTATTGCAGGGAATTGTCACAGCTCCAATATTGTTTGCCATGGAGGAGTTCCCTCAGTTGCGTTCAGCTATTGACCGGGGTTTTGACAAGCCTGAAAACATCGATGCAGTAAGTTCATCTTCATTTACTGATCTCAAAAAATGCTGACGTGTGACAATAATAATCTACCATAAAGCTGAAACTACCTTAGAGAGTTGCAAAATAATTTTTTCTTGTTTTTATGCGCATCAATTCTCTGATGCACCAAACATTCATGCATAATCATCCAGCAACAAAGAAACTTATATTGCTTGCATTTCTGTTGTCAATCTGTGTTTTACGCTGAAACTTGATGATTCTGACACGGAGGCTATGAATTTTGGTGGACTTTAGCTTTGGCATTCCAGTATGGAATTTTGGAGAGTGCTTAGTATTTTACTTGTTCAAAATATTTTGAATGATTTGGAACTCCTTTTCGAATGACAACTGAAAATCTGGACAATAGTTTTCTATAGGCAAGAGGTGAAATACCTGATGTATGATTTTGCCCTTTAGGAGGTGTTTGCTATTGGGCATTCCGCTTTTCTACAGAGCACGATATGTTCATTCCACATTCCTTTCACTCCATCTAATCCCCGTTCAAAGCTTTCCGTTGTTTTCTTTACTTTGGACTGAGGAACATGCTTCCCTCTTATCCCCGTTCCTTTCACTCTGTTCATGATTTACTTGGAGTGCTGATACCAACCCATCTGTTATATAAAAGCATGGGTAAAGTGATGATGAGCTTTCTTATTGGTCTGAAGCTTGATGCCCTGATCGTTACTACTGTTCATATCATCTGTCCCCCCCCCCCCCCAGAAATTAATGTTAATTTATCCGATCTGTTCTGTCTATGGATTCAGGCCCTTGATTACCTTGGGAAGAGCCGTGGAATACAGAGAACAAGGGAGCTAGCTGCAAAGCATGCTAATCTTGCTGCAACAGCTATTAACTCTTTACCTGAAACTGATGATGAAGAGGTAAGAAAATCACGGAGGGCGCTAGTTGATCTTACTCAAATAGTAATCACAAGAAATAAATGACAGAATATGAATTCTTGCAACATAGTGTAGCAGATTTTTGCTTATTTTTCATTTTATTGTTCATGCATTTGAGGGTATTGTTCCACATTATTTATTCAATTGCTTGAATTTTTGTTCCACATTTTATTAAAGAGGTAATAGAATAAATAAGAATAATGAAGATTAAAAGAATGAAGAAAACTTTCTTATTTTATATGACTTTGTAACAATATATCTGTGTGCTTATCATTTTTCAACAATGCATTTATTTATAGATACATGTAAATAAATACTTGTAAACTCAAAGGATATAAGAAGATATAGATTCAAATGAACTTGGAGAGATTCAAAAGAACTTGAGAATGATGAATGAACATAATAATAAAGAGGTGTAAGAAGACAACTAGGCATTCATATACTATGTATGATTTTGTAACACTTCTCTTTGAATGTCTACTGTACAACTTACGCATTGAAAACTATATCATTAAAAACTTTACTAGAAAAAATCCAATTCCAAATGTTATAATTATTAATGCTTTAGTGAACAAATCTGCTGGATTATCTTTTGAGCGAATTCGCTAAACATCAACATTAACATACTTATCAAGGTCATGTGTGACAAAGAATTTCGATAAGATATGTTTTGTTCTATCTTCTTTGATGTATTATCTCTTTAATTGAGTTATGTATGCAACATTGTCTTCATACATTATGGTTGAAGTTCTTCTACTAGAGGATAAAGCATATGTTTTGAGAATATGCTGAGTTATTGATGCCAACCACACATGTTCTCGACCTGCTTTATGAATTGCAGGTATTTACAACAGGATTAGATGAATGGCTACTCATGTTTGCATCGTAGATCTCAATGATTTATCCGTATTATCACATGTAAATAAATAACCTGTTTAAGATCAACTTTTATATGAGTTATAAATATCTTGCATCAACATATCCAATTTATACATTATTAGCAATATTTGAATAAAATAAACTCATATCCATAGTTCCTCGTAGGCAATGAAAAATATATTTACTGTCATTCAAATCTCTTTAGGTAAAAGAACTATGTCTTGCTAGCAAATTACAAAAGAATGCTATATTAGAACATGTATTATCGGCAAGATATATTAACGCACCAATTACATTGAGGTATGATATTTTATGACCAAATAATTTCTTTGTTATCCTCAAAAGATCTAAAAGGATCATTTTTTACATTAAGTGATGAAACAACTATTGAGATACTCAATGAATGTGTTTATCCATATCAAATCTAATAAGAATCTTCTATATGAAAATTAACTAATGAATAAGAGATTCATCTGCTAAATGCTCGATCTGCTGACTGAGACAAAATTATCTTTGGTAAATCTTTCATCCCAAACTTTTGTTTAAATAATTCATTGTTTTTGGTATCTTTCTAGGATTCCCAATAATAGTTGAATCATCAATATATACAATAATAATTATAAAATTAGATTCTAACTTCATAAAAACACATGGGCATAGAGAATCATTGGTATACTTTTTTTTCAATACTAGGACAAATACCAAATGTCTTCTGATTATTTTAACCCATATAAGAACCTCTATAACTTGATGGGGTAAATCTTTAATCTCCTAGTGATTTGAATTATATACTTAAGGTATCTTAAATCCTTAAGATAAAAATTAACGATGCTTTGAAGATCTGCTTCACCGAACGATACCATCCAAGCTTCTATCACAGCTGTCGTTTCATTTTAAGCTCCTGCATGCATCTCTTTTTTCTGGGCAGCTCTTATCATGTTCATACTCTAATATTATTATTTTTTTTTATTTTTGTTCTCTTCACTTCATTTTCTTATAAATATTATTCATGGTTTACATTTGCAAGTATTTGTCAAACATCCATACTTGCACTTAAAATAGCATTATACACAAATAAAATCTCACACTTGCATTAATATACAGTAATATTTACTGCCTAAGAAGATAAATAATTTAAAATCATTTTTACCTTTAGCAGCTTTAATTTCAGTGGAAGAAATACTTTTATTTTTACATATAAAGGTAGTTCAAGAATGCATGAAGGGTATTGACAAATATCAAACATGTTATTGACATCTTTTTTTTTTTTTTTAAATAAATCTATAAAATCGTTTGTGTTCATATCAATCCGAAAAAATATGTTTTTTATTTTATTTTTGCAGAACTTAGTAAATTCAACTCCATAGCAGTAAATTGAACCAAATAAATGGATAGCTAATATGATTTTTTTTAAGAAAAATCTTAAGAAAATAAATAAATAAATAAGATTTAAGATTGTGTTAGAAATAAAAAAATAAATATATTAAAAAATAAAAATTTGAAGATTTTTAAGAAAATAAAAAATCTAAAACTTTCATATAATCTCAATCCTTGGCTAATTTGCTACGTTTTCTCTTCCCAATTCGACAACTACTTGCTATCTCTCTCTCACACAAACAGCTGTTTTACATTCCTCCACACAGAAGTCGAGCAAAAGCGCAGACTCAACATTACAAGGAAAAGCTCTCAGATTGACTGTAAACATCACTTGAAAATGTTGAAGAAATTGATGTGATACAATAGCATAGAATACACACTAAAATTACAGAGAACACCAGACCAGTGAAAGAGAACGGTCAGAAAACATCAAAAGACCTGCAGCATGTCTTCATTACAGCTCTTAAAATTTGAACGATAATATTGGAAACCAAAGAATGACATCCCCCCTTCTTGCAGATCTACCAATATTTATTGTAAAAAAACCGTCCCGTCAAACAGCCCCTCAAAAAGTCTCCAGGAGATGATAGCTAAAATAGATCAGTCCTTGACATCAGTAACGCCTTCAGTAGAGATCTGGAACCGTGCTTCAGCTTCGGCTAAACAAGGAGAACTTATTACTTTACAGATGCGCTCCTCCCCTCTTCCCTTCCGAAGAGCAAGCCTGTGGCAAGCGTACAGCGACTAGTTCAGAATTTTCAAGTAAGAAACCTTCACACACGAGAGAAGAATTGCAGGGAATTACCAACCTCGTTGTAGATGCATGAGCCATGATGTTACCACCAATAGGCTTGATTTGAGGTCCAGCAAAAATAGCAGAGCCATCAACTTGTGCAACTACCTGGTTTGTGATGACAACAGCCACACCGAACTGCAACAACAAAATGCGCAGGAAAATTCACATTTCTAGTTGAAAAGTCTATTTGGAGCATGTGCATAGCATTCACAAATGCTGGCATAAGAGAGGGTAAATCCAGGAAGTCATATGGCCTAAAAGAATTGTGGGTCCAATTATTCAATTATGTAAAGAGGTATAAACTAAGAATGCTAGTTAAGAAGGCAGAATGTTAATAAAGATAAAGGTGGTAGTCTACCTCATCTGCTAACTTCTGAAGGCTCCTAAGGAACTTTGCTAGATGCATCTGCCGAGCTGAAAGTTCTCCTCTTCCAGAAAAATCTGTTCTGTATAGAGCAGTAGCACTGTCTACTATCATAAGAGCAAACCTATAGAACCACAATCCATTGACATAATTAGATTTAACTACATATCAAGACCAAAAAAAAATAATATAAATATATACTGCAAAGTAGACGTTCTTCAATCATTAAAGTCACACTTGAAGAACTTTTACTTTCTATGGAATCCCTGCTGATTTTTAAAGCTACAGAATGTTATTCATATACATGCATGTGAAATAGGTTCCATTACTCAATTTTAATCAACCCTCCTGAGGATTGGTTCCATTACTCAATTTTAATCAGCCCTCCTGATGAAACTTCTCGGGAAATCATATCAGCAGTAGGAGAGCCAATTGTGAGCATAATCTCAGGGCCCACCAAGATTTCTTGATCATGAGTAAAAGTGGCTATGTAGAGTCATCTATACATTAGACAACAATGACAATGTGTACCTTGTTTCCACCATCATTGAAGCTGCTTCAAGCAAAAGCCTTGATTGATGATCAGTGTTATATGCCCGAGCATAAGCAACATTCTCCAAAACATCAGCGCCATTCAGCCCAAACCTGCAAGGTTTAAAATCATTACCCAAATGACAACAAAAAGGCTAGAGCAGAGGTTCTTCTCTAGGTAGCTGTATGACACCTATCAGCTATCTGTAAGAGTCTTTGTGGCCTGAATGTTCCCTCTGCATCTATGTACATCGCTTTTCCCTCCCCTCCTCCTTGATCTAACGGAAGCTGAAATAAAAGAGTGAATTAGATGCAGGGCTTCAATAGATTGCATCACTAGGTTGATGATGTTGTTAATATAAAGATTGAAAAGCATTGCCTATATAGTAAGCTAGCATAGATGACAAGATAAGGGACCCTGTTAGATGAACATGAAACCAAACAAATGGACAAGGAACCTTTAAAAGGCATATTGCTATGCTCTGATCTGTATGGTTATTTTTATCCAGTCTGTAAATATTCTCTCTTGCTTGCTCCACAATGTAGCCAGAGCCAGCCAGTTTTTCATTTTCATTCTTGATATTCTTGTCCGATTGTCCATTAGAGATCACAAGTGACTTTTAAAGCAACAGAACATGCAAAACTACATAATGAAATTAAACTAGTCTCTACATATTGCAAAGCTATTCAGGAAGAAAAAAAATGCTCTTACTTGGCAAGTAACGCAAAGCGTGTGGCACAACTGAGTTTTTCCAGAGCGGAACTCACCATATAACTCAGTAATAGATCCTGTCTCAACCCCTCCTGTCAAAAGTTATCTGTGTGAGGTTACAGCACAACAGAACATGGAAAGTGCTAATGATCTTATGAAGTATGGCTACAAAAACACAGTCTAATGATAGGATCATTGTTAAGAGTTGAAAGAAATATTTGATACTTGCCTTCTAAAACCTTGTCAAGTTCTCTTGATCCAGATGTTATCTGAATTATCTCTTGCCTCTGAGCATGGAGTTGGCTAGCACTAGTAAAACCCAGGGGCACAAGTTTGGAAGCTGTATATATAAGCCAAAGTAAAGATACAAGTCTCTATCTAAACTAAGAAAAATATGAGGACAGAAAATCTTGAAGAAACAAAAACAAGCTACACTATGACATGCCTGCTTCAATGATTTTGTCAACTTTAGCTTCACTGATTCCTTTAATTTGCAGAAGCTCTTTCCTGGGAGAAAAAGCAACAGATTCAACTGTGCAGAGACCCGCATCTTTAAGCTTCTTTACATCAAGGGAAGCTATGCCTGACGCCTTGAGTTAAGGTTTATATATGTCAGAACACAACTAAAACTTAACCTTCATATTGTAAATGATTAACATAACATTCAAGACTATCATCTGAATAAATGCAGTATTCGTGGAATTGAAGTAAAAAAATAATAATCAAAGACAAAGACACCTTTAAGAATAGGAAATTGGATTCAAAACAGCATTACTCCTCTAGGGTTTATTGTCATCAAGAAAAGAACCAGCCCGCACTTTAAAGCCATGCTTAGATGCAAAACCAATTTCAGTTACAAAATCATAATCAACATCTGATAACCCAAAGTTGGACATCATACAAGAGTCCACATTTTGAAACGATGAAAACATACTATTGCCTGTTAAATTCATATACATAAAACCAAACAAACCAATTTCGATACACATTGAAAACAAACCAAACAAATCAATAAAACTGATAAAGATCCCTCCTTGAGAAAATTTTGGGGAAACCCATATGGGCAAACCCCTAATTTTGTCTAATTTAGGTCAAGAACCAACTCAAGATTGAAATAACCATAATCAAGTTAACCCACGCTGCAGCAACAATGTACAGAAGCTAAAAGCAAACTAAGATGCTAAACTCAACTAAACTACAGAATCTCGGGCAATAAGACCCCATTTGACAAACAGTGGAACCGTGGCAAGGTTATTATGAAAAGCGAAAAATAAACCATTTTTAAGCAACTTTTTTTTTAAAAAGGAAGGAGCCCATTTGGTTAAACCGCTTAATTTTTCCAAATCCATTAGTATAATTGAAGAGGTGATTGACAGTGACTGGAAAGATTGAATCTTGGAGATATCTAGTTACCTGAAGCTGTTCAACAGGGAAAGGCCCATGTTGTATCTCTTCAAGATCCTCATGCTGCTGCTGCTGTTGTTGATTAACAGCCTTTTGGTTTCTTTGTTGTTCCATTTCCAGAGATCTATTGAGCTCAGATGGAGAGAATTTAGAGAGAGAGGAGAATGAGGGGGAGGGAAAATGGCAAGTTCAAAAGAGTAGAGGTGGCGCCAAAATAAAAGATGGAGACAAAGCTTGTGTTGTAAGTCTTGAGCTTCCTTTGTTATCTATTGGGCCTACAAATGGGCCCCTTTTCCCTAGTTTCTAGCTGAAGGAAGTAACACAGACTTCAAAACGAAGCCCACATAGATTGGATCAAGCTTCTTATGGGTCTAAAGAATAAAAAAGGATCATGATGCAACTCACTTATTTTCTCTCCTCGAATATGAATATCCATGGCTTCTTTCACTTTTAATAAAAAATAAATTGGTATGACGTAATAACTCCTATAAATTTTTTCTCTCTACTCTATTTATTAGAGCTTTAAAGGCCACATGCTATATCAACTCTTCCACCTTAAGCATTTTCTCATTGAACCTCTTCATTTTATGATTATATAGAGTGTGTTTGATATTACTGTTGCTATTGTGGTTGAGGTTGAAACAAATACAGTTTCATGAAAAGCATTCTTACCTACGATTCAAAACTGAAATTAAAGTGTTTGGTTAAAACTGTGTTTGAGTTTGAGGTTTAATGAAAAACAATTTCGAGTGTTTAGTTACCATGCTTTTCATATTGCTATCAACTTGTGAAATTACTTTAAAGGACACACACACATATTTTTTAAAATATTGTAGATTTAATTATCATAATAATAAAATATAACTAATAATTTAAGTAAATTACACACTCGTTTTTATTCTCCCATCAAACTACTTGCAATTCCACCATGAACTAAATTCATATGTCAAGGCATTTGCAATCCCTTGCTATTTGATTGATGAACAACATCTGATAAAATATCATTCAAGAATAACATTTGTGATCCATAAATAGTGTTGTTTCAGGATCTCTATCTATATGTTGCAGAGATATAATTCCAAGGCAAAATTTAGTTGCAAGTTTTCTGATCCATAATCAATCGAAAAGTAATGGGGCTATGGAGTAAAATGAAGTGACACACACCTTTCCTTTTCATCAGGGCTAATCTCTATATACACAATTTTTTTTTAAATATATATATTTTTTTAAATCGAATTTGGCTTGTCCCAAACTAAATGGGTCAGCCTAGCCCAGGTGGGCCAAAAAGGTTCAACTCTACTGGACTTGGGCTGGGCCGAGAGTAGGTCTAGCCCAGCCCAGCCCAAGAGTTCAAAAAAGGCATAAAACGGTGTGTTTTTCCTTTCGTTTAGAATTATTCATGCTGTTACTATTCACGTGAACAGTAACATGACTGACTATGACGAAAGGGTCAACGACCGGTACCGATGGGTAGAGAATGTCGAGGTGGTTCTTCTTGTGGTGGTGGCATTAAAAATGGTGCTGTGTTGCTCCCTTTGGTGCTACTAATGCTGGAGCTTGTGGCGTGGAGGAGAAGCTGACGATGATGAGGGGGATGATGGTGGTGCTGAGAGCTGTCAGTGACTGAGGGGAGAGAGGGTAGCGATGGTGACTATAAAGAGAGAGATTGTCGATTGTGTTGGGGAAGAAAGAAAGGAAGAGAGAGAGAGAGAGAGATTGACGGTGACTGTTGGTTTGTTCCAAAAATTTTCATGCACTCGTTGCGTTCCTATGTGTTAATGCTTAGAAAAATTTATGAAAATTGCTTTCTTATGTATTAATCCCATGCATGAATGCTGCGGTTGAGTTTTTAGAAAAGCATCTCACATATGCTTTTCGTTACCTATGACTGGAACGTAATTTTAGGTGGGACCCACAACTAAATTTCATGCACCCGTTTGGTTAAAATCACGTTTGGCTCTGCGATGAGCCTCAACCGCAGAGCCAAATATTCACATAAGCTCATTCTCCACCTGAGTAATCCCAAGAAGTTATGTGGAGCTCTTTTTGGCTGGGATGCATGTGCTAAAATAAACCACTAACTTGTTGCAAAGATCATTAAAATCTATAATGGATTTTAACTCCATAACACTCACCTAGATATATAAGAGTCATTAATTTGATGGAAAATATAGACTTACTCTTACATTTACTTCCTTTTTAGTTACTTTCCACTTTTACACTTCATGGATAAAGAGCTACACCTCATCAATAAGTTGTTGAAGGGTTAGGTGTGCAAAAATATCTATAATGGTAGGAAAATTTGTTACACACCTTGTCCCCTGAGTGTCTTTATTATCTTTTATTAATGGTACTAAGTAGGGAAATTGATAAAACAATAAAGTTTTTATTGACTTTTTATTCAATTCCCCATAGGTAGAACTAGTTGATGATATCCCAAAATTCAAAGTGTTTAAACAAAACATATTATTTGATGTTTGGATGACGATTAATTAAGATGTTCATGTGATTTGTTCTTTTCTCTTTGACTTAAGAAGCATCAAGTTAATGGTAAAAGTTTTAGTACTAAGAAAATAATCCTTATCACTGAAACTTAAAGATATTTTAATAATAACATTAGTGATTTTATAGGAAAGAAAAGAAATAAAAGAAAGCTTTAAATTTTAAAAACAAGGATGTTTGTCCTTGTTTTTATGGTTAGTTATGAAATATATAAACTTTAAAAGTTAAAAAAGTCATGAAACCTTTTACTTGGGTGGTTCAGGTGGTATTTATACCCGTTAAACCTTATTGTATTTAAACAAAAACAGAAAGATTGAAAGGTTATTTGCTTTTGATGACACTTATAAAAGATAATTATACCTTATATATCATTAATAAATGACATGATGTTTTATAAACAAGGGTTAAATATCCCTTACAAGTCATTAATGAGATGAAAAATATGACAAGTCCTAAGAGACCTTCCATAAATCTAATGACATACATAGAGATTATTATTCCTAACACGAGCTTTAGTCTAAAAACCAAAGCTCTATAGTTTTAGATCCTTAAGATCAAATGGACCATGTATATAACAAGTTTAGATTAAAAAAAGGCATGGTTGTTCATCAAATCATAACACCTTAGGTTTAATTGATATTCAAACCCAATTTCACTGGATCTAAAGAGCCATTTTTAAGAGTCAAATCTGTAAAATGACTCTTGAAATAGTGTTTATATGACTTTTTTGTTGATGTGTGCTCCAATGGTAAGAGCCATTTTGGAGAGCCATTTTTTTAATATTATTTTAAATATAGTTCAATTATTTTATATATAGTTTAATTATGCAATTAATTATACAATTAATAGGAGTAAATTATATAAATAAATAATTGCTTCTAAAAAACCTTCAAACAATATAATTATTAATTTAATTTTTTACTTTCTTGTTGAGGTATTTTTAAATAAAAATAAAAATAAATATTTTTGGTATATATATATATATATAGTGCCATTTGCAAAGCCAAAATTGGCTTTGCTTGCATGAGCTGCTAAAGAAGCTAAAATTTTGGCTTCACAAATCTGGAGCCACGTGTGTGTTCCTGCGTTTTTTTATATATATATAAAACGCAAGAACACACACGTGGCTCCAGATTTGTGAAGCCAAAAATTTTGGCTTCTTTAGCAGCTCATGCAAGCAAAGCCAATTTTGGCTTTGCAAATGGCACTCCCATTGGAGTGCCGAAAACTACTAAAAATTGCTTAAATATTCATTTTTTATTTATAGCTCCCCATATAGTACTGCCGTTGGACTTGCCCTTAGACCCATGTTGTATTGGGCTTGACCAATAATTAAACCCTAGTTTTTTTGGCTTAGTAACTTGGAAGATTTATATTATCTTGAGTTTAGTTTATAATTGAACCCAAATGTATAAGCATAATAACATGTCAGGCCCATATCATATTGAGTTAAGCTTATGATTATAAGGGAACTGACATAAATCAGCCATGATTTACTCAATTGAAATCAGCCACGATTGCCTCTCTTTGATAGCTCACTGATTCTGTATTTATATGCATTAATGTGTATTCATATTATTTCCTTTAATACTGCTGCCATTGTAATATATATACACAGTCAAGATGTAATACAAATCATTCATTCAAAACACCAAATCATTGTGTAAATCTTTTATGGTATCAGAGCGTTCTTCTCCTACGAGAACAGAAGCATCCAACGCCATGTCATCTACTGAAAATTCATCAGTAGCAAATTCTGCAACCACTCTTTCCCTAATCACCATAAACACTTCCAGCCAATTACCTTACAAACTCACATCGTCAAACTATCCCTCCTGGCGTGCAACCTTTCTCACCATTCTCATCGGCTATGATCTGATGAAATACTTGGATGGCACCTTCCCGTGTCCTCCTTCACCTGTTGTGGATTCTTCAACAATTGCTATAGCACTCTATATGCACTGGTGCCGACAGGATCAGTTACTACTAAATGCTATATTTGCTTCAGTTTCTGAAGCAGTTATGCCCCTTATAGCCATGATCAATACAAGTCGTGATGCCTGGCAGCATCTCTCACGCTTGTTTGCTAGCAAATCAAGGGCACGAATTATGCAGTTAAAGGAAGATCTTACCCTTATTCAAAGGGGTACCCGCACAGTGTCTGAGTTCCTGCATGCAGTGAAAGCAATTGTAGATGAACTCTCATTGATTGATGCACCAGTTTCGGATGATGACTTGACATTATATGTGTTGAATGGTCTCGACATGGAATTTAGAGATATGGTAGCACCTATTCGCACAAGAGAAACTGCCCTCTCCTTTGCAGAACTACATGATCTATTAATTGGTCATGAACACTACATCAAACGCATGGATGGCCATTCTTCCCCACTGGTTGTTACTTCCAATTCCTCACAAAGGAAGACTTTCAACCAAAGATTCAAAAACAACAAGAATCGTCCCAAACAGAATTTCAACAACAGACCTCAAACTCAGAAGTCCTCTGTTGTATGTCAATTCTGTGACAAGCATGGACACACTGCCAAGCAGTGCTTTAAAATGCAGCCTCGGCCTGCTGCCAACTGCACCACTTCGGCTTCATCCAATAGCAAATGGCTCCTTGATTCCGCTGCTTCACACAACATTACATCTGATTTGGCCAATCTCTCAATTCACTCAGAATATGATGGACAAGATGAGGTTATTCTTGGAAACGGTACAGGTTTGGAAGTTGCCAACATTGGCTCTACCTCAATCTCTTCCCCCTCTCGGTCTCTTGATTTAAAAGAAACATTGCATGTGCCATCTATTCACACAAATTTGATATCTGTTCACAAGTTCACACTTCACAATAATGTTACTGTTGAATTTCATCCATATTTTTACCTTATGAAGGATCGGAGGACGAGAACCGTGCTCATGCGAGGCATGTGTGAAGGTGGTGTTTATCCCATGGATCTGCTATCCTCTTTTCCTCAAATTCACACTGTTACGTTGGCTGGAACACGTGCTTCTTTTGATTGTTGGCATCATCGATTGGGTCACCCCACACCAAAAGCTTCTATCATCACTTTTAAATTCCTTTAATTTACCTCTGTCCTCCTCAAAATCTCAATTGTCATGTATTTCCTGCAAGTGCAATAAATCGCAAAAATTACCCTTCAGTGTCACTTCCCTCATAAGTCATGCTCCACTGGAATATATATATGCCGATGTTTGGGGACCATCCCCGATTTCTTCAATTGATGGCTACCATTATTATCTTTTGCTTGTTGATCATTTCACCAAGTATTGCTGGTTCTATCCCATGAAAAATAAATCAAATGTGTCCACCATTTTTGTGCAATTCACATCTATGGTTGAAAATCAATTTTCTGTCAAGATTAAAAACTTTTACTCTGACAACGGGGGGGAATTCATTGCACTTCGATCCTTTCTAACTGATCATGGCATCAGCCATTTTACCACTGCGCCACATACTCCTCAGCAGAATGGCATTGTGGAGCGTCGACATCGCAGTATTGTTGACATGGGTATGACTCTTTTACATCATGCATCTGTGCCTTCAAATTACTGGACATATGCATTATCCACAACTGTCTATCTCCTTAATCGTCTACCCTCCCTTTCACTCTCCAACCGAAGCCCTTTTGAAGCATTATTTCAACGCACTCCTGACTATCACAAGTTGCGCACCTTTGGTTGCCACTGCTACCCTTGGCTTGTTCCTTATCGCACAAATAAGCTTCAATCCAAATCAAAACCTTGTGTCTTTCTCGGGTATTCTCTTACTCAACATGCCTTCAAATGTCTTGATCTACACACGGGTAAACTCTATCTTTCTCGTCACGTTACATTTGATGAAAATCTCTTTCCATTTACCAAAACATCTCCATCTGTTCCACTGCTTGCTGCTGCAACGTGTCCAGTTCCATCTCCACCCTCTCCAGTTCCTCCAGTAACAATTGATGAACACACCACCACACCTGCTCTGCCTGAAGTCACAGCTCCTGTCATTCCGTCACCTTCACCAGGTATATCCTCTCCTATTCCCACTAATACTTCTGATTCAGATATTGCTCCACCTATAGCACCTAATCGAACTCATCCCATGGTTACAAGGGCTCAGAATAATATTTTTTGTCCTAAGCAAATTTCTGCCACTACTAAACATCCTCTTGCAGCTCCCTTGGTCCCAACTTGTGCTTCACAGGCTTTAAAAGATCCACGTTGGCGCAAGGCAATGGCAGATGAATTTACAGCACTAACTTCACATGGCACATGGAAACTGGTTCCCAAATCCACAGCCTCCAACATTATTGGGTGCAAGTGGGTTTTTCGGATCAAGCGACACCCTGATGGTACAGTGGATCGGTTCAAGGCACGCCTTGTTGCTAAAGGCTTCAATCAACATCCTGGTGTTGATTACACCGAGACTTTCAGCCCAGTTATAAAATCGACCACCATTCGCCTCATTTTGTCCCTGGCTTTGTCCAATAACTGGCCACTCAAGCAAATTGACGTTAATAATGCCTTTCTCCATGGCAACTTAACTGAGCAAGTTTTTATGCAGCAACCAGTCGGCTTCCTGGACTCATCACAGCCTCACCATGTCTGCTCTCTTCAGAAGTCCATTTATGGCCTCAAACAGGCGCCTAGAGCCTGGTTCAATGCATTGTGCTCTGGCCTCCTTGCACTGGGATTTTTTAATTCTAAATCTGATAGCTCCCTATTTATCTTTAATAAAGCTGGGATTCTATTTTATGTGC
Source organism: Salix koriyanagi (assembly GCA_029228605.1). Classification (NCBI taxonomy): domain Eukaryota; kingdom Viridiplantae; phylum Streptophyta; class Magnoliopsida; order Malpighiales; family Salicaceae; genus Salix; species Salix koriyanagi. The sequence goes on from CM055332.1 coordinate 11,155,978, forward strand.
TAGTATATGTGGACGATTTAATTCTCACTGGCAACAACTCTCAGTTTATGCAGCATGTTGTCCACTCATTAGGTGAACAATTCTCACTCAAGGAGTTAAGTGATCTACACTACTTCCTAGGGGTGGAAGTCATCCCTGTTCAGCAAGGATTGTTTCTCTCGCAGAACAGATATGTGCATGATCTCCTTACAAGGTTGAAGATGGATGGTGCCAAGGAAGTTCAAACACCCATGTCTGTCTCTGCTAAACTGCAGCTAGAAGATGGATCAGCTGCATGTGATGCCTTGGAATACCGACGCACCATTGGCTCTCTTCAATACCTCTCCCTCACTCGTCCAGATCTTGGTTTTGCAGTCAATCATTTGGCTCAGTTCATGCACAAACCCACCATTACTCACTGGCAACATGTTAAAAGGTTGCTAAGATATGTCAAGCAAACCATTCACTTTGGTCTCCTTCTGCGACACCAAACAAATCCAGTGCTTCGGGGATTTTCTGATGCTGACTGGGGAGGTGATATTGATGATCGAAAATCAACTACAGCCTATATCATTTTTCTAGGCAACAATCCTATAAGCTGGCGCACCCGTAAACAAAAAGCAGTGGCCCGCTCCTCTACAGAAGCTGAGTACCGTGCACTAGCAACTGCAGCTTCTGATATTGCTTGGATTCAGTCCCTACTTGATGAACTTGGCGTCAAATTACGTGAACCACCACTACTGCTATGTGATAATGTGGGTGCCACACAGCTCAGTCTCAACCCTGTTATGCATTCTCGGATGAAACACATTGCCATAGACCTTCACTTTGTCCGTGACTTTGTTCGCAAGGGTCAATTGCGGGTTGCTCATGTTCACACTGACGATCAGCTTGCAGACCTTCTCACAAAGCCCCTTGCTCGATCTCGCTTCTCCTTACTGCGTGGCAAAATCAACGTTGCTGATGGCACGTCAATTTTGAGGGGTCGTATAAGGGAACTGACATAAATCAGCCATGATTTACTCAATTGAAATCAGCCACGATTGCCTCTCTTTGATAGCTCACTGATTCTGTATTTATATGCATTAATGTGTATTCATATTATTTCCTTTAATACTGCTGCCATTGTAATATATATACACAGTCAAGATGTAATACAAATCATTCATTCAAAACACCAAATCATTGTGTAAATCTTTTAATGATTAAACCCAAGTGTATTGGATCTGAGAAGTCATTAAACCTATGTTACCTTGAGTTTAGGTGATCTAAACATAAAGGTATTAGGTTACAACTTGACAAACCTATGTTACCTTAGATTCATCTAAGGACCAAACCATATGGTATTGGATTTCAAAACTTTTCAAGCCCATATTACCTTAGGTTCAATTGATTCTAGAACCTATGTGTACTAAGTCAAGCAAGTTGCTAGATCTACGTTATTGTTAGGCTTTTTTAATGCACAAAACAAAATTTTAAAAATATTGACTAGTCAATTATTAAACTTTGTATTTTTCATAATTGAATTGTGATATAATAAATATAAAATTCCATATAAAACTAAAACAAATCATAAAATAAAATTTAAAATTTAAATCCACATATAAAAAATTATATATGTATTATCAACAATAACAATAATAGTAGTAGTAGTAGTATAAAGTCATTTGATGGAAAAAATGATACCCTAAATTGCCATTGCACTTATAATAGTACATCTAGGTGGGTTTTATGCATAAATTCTACAATTTGTATATATAGATAAAATTTTTAATTAATCAGCATAATTTTTGTAGTTTGATATTTGTAACCATAATTTTTTGGGTTATTTAAATTTCATGATCAAGGCTACAAGTTTGACAAAATTTTCTAGGCTGGCTCAATCCTCATTACCAGGGTTATAGGGTTATCCTATTATCTTCGGTTAACAAATACTACTTTTGTAACCTTAATTAAATCATTTATATTTAATGAGATGTGATTGAGATATATCATTTATTTTTTATTTTAAATATTTTTTTAGGTTATCCTAATCATTTTTTATAAACTTGGTCCATTTATTGTTACATTTTATTTTATATAATTAAAATAAATTCAACTTATTTGATCAAATTGAATCTATAATTGGAGTCACATATTTTGTCTTTCCTTTTTAAAATGCATTTGCAATAGCTAACATTATTTTTTTAACACTTGGTTACAATTGCTTTTGAAAAACACTTTTCAAAATTCATGCTTGATTCATCTAGCTAGAGTCTCTTTGTTATTATATGTGTAGTTGATTTTTAAAATATTTTTTGTTTGAAAATTCATTAAAATAATATATATAGTTTATTTTTTAAATTTTATTTCTAATATCATCGTATCAAAATAGTTTAACAATATAAGAAATAATTTAGAAAAAATAAAAAAGTACTTTTGAAAAATATAAATAAATTTACCCTGTAGTGCGCGATCTGATAGCTCAGCACCGCTAGAGGCAAATCCAATAACCTATCGCTGATGCAATTCCTGTACAGTGACATATAAACCCATGAAAATAAAATATAAACCCATGAAGGGAGTGTGTGCACAACTTGCAAGGATTGCTGTCAAGCTGTCACTCACGGCCCTCGTCATCCAATCCCTGAGATTACAGAAATCAGGTGGTAGAAAAGTCTTGGGGGATTAGAAATGAGATTGAAAAGGGTGGAGTGCAAACCACCTTTTAATTGGTGCTCAAAAAGTGGACGTGGACTTGCAAAGGGAACAGCACAATTCGCTACTGACCCTCGACAGGAGGACTCCACGAGAGTGATGCTCGTTGAAAACCAGTGGATCCCAGTTGATCATGCAAATATTCTAGCTTTTGTTTTTGGGGAGAAGCGTCCACTGGTAGGGGGGTAATAAACCAAGATTGTAGTCTCATCCATGCATGGAGCAGCAGGATAAAGCAAATCACTTGATCTATCTATCTATCTATATCCAATTTATATATATTGAGGGCACAGAATAGTGATGGAAAAAGTTATCCAATCTCTTTAATCTATTTCAAAACAGTATAGGTTATAAGAAACTCAATATAAAATTCAGACTCCTCTTCGTTTGAGCTGCTCAAACAACTATATATTCTTAAGAAAGGATTGACTTCGCAAATCCATTGAGGTGGCTTCATTGGTAGAGGGCTGAGTTATATGAACTTGTTGTATCTGTGGTTTTCCTTCACAAATATGCAAGAATCCCACCTCCATGGATCTTTTTTGTACGCCCCAAGTTCTTAGTGCATTGCTTCCAAATACCATCAAAAGTAACTACGAGGTTATGCTTTTCCACTTTTTTTTTTTATGCTAATGCTCTATATAAGCTGCAATTAACACGCACATTAAATCCAATCCAACTGCTGGAATGGTGGGGCTGAGGCTGGGGTTAGGACTGAATGCTAGGATTGGTGAGAGGCCACCGTATTTAATTAGCTAACGGATAGTGGTTGTAATAGGTCCGGCAGGGTTTGCATTATTACGTTGTGTGGTGACTTTGATCTTGACTTCATAGCCAATTAGTTGCCACGAAAGTGAAGATGATGATAAAATTATTGAGATAAAGCTTGAGCGCAGACACATGCGCACGGTCCAAAACTATAAATCGATCCCCTTAAGAGTTGGCCACCTAGCTAGCTAGCTAGCCAGGGGCATCGTCGCTAATATTATTCAGAAAATCTTTGGGAACAAGAGCTAATATAAACAAACACCAAGAAAAAAATAGATACTTGAAAAAACTTTAGGATCCTAACGTTAAATTCATATTGTTGAGGGATATCCTTGAGTAAACAGATTGAAGGGATGAGTTCTACCAATTATTTTAGCAGTCAAATTACTAGGATGAGGAAGTAGAAATAAGTAGATTTGGTTAAGCAAATTTCAAAATTGCAAAAACAAATGGAAAAGAGAGAACACAAATTTTTTAAGAGGGAAAATATAATGAGAGAGGGTCATATGTTGTTTTCATAGTTTTTTAATATATCATATATAAGAATAAATTTATTTTTCTAAATTCATTTTAAATTTTTTGTCTGACTCATAATATAAAATATAATTTCTAGAGTATTTTAAAAAATGACCTTTTTAATTGTACCTTTTCTAATAAGGTGATGTCAAGGAAATTAAGGTCTTGTTGCAAATCGCTACGATGGTGTTTAAACACTAATGAATTTTTTTTTTCACTTTAAATTGAATTTTTTGATGATTTTAGATTATTTTGATTTGCTGATATCAAAAATAATTTTTTTTTAAAATATTATTTTAATATATTTTTAAATAAAAATCACTTTCAATAACAACCTGGTCAAACTTCAAAATAGACACTATCGTAATTTATCCCATATTCTTCCGAGGTCGAAGTCCCAACTCCTCGTCTCAATCGTGGCCTTTTTTTTCTTTTTTTTTCTTTCTTCTTCTTCTTCTTCTTCTTCTTCTTCTTGGGTCATTGTGGGTCTTTTTTTAGTGAAGTTGACATGAAAGGTGGACGTCACGCCTGTTAGGATGGGGAGATCAATCACATAAAATGCTCCATATACATGGATAAGAAGTTTTTGTGGATGATAAATAGTGTTCACACTACTTTAGTAGCCCTCAGGATAGCTGGATTATCACTTCTGCTCAGCAATTTGTTCTTGACTTGGAATTTTTGAGATAATTATAAGTCCACAGCAAATATTGGACACGATTGATCTTTTTTCTTTTTTAATATAATTGATTTCGTTGTCCAAATTAAGGGTTCCGTAAAAAAATAGCTAATTAAAAGATCAGGGTTAATTCTTTAAGTTACGAAAAATAGATTTGAACTCCATTTATTTTTAAAAACAATATTAATATTGCTCAATCCATCATCATTAGGCATATTATTAAACATATAGTTTGGAAAATATAATACATTTGTGGTTTTAGAGGCAGAGGAAGAATCATTCTGCTATACAGTAACAAATCCATATATCATACACAACCTCTACAATCTTGCATGCATGCATCTTAAGCAAATAATTCTTGTGTGAGCAGCTGAGGTTTCTCTGCTGAGTTCCTAAATACTGCATCGTTGCTCACTATCGTGCAGTTTATTACTAAGAACAGCAATTCCATGTTCTGTTCAAATCACTGGAGGCCAGAAATGAAAGTTACTCCAGTAGAAGGCAGCCATGAGGTTCCAGCAATAAGATTACCGACAGTAAATTTGGAAGCTTCAGAAGGTCCAATAACATGGAACCCCGGCCATTTTACCCTGTTAGAAGTTCCTGCACCAGGTCCTGTATTCGAGTATTCAGCAAAGTAGAGGGACTTCGCATAGGAGCCTGCACCAGGCCACTCAACCCAGCCTCTCGATGAAATAACATCGCCAATGCTTGATTCCATCACCACTGATCTTGAATATTTTTTCCAGGGCCTCCCGAGATATGAATTATAGCTGTGCATAACCGGAGCAAAATCGGAGCTCGCAGTGATCCTACAACTTTGTAATGAGAAACCAGTGTTCTGTCCAGGGTCATCCCTTCCATTTGCTAGAATCACATTGTAGCTATCACCGTGCGGCTTCCGAAGGGCCAAATTGCAACTCTGGAAAACAGCAGCAGCGTTGCCGAAAATGAAGTCAATGGTGCCAAAAATGTCGCATTCTCTGTAGAATTGACGGAGGGCAAGTGCATACAGAGTGTCTTGGTAGCCAGCTATACTGCATCGGTAGAAAACTGAGTGGTCAGAAGCTACATACAGAGCCAAGGCTTGTTCTCCTCCGGGGCCTGCCGTGTTTTGAAATCCAATATCGCGAGCAATGAAATCATCACCTGTGATTGCTTCACCCGGGAAAATTAAAGATGTCAGCGTCCATCAATTATATATTAAAGGGAAAATGAATTACAAACTAAAGAGATCATACTAATATTTTCAAATTTAAACAAATTGTCGTTAGTGATATGCAAAGTATTACTAAATTAATATAATCGAGTCGATATGAACAAAATTAACGGTTGACAAAAAGATTTGCACAAAAAATTAGATGATTTTCTTTTTATTTAGCATTAATCATAAGCTTCTTCTGTTAATGAGCTCTAACTCGACATACTATTTACTATATCATTTCTATCCTATAATTTAAATTTGGACTCAAGCCTTGTTGTTAAAAGAAAGAATGTCCTTTTCTTTTGTTTTCTTTGGCAAGGGAGAGCGATGGATTGCCAGTAATATCCTTTCTACCTGAGGGAAAAAAAAGAAGCAAAAACAGTATAAAAAACTACAAGCATGCCTGTGAACTATTACCTTCTTAGGACATGCTGTGTGGTCACTTTCCAATTTAATACACAACTCAAATAGAAAAGGTCGGTTAAAGTTTATATGACCTTTTCTTTTCTTTTATAGGGATGAAATATATTTTATAGGGGTGAAAATCTAGAGGTTTCGTTTTCAATGAAAAAAGGAAATCTAGAGTTTTGTGTAAATATCGGAAGATCCTGATGGAGAGCTTTGCTTGATCACCTAGCATGTCAATAGTATTCAATAAAGATTAAAGAGCTAGCCTTTAATTTAATATACCTTGTAACAAAAAAGAATAAAAAAACCTATTAGCTGAGAGAGAGAGAGAGAGAGAGAGAGAGAGAGTACTCACTAAATGTAGCAGAACCAGGCATGGAAGAGCCGCCGGCAACACTGTCATGACCGACAATAACAGTAGAGTATTTACCATCTCCGATCAAGGTGATGCCATCCTTGTTGCTACGAATTTTCTCCTTATAGATTCCTGCCTTCACGTAAATCACAAACCGTTTCCCAGGAGCAGCGTTCATAGCTTCCGATATTGTTTTATAATTACCTGTTCCATCTTGTGCAACCACAGCATTGGCCTTGACGGTGCTGGCTTGAAGTAGTTTTCGATCCTTCGCCGATACCCATTTGGGGAAACCGTGTGATTTCTCCTCTGCACGTCGATTTTTAGTGCTGTTTTTCAGGTTTTTAGTCCCATGATCACCGGAAATCCGGCTGACTAGTGCTAAAGGGTTGCTGGTCAACTGTGAGAGATAATCCATTTTGTCAGAAATACGTGGCATGAGGTCATCAGAGAGACCAAGGGTGTCGGTAGAATCTTTACAAGCCTGTTGAAAGGTCAAAGCTGCACTTAGCCATGTCTGTATGTCATGCTTGTTTTTTCTTGGAGAATCTTTGAGTGCCAATAACGACTGGTCTAGCCGTTTCAGAGACATACCCATCAGGGTTTTGCAGTATTCTGCACGCACATTAAAGGGAGATTTTCAGCTGACAAGCTTGCAGAAACCATAGATTGGCTCAAATTAACACACAAATATATATTTAACATTTCATTGCCAGCGTCAAATAGCATTTTTACTTTCCCTGTTTACTTGACCTAGCAGAGTTACACAGCACCAGTTGCTTTCAAGAAATTGGTTTTTTTTATGAAAATCGCAATGGAATGACAAAATATAATAAACAAATATCAGGTCATGCATGGAGTGCAAATAATTAAGGGAAACAGAATAACCTGTGACGGATAGGACACGTCTGGCTTCTTGAACTTCCAACTGGGAGATTGGTATTTCGAAGTATGAATCTGGCAGCCTGGTCTCAGATAAAGTTTTGTTGATTAGATCAGTCATGATGTCGACAGGATGATTTCTGAACTCCTTCCAGGACCGGAGACAGAGGCGAGGATACCTAGTATAGCTGCACTGGGTCTGAACTTGCATCTGGTAACTGTCGTCAATCGCAGCCCATGCCATGGATGCCCCTCCGAATGTATATCCGAGCAACCAAAGCACCACCAAATCTAGCATTCCCATATCAAACAAGAAATCAAAGAGCGACCAGACAGAAATGTTTATAGCCTAGGAGATTTAGCTGTCTGTTTTTAAACTATCACATGAACACTCAAGAGCAGATATATAGAAATGCTCGATCTCTCTGGCACGGACATTTAGAAATGCTCCCTGAGAACCTTTTAGTTAGGTTGGTGGTCTATTCTATCGAACTCTGACAAAGAAGTGGTGCTAAAATGTCCATGTCAAGTCAACAATATGCAAGTCATCGTGAGTGGGTCTCATTAGCCACTAGACTCATGGGCACAGCCTCACAAGATAATAACTCACACCAAAATGATCATGAGCCAATTGTTCTTCCTTCTCCCCTTACTAGTTTACACACAGCAGAAACCTACAGCAAATTCGCCTGTGAAAAAAAAAAATTGAGTTGGAAAATTGTATGATTTATTGAGATGATGGTATGATAGGACCTAGATATGACCTTTGATTATTTCCAAAAAAATAGAAAACGGGTTGGTGGTTATAAATTATTTGTTGTTACATGTGAGATAAAACAAGGAAATTGCATGTTCTTTTTCCTTTCGTCAATGCCTTTAGCTTTCTGCTAGTACGATAATTAAAGATGAGACTATTCAACTTTAAATATTCACTATTTATATTGCCTGCGTTGTTCCGCTGAAAAGATTTAAAGGTAATTTATAATATAATAAAAACATGAGTGTCATATATATATATATATATATATATATATATATATATAGGTAATTTATAATATAATAAAAACATGAGTGTCATATATATATATATATATATATATATATATATATATATATATATATATATATATATATATTAAATTACATGAAAGGTGTTAATCGAGATATTAATTAACTAAAATATAAAAAGCGTGCTGATTTTACTGTGGATTTTTCATTGTGTATATAGACACAAATTACTATGAACTGTGACAAAAACTTACCATTTTATTCCTGGGATAAAAAATTTAATCCTCGGAACCAGAGATATTTTTGACATTTCCAAGGAATATGAATGATATTTTTGAATTCTTTCAACAACAAAACTACCATTTTACCTCTGGGAGTTGACAAAAAGACACGGAACAGTGGGTTGTTTTGGTTTTTTTACAAATTCATGCACAGTGAAACTAGTAAAACCCCCATGAAAAGACAAAAAAAATAAGCCCTGAAATCGGGGGTATCGTGATACTTTCACCATGTTTTTCAGTGATTATCGCTGGGTCCAAGGGTATATAGGTAATTTACTATTTTTTATTATTTGTTTTTCGGAAACACTACAGACGTACGAATGCGCTTATAGTGCTTCATGCGCGTGCAGCGTCTCTTGGCGGTGAAAACTGATCGTTCGCCATGTCAACTGGTGTGCCACCATGACCTCTGCCTCCCGGGGCGGCGCATGTCGATGTCCGGTGATTTGGGAAATGCCGATGAACGATTTTTGGTTTTTTCTCCCTTCTCTCTCCTACCATTGGAAATTATAGGTAAATCCTTCATCTTTCTCCTGATTTTAATTTAGTCCATGTTCTTTTGATTTTGGTTTTATTCTTGATTTCTTCAATGAAAATTTTGATGTTTTTTAATTGTGCCCTTCAATTGAAAGTGATTATATATGTTTGTTTTTATTTCAGTCCTTATTCTTGTGATTTTTGATTTATTTTTGGTTCCTATAATTTTTTTGGTTCGCAGGTTTTAATTTTGTCCTCCAATTGAAATTAGTCATATATATTACTTTTTCATTTTGGTCCTTATTCTTTTATTTTTTTAACAAAATTACACTGCAATTTCTTTTAAAAATGCCTTTATTTGTTTCGGTCCTAAGGTTTTTATTTGTTTCAATTTTGTCCTTCGATTAGAATTAATTATATATTTTATTTTTTGTTTTGGCCTTTATTCCTTTGAATTTTTTATTTGGTATTAATTCCTTTTGTTTTTCCTGTCTTTCTTTGACAATGTTTATTTTTACCCGTATTTATGCACCTATGCTTTTAATTTTTGTTGTTTTATTTTTTTATTGGGGTTTTATTTTTATGTGGTCCAATCTTGAAATTTTAATTTATATTAGTGATTATTTTAAAATTAATATTTCTTCTTTTTCTCCTTTGTTCGTTTTGTTTTGTGTTTTATGTTATTTTTATCTGTTTTTCGGGTCAAATGATTTTATTATGATTTCATTGTTTGGGCAATAATAATGATAATTTTAATGATTATTTTTTTATTGTTTTTTTTTGTAAAAATGTTTTGCTTTTTTTATTCTTTATAGCAATTTAATGATTTTAATTGTTTTGGGAAAAATGTTGATAATAATGACGATAACGTAGGGGTAGATTTTCAATGATTTTTCTTCCTTTTGTAGATAGAAAATTAACTATTTATTTTTGTTATTTGATTATTGCAGGTGTTTTCACAATTTATATTTTTTTCATATGTTTAATTTAAATTGGATTATAAAATAAACTAATCCTAATATAGTGAATTCAATAATTTAGATATTCAAATCTTCTTGTTTTTTTTAATGATGATAATACTTTTATGCTGTTGATTTTGTTGAAAACTACTAAACAAATAAATTTATGTCGATTTAAAATTCATATATTTTATAGAAAACTTGCACTTCACATGAATTCTGCACAAATTTATTATTTTGCCTAAATTTATATTATAATAAAAAAATCTCATACAATTAATATTTTTTTTTGTGTTGAAAAAAATATGGCTCTGACCACGACACGACGCAAGTAAGTGGCTTGCAAAAAGATACATGATTTTTATTTTGAAAACAATAAATTAAAAAAATAATATATGAATCAATAAATTATAAAAAACATTACGAATGCAAATTAAAAACTAAAGTTGGGAGTTCAATTTACTAGTAAAAGAAAAAACAAAAGATGCATATACAAATATTTTATTCAAATACAGAAAAACAATTATATATGTATATATTTTTTTGGATGCAAGGAAACTTCACCCCATGAAAAATATATTTTATTAGCCAGATGAGTGAGTAAAATTCTGGCTATTATAGATTCTTATAAAAAATACATATCCTTACTCAAATTCAAGACCTGCTCAGATAACAAATTCTAAAGGTCTTCACGCCATTCCTTTTGGGGACGCAATATGACATATGAGAAAAATCCAAATAAACTAGGTATTACAAAAATTTAAATCTAAAGGTATTAATCTTCGATTTGGGATCGTTAAAAGCAAATTAAGTAATGAAAAAAAGAAAGGAAACATGCTATCGCTAACATCTGTAGCTAAGGAAAACCTTTAAATCATTTGGAGAAAGTAAAAAAAAGAAGAAAGTATTATTTGTACATTAAATCTAACTCATGTGCATATTTGTATATTATTACACACAATATTTTCGATGAATTCCAAAAGACATTCACATGTCAAAGATCAATTCATCGAAGTATTAAAAATTCACGTTTGGAACTTTAGTTAACAAGTGTTAAGGAAATAAACAACAGCAAAATCTAATATTAATTAAATTAAAGTTATATGAAAAGTGTTGTTTATTCCCAATTATTTTAATATAATCAATGCTATATTTTTTTTATTATCTATTTTTTTTAAATAAATATATATTTTTTAATTAGATGAAAAAAGCTGTACAGTTTACCCGATAAAAGTTTATTGAATTTTGAATTTCAAATAATATAACCTGCCTTTTCAATCGGAGGTGAAAAAGATAATGCTTATTTATTTAATTTCTAATTTTAAAAACCCAACTTTTCCCTATAATATTAATTTATTTCTTTAGTATACATATTTATGTTTTTTTTTCTAATGCAAATATATATTACACATGACACATAATGTAATGAAATTTAATCCAAGGGCAAAATTCCTTAAGAAACCTATAGAGTAGAAGAGTAGACTCTCTCTCTCTATGTATAAAAATTATGTAAGCAAAATTAGTTAAAAATCAAGAGTATATGGATAAAATTTACTCAAAGCTTAAGAATTATTTAATAAAAAAATGTCTAATATTTGGGTTAATGTATTTTACTATCCTTAATTGGTAAATATTTCATGTTGTGGGATTAAATATTTTAATCAACATCTATCTCTAAAAAAATGTCTAATATTTGATGCCGTGTATTTTATTATCCTCAATTAGTAAATATTTCATGTCGTGAGATTAAATATCTTGATCAACATATATCTCTAAAAAACTATCTAATATTTGATGTCATGTATTTTATTATCTTTAATTGGTAAATATTTCATGTTGCGAGATTAAATATCCTGATCAACATCTATCTCTACACTCTAACTTCTATATAGAAGTTTAAAACCATTATAAGTAAGAGAACCCAAATGTAAATACCAATCAATCTAGCACCAATCTACTTCTCACTAAAGAATGCCATACATCTTTTATCTTTGGATAATACATCAATACCATAAGTATTATATGAGACCTTTAAATTAAAGGTATCAAAACTAGAATAATGTTTTTTATTTATTTATCAAAACAAAGCTATTTATACCTTTTCTCCCTAAGTAAATTTCGTTCTCTTTATGCATTCAACAATTAGTACTATATGTTTTTAAATTTTCATAAGAATCGTAAATAAAAAGTAGCTAAGCCATGTAAACTATGCATTTCACTAACTATTTTAGAGGTTGGTCAATCTTTAATGACCCAAAGCTTCTCCTTGTCGACATGTATGTCATGTGTACTAATAATAAAACCTAAAAATGGTAATTTATAATTCAAAAAAATATACTTTTTTAGGTTCATAAATAACTTAATTTATAATCAAGAGTATAAGCATTTTCTGAAATGATTCATATGCTCAACTTAAATCTATTATAAAAAAATACATTGAAATAAACAACCAAATTTTAATAAAGGGTATAAAAATTTATTCATTGTTTTTATAAAAGTATTTGGTGTATCTGAAAGACATAACTAGCTACTTGTATAATTGTTTTTTTTTATCTTGAAAGTGTCCTCTACTTATCCCCTAGTCAAATTCATATATGATGAAATTCACTTTTTAAATCAATCTTTGTAATAATTATTGCTCCATGTAACTAATTAAGCATGTAATCTAAGAATTGTACAAGGACTAAGGCTCTCTTGAATTTTCCATTTTCTCGAAACAATTCTCTACCTCTTCCTTTAATACTTAACTTTTTTAGAAATTATTTAATAATAGGGATAGATTTGGAAGGCTAGCTTATGAAACCAAATCAATATGATGTTGAATGTCTCTTATTGACAGTATCCATCCAACAACTCATCAAACGTACTCTTATGAAATTCAATGAGTAAAGATCTAACTATATCATAAATGTCTACCCTTTTCTCCTGTACTTGTCTATCCATTAACGACTTTATAACCAATGCTTAAACCTGTGTACTTTCTCATACGTTCTATTGTATATTAGGTTTTAAACTGGTTATGTAAGGAAACCTTCCCCTTTACTTTAAAAACTCTATGTTTGGGTTTTCCTTTTAAAAGAACAAAAATATAATCCAAATTATCTTATATAATCTTAGGCTGAATTTAGTTTTGTGTTTCTCATACAAAAAATATGTTGTTTTCATACATACGGTTGAATTCCAAGTTTTTTTACGGGCATATTTTTCATAATTTTTTTTTGTGCATCTTTCACATGTTTGAAATGAAAATTAAATATTATAACTAATTTATGATTATCCGTTGGAATTTGACAAAAATATCAAAAAAAATTTAACAATTATTTTGTTTTAGCTGTCGGGGTTGTAAATTACACTGTAAAGTATACCTGCAGATAGTAAAAAACATAAGGTTTTAAATGAAGTGTGAAAAATTTTCAAACTTTAGAACGGTTGGGTTTTCTATTTCCAACAAGTTAGAAACTCCCTCACGAAGAGAGACCTATCTCGAGTATTAGAAAAGACCAACGAATACAAAATTTGATTTAGAAAAAACAATCAAACAACAATGCAGTTTATCTTAGATAGGGTGCACTGAGGATGATGCGTCTTCCCCTTGCACAACAAGTCCCTTTACCCAAACTCTAGCAGACTATTAGGTTTCTTAGTAACTTTAATATTATATGGCTACTTCAAAGAATTATAATTGTAATTTTACGACTATAAACCTTTTTTTTTTTACCGTGTGCTGTCTCCCCTCTAGGGATAACAAGACATGAAACACGAAAAACATCGTCACAACAATCTCTTTAGTCTTAGGTATAATGGGGATATAATTAGACTTCAATTTTGTTCAAAACTCTAGCTTGATTTCTCTATACATTTGAATCCTTCCCGGTCTGCTTTTGTCAAATTAGCCATTTTTTTTATAAAAAAAAACTTTGAAAGAAATCCTAAAAAAGGATCGTGACAATGTTTTATATTGATGTGTAGTCAACGCATAGAAAGTAAAAGCTCTCCCTAGGATTCCATCATGATGCAAAAATTGACTATATTTTTGGATTGAAAGTTGCATTAATTGGAGCAGCCGGTGATGCAGTCAGTGATGTGCTAGTCCTCGTTCTTTCCTCACCATTCATCTCTTGATAACAATCATTTATTTATATAGATACATGAATACTTTTTGTGTATGAAAGATACAAATATAGTACTCAGAGTCCTAATTAAAAAAGAGAAAGCTAATGAAATGTGGAGAATGCTAGCAATATCTGAGGTCTGTCGTAGCTTCTGTATGATCAACAACTTCCATGGTCGGTACTTAGCGCATATGCAAATTAAGGTGCTATGGGACCAAACGAGAGACAACTACAAAATATGGCCGGAACAAGGATGGAGCTTAGCATTCTACCTAAATATTGACGTACTTAATTCATGTCTCTGTTTTGTTATAGAACACCTAATTTGATTTATGGAACTGCCAAGTAATTAATTTTGTTAGAAAATAATATAAATTATATCATAGGACCTCATCGAATAATTTAAGCTTTTAAATATGATGATTTTTTGATATGGTAGCAGAGCCTTGTTGATCAAGTGAGCATGATTCGAATCTCATCACCCTCATTCTGTTTCATAAAAAAAATTAAGCGCAAGGTAATGTTAGCCTGTGCAAGTTTTAAACCCAAAGAGCTTTTTCTTAACGAAGTATATTAGAGAATAATACAAATCATATTTTGAACCTTACCTAACATATTAACCTTTTAAATGAGATAGTTCCTTGACAAATTTACAGAAAATTCTATCATCAGGACTTTAATTATAGATCATATCGAGCCAACATATCGATCGGTAGTCATAGAACCAATCCTGATTTGAAAAGTTCTTCGACTTCTACAGGAAACATGCACTACAAGAAAAAGGGTTTGTTTGCAACGGAGCGATCCGTTGCAAATAATAAAGGAATCCATTGCTAATATTATTTAGCAATGAAATTTCCAACGGAAGCAATCCGTTGCAAACAGACGCTTGGAAATTCACTTGCAACGGATTGTCAGTTGCAAGTGAATTTCCAATGGCTTTGCAACAAGCATTCCGTTGCCAATTGCAACGGATGTTCCGGTGCAAATGCAAACTTTGCAGCGACCATTTCATTGCCAATTGCAACAAAAATGCCATTGCTAATTGCAACAGAACATAAAAACTGCAAAGGTAGAAGTTGCAACGAAAATTCCGTTGCAGCTGGAAATTAATTTTTAAAATCAATTTTAAATTTATTTAATTTTTAATTAATTACAAATAAATATTTTAAAACTACTAGAACATATTGAAATATTATTAATATTGAAAACAAAATAAATATGGTTGAAATAAAAATTATTATAAATTAAAATTAATAATACAACAGCGATTCGATTACATGTACATGTCTAAGTAAATCAATATGGAATAAAAAAAATACATATTTTAAAGTGTTTAAGGCGGAAATGATCTACGATGTTGTGGATGAGAGGAAGATGGACCATTATATGGTAGTTGAGGTCGAGGTCGATAGACTGGTGAAGACACGGGAACCATAGGTGCCATTGTATGTGATGACATTGACGGGGCCACATGTGTTGGCATACCTTGACCCATATACTATGACCTAACATAACTTCCATGATTGCTCATAAGATAATCTTTAATGTTATCAATTTCATTTCTCATTTTACTAATAATATCATCTCTTGCTTTCAATTCCTCTTTATACCCTCTATAAGCTGAGCTCGGATATGATGACTGTACTGAGTAGGTATCTGATTAAGAACTCACATTAACTTTAGATTTTGGCATATGAGGTGCACCATATACTTTACCCTTGCTTACCTCCCCGAAGCCTCAAACCAAGCTACTCCATCAAAAGAAAGATGATTGTCCTGATCAGGTCCATATTTTGCAATCATCTCATTGTATAATTTTCCTGCATATAGACAAGTCCATGTAAAAATATATTAATTTTAATATGAAATGATATTTTAAATGTATTAAAAAAAATAAAAGTACTTACCACCACTGTTTTGGACTTGTTATTTACGAATATGCCAACCTCATTCGCATTTTGATGCAAAATTGAAAAGACCTCATCCCATAGAAGTTCTTTCCCCCCGGCTTGTTCTTGCTATCAACATTTTTTTTTAAAAAAAAGTAAGCAACAAAAATATTAAACAAATAAAATAACTAGTGTTGAACAACAACAATTCTTACCATACTAGCTCAATATGATGCAAATAAATCTGAACCACCGGAATGGGTACTTATTTTCCCATTTGTTTTTATCAATCGATTGTGTTTTGAAGATTCGGATCGTCTTTGGAATCCAACGGTGGACCAAACATCCTTGATCATGGTATTCCAATCTTCATTTTGTATCCAAATAAGACCTTTATCCAGGCAGTCAATAATATTTGTGGTCTTCATTATTGACAGAGCTTTATTGCGAGCTCGTGTCAATAGTTGGTTTAAGGAAATTCAAGCTTTATCTTCCCAAATATTATGAACATTTTGTTCATCTTCTTCAGGGAAGATATATTTTTTCTATCAAATACATATGACAAGTAATAAAAATAGCAAACAACATCAGAAAATATTACAGAAAAATGTTACTCCACAAAAATATTTATGATAATTTATTCATTATCAGCAAGCATATTCTCTTAATTTATTCATTATAATATATATGGACATAGTTGCGTGAATTTATCTAAAAAATGCAATAAAATAAGCATTAATTTTTTTCCATACCTTGAACTCTTTAAACAGTTCATCTTTACACATTGAATCAACTTTTTCCCAAGAGTGTCATGGCCCCTTGAAATTACCTCTCAAAATTTTTCCAATTTCACGTCCACATGATGCGTTATTGAACCTGAAATATTATAGTGACAAACTTTCATGGAACAAATAATGACACAAATGATAACTATCAAACAAAAATATTAAACTTACTCAGTTATTCCATACAAACTCAGTTCTTTTTTTCCTGTCAGTGGATTGATTTCAGTGTCAAAACTCTTCCGTTTAATGCATATATTGTTTGGAGAAGAGGTTGAACCATGGATTGATGGGAGACAATCTTGATCTTCTGAAGATCTCACATTACTATCATCTCTTGAATCATAGAATTCTCTCCCATTACTACCATCTCGCTCAACTTCATTGCTAATGTCATGCTTATAATCATCACTATCTACTCCCACATAACCCTGATGTAAATTAAATTCTCTATACATGGTCGTGTCATCTCGAGGGAAACCTTGAGTTGCTAGCAAATTTTGAAACTCAAAACCTTCATGTGCATTTAACCTCCTATAATCTTCTTGATGAAGAAATGTACTCTCAACTCGGGTATATAATAATCATGTAATTTATTAGGCTCATGTTACTTTGCAACGGAAAATCCAGTGCAAAGTGGTTTTAAATTGTAACGGCAAATCCATTGCAATCCCATGTTCTTTTTTTTTAATTTTCAAAATTTGTTTAGGAACGAAAAATCCATTGCTAAACAATATTTCATTGCAATTTATGCAACGGATTTTTGTCATTGCAAAAATCGATTGCAAACAGGCCCTTCTTCTTGTAGTGGTGCATTATAAGTCGTGATAAACCATGAATTTAACTAGCAATGAATCCCCGCTCGTGCAGTGGTTACGGGTAAAATAACTTAGGTGGAGGAACATAAAGTGGACAAATGAGACTACCATATCGATGCCACTCCTCATCGAGCTTTCACTTTGATGCCTGAAGGAGAAAAGTGCAATATCTGTTCAGCCACCAACGATGACTTTTGCAAATCTTTCTTATTATTTACTCGTAGAGGACTCTTGCAAATCTTTGTTTACTTTTTGAGTCTCGGGGGACTCTTTCAAAGCCTAAGTCAAACCCTTTTATTAAAAGAATCATGTAACGAGTCTTAGAGGATTTTCCCAAATTAAATAACTCTTGCATAGTTTTGCTATGATTGAGTATTAGAAAACCCTTAATAATTTTTATTTACCTCTTTGGTCTCAAATGACTCGCAAAATTTTATGTGATCTTCACTCAAATGAATCTAGCAAAAAACAATTATTCTTATGTCCCATAACACTATCATGCAAACCTTTTTTTAATGATTTTAAATCTAAAAATACTCTCGCAAATATTTGTTTATTCTTAAGTGTTAGAGGACCCATAAAAATATTACAAGGCTAAGACATAGACTTGTGGATAGTATAAAATCATAAATTTCCAAAACCAATATTTGATTGACATATATATTTTTTTACATTTTTCGCAACTATTACTCTTAATAAATTACATAACATCCTTAATCAATTAAACCATCTTAATCCTTACTCTAAGACTTCACAAGTTTAGGGTATTGATTACTTCTAATTCATAATCGTAAGTTACAAATTAAAACAAGATACATCCTTTTCCTTCTTCTTTTTTATTGTTTGTTTTTTTCATTTTACCAAAGATGGCTATCAATTCATATAAATAATCCTCTTGAACTTTTACTACTAGATTGTATTCATATCCTACTATTGGTAATTGGGTTTGACCTGATTCGCCCATGAGGGATGAACCCAGTCTATTTATCTAGAGGTGTGATTTGGCCTGGTTCGCCCATGAGAGATGAACCTGATCTATTTATATAGGGGTGTTACTTATTGGAAACCATTAAATAACCGCTCCTCTCTCTATATAAATATGGACTTCCCTCTCATGTGAGAACAAGGTTTTTTCATATAATTGGAAGATAGTTCTTTCTCTCAATTCTTTGCATTAAGCTTGCTAAGATCTATAAAGATGTTCGTGCTGTGGAACATCGTTTTGGTTCTAGTAATCGAAGTGGCCCTGAAGTAATTGATTCAGGAGTAAGAAAAACATAATCTTAAGTTTTTCTTATCGAATCTATATTGGTATGAGAACCTAAATCATAAATTTTTATAATTAGATGATCAGTATATGCCATGGATAAATCACCGTGAGTAGCATTAAGTGGGCTGTCCAAAATGACCTAGGAAAATTCCCGGCCAACTCTGCATAAATACAGAGCTTAAAAAGGGCATTTGTAGGCTGCCGAACGCCTCCCAAAATTGCAAATTAACTGCATCAAATGACAGTTATTTAACTGCCAAAAAAGGGCAATAGAAGGATGCCGAATGTGGCATGCATTCTCCATTTGGCCATTAATTGCCAAATGACAGTTTAGTATATATAATAATAATAATAATAATAATAATAATAATAATAATAATAATAATAAAAAGGGGGGGAAGACATACATATTTTCCTAAACGTGTGTCCTCTCCATTTGTCATTAATTGCCAAATGACAATTTATTATTAAATAAAAAAAACAATTAATATAAAATGTTTAAATTATGATAGTTTATTTATTGTTAAAATAAATTGTTTAATTTTATTGGTAATTGTTTTTTCAACAATGATGATACATACCTTCATTAAATATTGATTATAATATTTATGTGTTTCTGGATATTTTGTGGTAGTGGATAGGCAACAACAAATTGATCATTTATTGAGTTATGTGATTAATCATGTTCACAAAAATTCGAGAGCACATTGATTAAATGTATCATTGGATGCTTAAATTGGCCATGAGTGGTGTTTATGAATTCTACATTAAACATCAAATGTTGATCATTCTCAATTCTCTGCCTACGGAATGGTATCCAGTGCGACAATCATTGGAATATAGGTTGAAATCCTTAGATTTCAATAATATTGCTGATGAAATATTTCTTGAGAGGGAGTGACAGTTGTAGAAACCTCCACAAATTAATTCTGATTTTACTATCACTGAAACAATAATTTTAGTAGTATGGTGGTAGAGACCAGGTCGAACCCAAGGGAAATTGATTTATTTTCCTACACATACCAAATTCAAAAGAACGAGGGTGATTTGAATCAACAAGAATTAAATAAATAAAAGTGCTAAATCTCAACGAAGGTTAATCAAGAATTTGACAACTCGGTTCAAAGGGGTGATTCCTCCATTCTTACAAATCGGTTGATCATAGAAGTTAAATTAATATCCTTTCACAACAAGCAAATAAATTAGGCTTCCATTAAAGCTAAGGGAAACCTAGAGGCATGCTAAACTAATCCGAATAAACTTCTAATTAGTTCCTTATCGTCAAGCGAATTAAGTAGTGAGAAGCAATCTTTCTTCACTCAACGGTAGCTTTAAGATCAAGATCTACGCAATTTATTCCTAGCTAACATTCAAAAGCTTGAACATATACTCGTCTTATTCATCCTAAATAAATTAATGTGATAGATAAGACAATCAAATTAATTTACTTGCTTCTTATTCTTGTTCCCCACAACAATTACGGATTGAAAGAAACATAGAAAGCACATAAACCATATCAAACTAATTCCATAAGCATGAATCCGAAATCAATAGCTTAAATTCTGGAAAAAGATAAATAAATACTTGAAAGTGTAAGGATTACAATGGAAATGCTACTTCTCACAACCAATAATGAAGATGGATGCTATCTCCTTTGAACCAAGAAAGTGAATCAGCTACTCATGCCTTTTAGGTTGTTGCCGAATCTGAAAAATTGATGGAGAAAGAGTCAAGAGTTCCTTGCTTGCATGTATCTTTCCTTTTATTCTGGAAGAGTCCTAACCCTAATGCTGTTACTCAAGCTAAAAAATAGGAGATAAGTGTTGTAGAGAAAATCTCTCTAATCTTTGACAAATTAGGAAGCATATCCTGTCATCCAGATTGCACCAGTATTTTAGTGATATAGATGATTTTTCCTGACTTTGGTCTCTTCATGAAAGCTGTATCCCTAAATGTGTAGATGAATTTGGGCTTTTGAATCACTTGATTTGGACATCGTATGTTCCAGATATGCCCAGTTCAGTGTTGGCGCGCGAACAGAGTCCAGGCTGACGTTGTTGTTCCAATTGGATGCCCAAATCTGCATTGAATTTCTGCCACAATACTTTTCCAGCAAGCTTGATATCTATAATTCTAATTTTGAAACTCCTCTTTAGGAATTAAAACCTGAAGCATGCAACAAAGGTCCAAAATATAAAGTGCAAAATTTTCCTATTTTATAGCAAGTAATCCACAAAGTCTCTTTAACATGTCAAACCCATAAAATAACTTCCGATATGTTGAAATAAGCTTGAAAGATGTTAAAAAGCATAATATAAAAGGAATACAAATAGATGTATATTTTTCACTTGTCAGGGAGCGTCAGTATACAAAAAAGGGTATACAATGCACTGAAAGAAGCGCAAGTCATTTTGATGTTGCTTCTAAATTCATTCCATGGTTTGAGTACACTGAACTTGGAGAAGACGACTTTGATGGCTACAAGAAGAACATGATTAGTGAATTATAGGGTGCTGAGCATGAAATGACTGATGAAATGAAGCGCCAAAATCAGACGATGAGGCAACATCTTATAGTCATGTCTAACATGATTAGTGAATTATAGGGTGCTGAGCATGAAATGACTGATGAACAATAAGTCCAAGTAGTTATTCGCTTTTTGCCAAGCAATTGGGAATACGTGCGTGTTAACATTACCCATAATGATAACATGAAAACATTTGACGATGTTGCTCGTCATATCGAGCTTGAAGAAGATCAACTTCACACCGAGAAGCCTATAAATGAGGCTTTTATATCCGAGACAAAAAAACGCATGGAACATATGTCTCCAAGTATAAGATGGGCAAGGCTAATGGCCCAAAATATGGCAAGAGAGGAAAATAAGCAAGTAATAATGGATATCAACGCAAGTGTGGAAAACATGGTGGTAAGAAAGACAAGAAAATGAATTGTTTCAATTGTGGTAAACCTGGTCACTTTGCTCGTGATTGCACTGAGCCAAAGATTTAGGAGCAATCGACCACATAGCAAGGGATCAAACTGTCTTTATGGAATTTTGTCTAATTCCAAAGGGAAGTAGATACATATATATATAGGGAATAATGCTTCCGTTGTAGTGCTTGAGATTGATGCCTGCAAACTGGATTTGCGGGGAGGTCGCTCACTTTGTCTTCATGATGTACTCTACGCTTCAAAAGTTTGATGAAAACCTGTATTTGTTCTTGCTTTACTCCAATTGGGATTTAAAATTACATTGTTGGTTGTCATATAAAAATATATTTGGATAATATTTTCTTTAGGCTTTCTATTAAATGGTTTTATGGTGTTAGACACCGTTAATATATGTATTGATAGTGATGTTTCAATTTATGTTGTTCAAAATTCTAGTACTATTAAAGATAGTAATATCATAACTTGGCATGCCAAATTAGGACACATTGGGCAAAATCGATTATATAGATTAGCACGAGCTAGTCTTTTAGGATCACTTTCCAAAGAGGAATTGCCCATGTGTGAGCATTGTCTTGCTGGAAAAGCAACTAGATTACCATTTGGAAAAGCTAAAAGAGCTAGTAGTTCATTACAACTTATTCATTCGGACATTTATGGCCCAATGAATATGAGGGCAAGACATGGAGGAAATTATTTCATCACATTTATAAATGATTTCACGCGGTTTGATCATGTTTATTTGATCTCCCATAACTCTGAAGCATTGAATTGCTTCATTCAATACACAAAAATGGTGGAGAATAAACTAAACACTAGGATCAAAACTTTAAGAACAAATCGAGGACGTGAATACTTGTCTGAACAATTCAAAAGTTTTTATGATGAAAAAGATATAGCTAGACAACTAACTATTCCTTATACTCCACAACAAAATAGTGTGGAAGAAAGAAGGAATAGAACCTTGTTTGACATGATTAGGTCAATGATGGCGCAAACTAACTTACCAATTTTCTTTTGGGGAGATGCATTGTTAACTGTTGCTTACATACTTAATTGTATGCCTTCTAAATCTGTCTCATCCACTCCATATGAATTATGAAATGGCATCAAACCTAATCTAGGTTATTTCCATTCATGGGGGTGTGAAACTTATATTCACAATATTTTTCTTGAATATGGGAAATTTGGTCCTAGGGAGATGAAGTGTATTTTTATACGTTATTCCGAACATTCCAAAGGATTAGTATTTATTGGTGAAAAAGCTGATGGAAGAGTGATAGAGAATGAGTAACATGATGTTGTATTCTTAGAAGAGTTTTTTTTGAAAACAGTTGAGGTTAAACAAGATTTTTGATTATATAAAATGGAAAATATAGACAGTGGCACAACAAGCCATTTAGTAGAGAATTTAAATGAAACTTTTAATCCTCCTAGTAATAGTAGGAGAGATATTTTGTCCATTACTACTCTCATGGAGCAAGAACATGAGCAATCTTAACCTCGTAGAAGTATTTGTGAACCAATTCCTCGTCGTCGATATGAGATTGAAGGGGAAACACTTATGATTGCTCCACAAGATGATGAAGAGCCACAAACATGAAGTGATGCTTTATCTAGTCACAAAGCCAAAAAAATGGATTCAAGCTATGGAAAGAAGAAATAGAGTCGATGAAAACTAATCAAGTCTAGGACTTGATTGATTTATTGTCAAGACAAAGATCCATTGGAATAAATAGGTTCTTAAAATTAAACGTAAGGCAAATGGGTCAATAGAACATGATAAGACTTGACTAGTAGCGAAAGGCTATGCTCAAGAAGAGGGAATTGATTATGAAGATACATTCTCACCAGTTGTGAGAATTACTTCAATTCATCTTATTTTAGCTATAGTCACATATATAGACTTAGAGTTATACAAAATAGATGTTAAAACTGCGTTTGTTAATGGAGAACAAGATGAGGAGATCTTATGGATCAACCTTTAGGATTCGAGACTAAAGGATAAGAGCGCAAAGTTTGCAAGCTTAATAGATTTATATATGGTCTTAAGCAAGCCTCTAAACAGTGAAACATTAAGTTTCATTAAGCTATCCAAAAGGATGGTTTTGCAATGATGGAAGAAGATCACTGTGTGTATTTAAAATGTTCTAACAATAGTTTTGTAATATTGTCATTATATGTTGATGACATTTTAATAGCTAGAAACAACAAAGAGATGTTGATACTACCAAAAGGTGGTTAACATCTAACTTTGACATGAAAGACATGGGTGAGGCCAACTTTGTTCTTGGTGTGAAAATCATTAGAGATCGTGCTAAAAGGCTTTTAGGTTTAACTCAAGAGACTTATATCAAAAACATGTTAGAGCGCTATCACATGCAAGATAGTAAACCAATAGACACCCCTGTTGATAAAAGCTTGAGCCTAAGCAGTGATATGTGTCCCAAGACTCTAGAAGAAAAGGAGAAAATGTCCAAAATACCTTATGCCAGTGTTGCTGGTAGTTTGATGTATGCAATGATGTGCACACGTCCTGATATATGTTATACTGTTGGATTGGTTAGCCGATATCAATCAAATTCGGTCAGAAACATTGGATGACAATCAAAAGGATTCTAAGATATCTGAAAGGAACTTCAGATTACATGCTATGTTACCAAGGAAATAAAGATTTACAATTGATTGGTTACTCAGATGCTGATTGGGGAGAAGATATTTACCAATCTAAATCAACTTTAGGATGTGCTTTCTTGCTTAATAATAGTGCAATACTCTGGAGGAGCAAGAAACAATCCTGCATAGCCTTATCTACCATGGAAGCTAAGTATGTAGCTTGTTCTACCGCAACACAAGATGTTGTTTGGTTATAAAATTTCTTAGATTATTTGAAAATTTTGAAATCAACATTAAATCCAATGACAATTTATTGTGATAACACTGCTGCAATAACTGTGGCCGATCCAAAATATCATGGAAAGACCAAACACATCAAGATGAGATATCACTACATTAAAGAAGCGATTAATGACCATGATGTAATCCTAAAACACATTTCTATAAATTCTATGGTTACAGATTCCCTCACAAAACCAATAGCAAGGGATGCATATTTAGACATGTGAAACCCCTTGGTCTATGTAAAATGTAATTAAGTAATGAATAGAAGTTAAATGGGTATCATTTTATTCATTATTTGTTTATTGATATATTGAGTACTGTATAGTATAATTTGTTAAAGTATGTTGATAGACTAAGATTGGTTCTCTTATATGAGCAATCGCCTCTAGCATTTGTAAAGTGCGTACAAATGAGACTAGTTGAGTTTTAATGCTCAAAATGATTAACTCAAAATGATTATCAAAGAGTCGCCTTGGTTGGAACCAAGATGAGGTTCTTAAATAAAAGAATCAACATGAATGAATTCCCACCATTCATGTGTCTATTATGATTGAAGTCGAGTATGAAAATATTCATTTGTCATTAATGACAATGAGCAAATGAGAATTTCTGATTTGAAGTCTTTGCTTTTTGGCAATAAGACTGAGACTCGTATAATGTATTTCCTCTAACAAGAAGAGCAACGGTATACACTCTTTGTCCTTAGAAAAGAAAAAGAGTACGCTCCACTATAACATGTATTTCATACTACATGTGCTGACGAATGGATCCCTGCTTCTTTATTATATGAGTCCTTGAGATCATATCTAAGATCTCAAAAATCTTATCATTTGTGACTTTTGACTATATCATGAGGTGATGAATAAATGATCGCTACTTTAGGAGTATATCCCATGGTCATGGAATGATTTGACTTGAATGAATACTCTTAGGGAAACAAGTTAATTCAGATCTATGTGATATAAAAATGAAAGAAAAGGTAATTTTAGTTCTATACTTGTTACTTGTATTCATCGACCGAGATCATATCATTTGAATAAATTTGATATGATTTAGAATACATGTAATTGTCATGATGGATTGTGTATGAAATCTTGAATTATATTCATTCATGTGTAACTAAAAGTGCTTGGGGTATATTAGTACACTCTAAGAAATAATTAATCATAAAGTAAATGTCTCCTATATGGCCTATATTAGGTTTAAATAGATTAAAGCTCTGTGTGCTTTAGGTCGCATGGTCTGTACGTCGCATGGTCTATATTAAATACACTCTAAGAAATAATTCTCTGTGTGTTTTAGGTCGCATGGTCGTTCATCAAGTATGAAATTTCTGTGCAAGTTTGAAAAATAATGTATTAGATAAATCTAGCCCTTCATGGGCGAGTGGGAGATGTTGGTAATTGGATTTGACCTGGTTTCGCCCATGAGGGATGAACCCGGTCTATTTATCTAGAGATGTGGTTTGACCTGGTTCGCCCATGATAGATGAACCTGGTCTATTTATCTAGGGGTGCTACTTATTGGTAACCACTATGTAACCGCTCCTCTCTATATATAAATATGGATTTCCCTCTCTTGTGAGAACAAGGGTTTTTCATATAATTGGAAGATAGTTCTTTCTGTCATTTCTCTGCATTAAGCTTGCTAAGATCTGTCAAGATATTTGTGCTGTGGAACATCGTTTTGGTTCTAGTAATCGAAGTGCCCCTGAAGTAATTGATCCAAGAGTAAGAAAAACAGAATCTCATAAGTAAGGTTTTTTTTTTTTATCGAATCTACACCTACTCTAAATCCAACTCATTGAATTTGATTAAAAATCCCTTGCTTTGAATAATTCATGTGCAAAAATATATTCCGAAATCACGAAATTAATTAAAAGAAAGCATAAGAAGAATGTATGAAGTGATGAATTTGAAGATGATAACCATCAAGCATGCATCTCTTAATCTTGATCACAACGTGTCTTCAAAAACCACATTTGTTTGCACCAACCATTGCAGTTGCATTGCCAAAAATGAAATCAATGGTGCCTACAATTTGGGACTCTTGATAGAATTGACGATTGGAATGTGTGTAGAGTGTGTCTTGATATGCATCGAAGGAGCAGTGATGAAAGATTGACTGGTTTGATGATGAGCGTAAGGCTACTACTTGTTCTTTTTGTGGTCCTGTTGTGTTCTTGAAGCCCATGTCTTTTGCAATGAATCCCCTACCCTCAACAACTACTATATGTTCATTAGAAAACATAAAGTAGAAAAAATTAAAGAGCATATTGAAGTCCAAATTTAAAAATGAAGAGAAGTTCTTAATTCAAAAGGAACTTGCTTAAGGTACCAGATAAGAATGTGGTAATGCCGGGCTAGGACCTATTCTCGCCCTAACCACCTAGAATGGGTGAGTCGATCGACACACTAGGGATGGTAAACCAGCCCAAAATGATTGGGTCGACCGACCCAATCGGGTTGCAAGCCCAACCCGAAATTAGGTGGGCTTACCGGGTCACCTAGGCTTGAAGCGTAGTTTGCAAATCAGTGGGCCTATCAGCTAGACCTCGTCCCTAGAGGAGTGTGGACTACTAGGCCATCAAAAGGGATGGGTTGCTCGGCCAATCTAGGTTGGTGGGTCAACCCCAAATGATGGGCCTCTTGGCCCATCAGGGCTAGGTAGCCAACCCACATAAAAAATACAAAAAATAAAACACAGAAATTTGCATAAAAAAATTATATTAACAAAAATGTGTTGTTTTCGTGCATACGATCGAATTCCAAGGTTTTTCCAAGTATATTTTTCGTAAAAATAATATAGTGTATTTCTCATGTTTTGAAATGAAAATTAGCTAATGTAACCGGTTTACGATTATCCATTGTAATTTGGTCAAAATATCAAAAAAAATAACAATTATTTTTTTTTTAGCTATTGGGGTATAAAATTATATTGTAACGTACACTCGTAGATAATAAAAAAAAAGTTTTTAATGCAATGTGAAAAAAATTTAAACCTTAGAACGGTTAGGTTTTCGACTTTTAACGAGGTAGAAACAATTCCAAGAATATACAATTTCTCCATGGTACTTTTCTATTTATTATACATTATTTTATATCTTACTAATTTAAGCATTAGATGGTGTCTTGCTTCGACAAAAAGCTTATTTGTTTTCAGGAAAACACCCATTAGACTTAAAGTCAGGACCATCACGATATGGCATGACTAAAGAAATAGTTTCACGACTTCAATACAGCTTTATAAGTTATATGAAAATATCATAATCTTTCAGTGTGAGATTAAAGGGATAAAACATGTCAACCAAGGTCTTTTTTATATCAATTTCTCATTAACATAATTTATTTAAACAAGTTGATATTTTATATTAAAAATATTTTTGTTGAAGAATAATTTTCACTAACCAAAAGTGAATGAACCCTCGTTCTAATCTGTTCTCAAATGAACCAACTGGCCATGTTATATTTAAACAAATTTCTTAAAAAGAGATTTGTCATATAGTTTAATTGATTGAAGAAACAAATAACAAAAACAAAATAATTTAAAAGCAATATTCCTGTCCACGACAAATCTCCAGGCTTAACCACTCCTCATGGAATACAAGTTTTGCCATATATAGGAAAAAAATGGAGCTTTAGTTAAAATAAACTGGTAGAGTAAGGTTGAATTGAGCTTAATTAACTCTATTACAAGCCAAGATGAACAGGAGATCCAGAAGCACTAATCCAATCCCCTTGATAGAAATTCTCGATAGTAAATTTCATCGCCTCTTCTTTCTTGATGATATGATAGCCAGGCCACTTGATCCTAGCATTTGTTTGGGCACCACCTCCCTTATTGCTGTACTCTGCATAATAGAGAGTTTTGAGCCCGAAATCTCCTTGCCATGGTAGCC
This sequence comes from Salix koriyanagi, assembly GCA_029228605.1. Classification (NCBI taxonomy): domain Eukaryota; kingdom Viridiplantae; phylum Streptophyta; class Magnoliopsida; order Malpighiales; family Salicaceae; genus Salix; species Salix koriyanagi. Next base: position 11,184,816 of record CM055332.1, read on the forward strand.
ATCCATCGGGGTGGATAAAATCACCAATTGTTGAATCCATTATAACAGTTCTTGAAAATTCCTTCCAGGGTCTTCCAAGGTAACTCCTGATCTTGTTCTTCACAGGAACCAAGTCCTTGTCTGGCTCGATGCGACAGCTTTGAAGAACAATTCCTGTAGTTTCATGTCCATCGATCCTGCCCTGGGCTGTGACAATATTTCTGCTGGTTTTCCAATGGTTTCCTGACAGTAATAAGGCAGTTCTGGAAGACAGAAGTTGCGTCCCCAAATATGAAATCTACAGTTCCGGTAATGACACAGCTTCTGTAGAATTGGCGGTGAGTTTGTGCATACAAGGTATCTTGGTATCCTTCAAATCGACAGTTGAGGAATATTGCACGATCAGCCTGGACTCTGATGGCCACAGCCTGATGTTTCTCTGGACCTGCTGTGTTTCTGAATCCCATAAATTTGCACAAAAATCCATCTCCTAACACCGCTGCAGAACATACATCTCATGTTATAATCCTGGTCTCGGAGAGAGGAAGTTCGAAATGAAGTTAATAAGTTTCCAAAATCTCATTCCAGTTCTTATGCCATCCTAGCTACTAATAAGAATGAAGAATTAATAAGAATGAAGAATTAAGTGTTCGTACAAAAATATAGTTGAGATTGTTTTTCAAAATATTATTTGTTTAAAAATATCTTAAAATAATATTTTTAATAACAGTATATTAAAATTGATCTAAAAACACAAAAAAAACAGTTAATTTAAAGCAAAAAAAATAAAATCAAATTGTTGCTAAACCACATAACATGATAAAAATCCTATTCAGACGTAATTCGTAATAATTAATGATTCGGCAGAAAGTAGTTGATAGGGACATCGCGTCAAAGTGATCATATACCGAAAGTTGCAGTTCTGAAAGTCTGAACTCCATCAGCAAAATTTTTGTTCCCTGTCACAATGGTCTTTTGTGATCCATCACCATACATGGTGATATTTGCCATCTTCTTCGTCACTGTCACGGTCTCATCGTAGACTCCTTGCTTAACAAAGATAACGTACCTGCATTGGCATGAGAATTGAAGAAAACTTGTAAAATATAAGCAGCTTTTCACTTTGAATAAATAGACATGTTGGCGAAGAGCACAGAGCATTAATAGAAATGGTAATTTAAAAAAAAATTCCAGGTGACGGATTGTCAATTTGCCTGGTAGTTTCGTACATCCACGCTGTAAAAATTGCTTACCGTCCTTCATATTTTGCTGGCATGGCTGCCAATGCTTCGGAAATAGTTTTGAAGTCTCCACTGCCATCTTTCGCAACAGAAACATTTGGTTTTGGCTTGTCTTTATCAGCACCCTTCAAAATCCTCCGATCCTCGTGACTCATCCATCCAGGAACGCCATCCTTGTCCAACGAGGGTGAATTTTGCTCCTCAGCCAGAAGGCGACGGTTAAGTGTTCCGGAAAAGGAAAAGTTTTTCAGGAATGAAACCAGTGATGAGACCATTGCAAGGGAATTGCTGGTGAGCTCTCTGGTTGCCTTAAAAGTCTTTTCCATGTCAGATTTTAATTTCCCTTCGGGGAACCCATCAATGCAAGTTTGCTGGTAAGACATGACCGCACTCAGCCAGTTGCTCAAGTCCGGGGCGTTGCTAGCTAGCTTTCCCGATATCATTGCCGATACAGTCAACGGAGTTTTTCAATTCTTCTTTTGCATCCTCGATGAGCTCCAAACAATCATCAAACGCCGCTTTCTCGCGTGGCTTGTCGAATTTGAACGAGGAGGCTTTCTTTATAACCTTGTCTATCTCTTCATCGGCGGCTTTGATTGCTATCTTGAGAAGATCTTTGGGTTGAACCGATGACGGGTCCTTTCCCAACACTCCCTTCTCGAGGGTGTTCTGGCAAGTATCCTGATATGTGGTAGCATTGCATACAGTTTTGATAACCCTCGCAACATGCGAGATAGGTTTTGCTTTTTCTGCAGGCTGAGTTGCAGCTGATGGTGATCCTCCATTGTTTCCCGGGCTGCTGATATCGTGATTTGAAACAAGGGAAAAAACTCCGGCACCGACTATAACAAAGAAGGCAATGCTTGAAACTGAAGCGATGATAATTTTCTTCCTAAGTTTTTGCTGCCTTTCTAACCTTCTTCGCTCTGATAGCTGATCAAAATCCTGGAAAACCATTTTGACGATACTACGTTTTGACGCAGAGGCCTCTCCCTGCCTTAGAATTCAGCCAAGGCAGAGAGAACAAGAGATGCAAGAGATGAGGAAGGTGTGTTCTTGCTATATTTGCCTCAAAATCCTTGGCTGTGAAATTGCAGATTAATTATTATTGTTATGCTGCAAATGACAGAAGGGATCTGGCCAGGAGAGTTTCAAGGTGGTCTCTTCAAAACCTGTTAGGCTTCGCAAAAACGGGTGACAGAGATTTTGTCCCATGTAACCGCACTTCCCGCTATTTCCATGGCCTTCAAACTTCTGTCTTTCCTCGTTTTGCATGGCAACGATAACTTCAGTATGATCCAGCAGTTTGCTGCATGGAAACCCGCTTCTCTTAATTAATTTCTCAAAACTAATCAAGTATTTTATTATTAATTTATGCTGTAGTGAAATATTATTTATTATCATTTTTTTACGATAACTGTTTATTTACTATTCATTACTTTCTAGCTTTATTTTGAAAAAAAAACGTTTTTTAGTTTTTTTTACTTCATTAATGAAAGATAAAATTATTGATTTATTGATGAAAGATGTTCAATTCAAATTGTGTTTTATTTTTGTAAGCATCATTTTTCAATTTAATTTTGTCATGAAAGTTTTTGATTTTATATGTTTGATATTTTCACCTAACATTTATTTCTTTTATATAAATACTTTTCTTTTGATTTTAAAAACAAAATACAAATTCAAGCATAAATTGATAAAATATATTAACAAAATGTTTTTAATATTTTTTTCTTTTGAAAAAATATGAAAAAATAATTATGTGAATAAGAAGTTTGAAACATAATTTCTAAATAAATTAGTAAAAAAATGTTTCGCAGAAGAAGATTAATTATTTTTATTTATTTTTCTAATTAAAATTAGGTGTTTTGTATATATTTTGACATAAGATGTGCCTGGTTATAGCAATGTAGCGAGATAACAAAGTTTATTAATTCTTAAAACCTCTCAAGATAATTAATTAAATATTCAAAATACTTAATTTTTATTTATTAAAAATATTTTTGATAAATGACTATTGTAGTTTTTTATATAGAAAAACTAGAAAAATCTGAATAGAGAAAAATAAGAAAATAAAATTATTACAAATTAAAAACCTAGTTTCTATATTTTTTTTTCTCAAATTTTGCGATTCCAACAAGAGTCAAAATGGTTATTCCGATAAAGAAAAGTCATTATTGCATATCTATATATTAAAAGTTCGAAAGCATTAAAGTTGATTATTTATTTCATCAAATAAATTCTTATCAGTAGTTTTTATTAAAAATAATTTAAAATATTCATATTGAATATATCAAAATAAAAATAAGTTGGTAAAATAAACAACAATTTTACATTTATATAAATCGATCTTGACTCGTTTTATGTCCTCAGGTATATGGGAAGAACCAAGATAGGGGAAGAACCAAGATGAGCTTAATTACTATTAAAAAATAATATAAATTATATATTAAATCTTTACTTAATAGTTTAAATTTTTAAGTGAGATGATTTTTTAAATATTATATTAAAACATAGTTGACCTAGTGATCACGAGTTTGAATCTCACTATTCTCATTTTATTTGATAAAAATCAAACACAAAATAGTGTGGACTCATATAAATTTTAAGCTCAAAGAACTTCACTTGAAAAAAATATTAAAAAATAATATAAATTATATTTTATGATCTCAACCAATAAATTAACATATATATTTTTAGATGAGGTGTTTCGTAAACCATTCCAATATAAGAAACCACATGTTGCTTAAAGGCTGCGGAAAGAGGCAATCTTATCGAGTGTCTCCAATGGCAGCTTTTCAGCACAGTAAGCCGAGCCTGCTTTCACCGATACTTTCTGTTCAGCCCCATTTGTGAAGGTGATGTCAACAATGTTCCCACAGGAGCATTCCCTAACTTCTTTTTCAGAACTCCATCACTGCTCGAGGTTACATTTTCAATTCATCGCATCGTGATCATGGCTATCATCGATCCTTTTTCATCTTCTATGACAAAAACCTAACACTTGCTTGACTTGTTCTTCTTATAATTCTGCTACTAGTGGTGCTGTGCTTGTTGATCATTTCAACGTTTCCTTAGTTACATGGGCATTGATGTAGTCGTGTTTTGGCTTTGGCCTCCATGTTTTCCCGCCTTGTTATTGGTGAGAGTTTAATAATTATTTAATTATACCAAATATTTTTAAAAAAAAATACAGGGCATTTCTTATTACTTGCCATGTTTAAATGATAAGTTTATCCGTGTCTGTAAGCTATGTCATCTTGAACATCAACCCACCGTTGTTAAACACCGCGAGGAAGTTTGCGTGTGAAAAATAGATTTTCCTAAAATATCTCTTCTTTGAAAAGCTCCCTATAAAAAAAACCATTCATTTTCAAAAGATGTTTACAAAAAAAATGATTATGAACTTCGTTTTTTTTTATTAACGTTAATATCTGAGTCAACTTACATACATCTCAATTAATTTTATAGATTCTGAAGTTAACGATTGTTAAGGAACCATCTCACCTAAAAGCTTAAGCTTGTAGGTGAGGCCCCAGAATATGATTTATATTATTCTCTAACACCCCCCCCTCAAGTGAAAGCCTTTTGGGCTTGAAACTTGCACATGCCCACATCACCTTGTGCTTGATTTTTATCAAATAGAATGGGGGTGGTGAGATTCGAACTCGTGACCGCTGGGTCAACAAGGCTCTGATACCATGTTAAGAAACCATCTCACCTAAAAGCTTAAGCTTGTAGGTGAGGCCCTAGAATATGATTTATATTATTCTCTAACAACGATCATGTAAGCTACCAGTGACTATAATATTAACAACCACGGGTCTCGATTCTTAGATTATAAGAAAAATGAACGCTTAATTTTAATTTCTAAATTCTTACTATTAAATTATCTACTAAATAGTTAATTATAAACTGAGTTTTCAATGTTTTACATGGTGTAGACACCACTTTCTATGTAGTCATGGTGATTATATAAATTTACAAGAATAGTAACGAGGTTTGGTTCGCTATAAGGTAAGTCTTCGAGAATATTATTCTCTTCGTCTCAATTTATGTTCATGAGTTATCATCATATTTGATTTTTCTACTCAACCAATATGGCTTTAGAATGCTCCTACTGATTAAATTTTTACGATAGAGCTTTTTATAAGTGTCTATTTGATATTATATTTTAAAAATATTTTTAAAATTATTTTATTTTATTTTCTTGTTTTAAATTAATATTTTTAGATCGTTTTGACTAGTTAATACTCTAATATATATATATATATAAAAAAAATTAACCAACGGTGATAAATAAACTCTAATTCCTCTTCATGATGCACTATATAGCCTTTACTTTTGCATCGCGTGGTGAGAAGATGTTGCCATGCCTATGACTATCTTGATGTGATAGCAATTCATAGAGTGAATATTCAGATCAAGGGCTCTTCTAGTTTTCAGAAACTATCAAACCAAGAATTACGTCCATGGTTGAAGGAAAACTCTTAAAATTCTCAATATTTATTTATTGGAAGTTTTCTTAATTATAAAATGCTATTACAACGTTTGATACATAATTTTTTTTAGAAAAATTCTAATAATACTGAATAAAAATAAAATCCGGATATAGCCATTTGCTTCTTTTATTTAAAATAAATAAATAAATACTGGCAATAATAAGCAATGATTAATTTGTTGGAAAAGATGGACACAGAGCTTATTATTATTATATCTTTTTTAAATGATGAACACTGGATTTCATATCTAGAAATCACTCATTGATTTCTACAACCATCACCTGTTTTCTTTCCTGCATCTAATTTTGATTGGCTCGAGTGGAGGAGGGCTCTGTCTATTCATTGGCCAACCCAACATCCACCCTACTTCATTTGATTTTGTTAATAAATCATTATTAAAAATCACATTCTAAGCAATTAATAAATAGTAAATCTCTGCCCATAAATCACAACATCATTCGGGTTTTTTTATCATCCTAAATTAAACCATAACAAAACGTAAAATGCAAATCATGCATAATTGTTTTGTGTTAACAAAAAAAAAGTAGTAAAGTTATTGGTCTGATGAACCTTTCATCCACCTCCACAATCAAGTCGGGGCAAATGAAAATAACTCAATGATTTTGATAAAATTATCATCCTTGATAATCTTAGAGGAATTGCGAGCTTGTCTAGCAGTGTTACTTGAAATACTGTTTTGTCATGATTTGGGGATCCAAGCAATTGGCTAATCTAATGAAAATAATCTCTAATTTTATGTTTTAAAATTAGTTTTTATTTAATTATATAATAGCTTGAGATAAACGATTAGGGTTTTTTTTTTGACACTTTGGTTTTCTATTGTTATTTTTCTTTAATTTACATAACAAATTAGTGTTGTTTTTCTTTCTTTTACGTAACAAATTAGTCATGAATTTAGACAGAAAGAAACGTTTGGGAATGAAAAAATAAAATAAATAGTAGAAGCAACCATAGTTATATATTCACCTAAACTCATTTAATACAAGTGCCGCATGAAGCAATCCTGATATTTTCGGAGACAAATCACTCGTAGCCGTAAGAAGAAAAGAAAAAATCCTAATATTTCGAATCGTTCAAAATGCTGGGTTCATAATCCTGAGTCCCAGGTCGATATGCAAGAGCATAGAGAAGAAACATGTACTCTAAGAATACTTCCATGGACTTGTTCGTAGAAAGAGACGACAAGTGTACCTAGGAATCACGATCCCTCGTCGGTTGTCGTTTTGAGGTATTGGATTGCGCGGGGTGGACGTCAAAGACTCCAAAAATGAAGACCTCGTCTAGACATCAAAACAAATACTACATGGACTGGTTCAAAATGCAAGAGCATAGAGATCATATAAAACTAAGATTAATGCTTCCATGGACTTGTTCGTAGAAGAGACGCCAAGTGTACTTAAGAATCACGATCCCTTGTCCGTTGTCGTTTTGAGGTGATGGATTGAGCGGGGTGGGCTTCGAAGACTCCAAAAATATAATGCACCCACCACTCGATAAACCCCAAAACCTTGTCTGGGGTTTTATTTGTTGAAGGCTTGCATCCTCAGTGAGATTGTCTTGTGTTCTTGTATAATACTACATCGAGCTCCCTGTCCTCTCTCTCAATCAGTTGTCAGTTTTCATTTCATTTCAGTTAAAACGGTCGAAATATTTTATGCTAGTTAAAAAAATAAGATAAAACAGTATTATTTTTACCCTGATTTAAATTCCGGTCCATTCTGGATTTTTCAGCCAAATATCGGCAAAAACATTCTAGTTTCTTTCCACCCGTTCCGTTTCTGTCAAATAATGTTTTTTTTTAATAATGAATAATTTTACAATATCAATCATATCTCTAAATCCGACCGTTAGATTGAGTTGAAATTTTACGATGAGTCTCTTTGATATATTTATATATATTATGTTAAAATTTCAAAGCAATCAGAGAATGTAGTGACCTTACGAGATTGATGGTGATATTCTCATAATATTATACATGTTTATAATTTTGTTCAGAAAAATCATTTAATTTTATTTTTGATTTTAACTAAAAAATAAATTAATATATTTAATTATATATATAAACAATAAAATTTTAAAACAACGTACCAAAATATTTCAAAACCAAATTATTTTAATTTAATTAAAAAAATAAAACATCAATGAAAAATGAAATTGACAACCTACTCTCAAGCGCAGCTGTCTCATTTTCAGCTATGGTATTGTCGTCACAGCAAGTTGCGAATTAATTGGTGGAGCAGGCGTGAAGAGCGTCATCAATGGTGTCATGGGTATAAAAACTTTGACCGACAAAACACTTGTTTGAGCTGTAAAGAGTAAATTGGACTGCAGAGGTAACGAGCAATGCATGTCCGATCAATGAATCTGGTGTTCAAGTTGCTCATCAAATAATTCATATCTCTATCACGGTAATATTCATATCAGAATACAAGTCAAGTATCTGTGAATGCAATCTTTGTAATTTGTCTCTTCTTTGACTAAGAAAAATGCATAAAATATTCTATTGTTCGTGTCCAAACTTCCCAGTAAGCATCTCGAGTAGGTGATGGCTGCCATCGTTCTTCAATAAACAATAATTACTCACAGCACTAAGAGCAGAGAGAGAAAGAGAAGCAGTGAAAAAGAGAGTATATTATGTGAATATCATAACAAATGGGATTGTTTTTAACTCGATTTAAATTCTGATATGTTCTGAATTTTTCAGTCAAATATTATCAGCTGAAAAGTTTTAATTTTGTTCTGTCCATTTTATTTTGATCAAATAATATTTTTTTTTAAATTATAATTATATGCTGGGTTGAGCAATTGTTCATCAAATGTAAAAGGACATAGATTTTAGTTTTGCTTATTGAATTTTCACGGGGTAATAAAGCCAGGCATCTGAAACAAGTTGCTGTGATGTCCCCCTCAAATTCACTTTTTTAAGACATCTCTCATTGTTAAATCAAAATCACTCTGCAGGATTTCCATCCTTGCATTACATTTTCTAGCAAGAACCCTGTTCCTTTCCATCTGTGTATCAAAAAGGAACTATGCACTACATGACAAGGCACAAATTCATGTGTAGCATGTAAAATAAAATACTATACTATTAACATATTTTGCTACTTTTTTGTAATCAAGTCATATTTTGCAACATATATAGCAGATGCATCGAGACTAGCTTTTTAAATCCCATCATCATAAGGAATTGAAGTGGAATCCAGCCATTCATCACCAGTTATGAAATATGATACTGTAAAATTGTAAGCATCATAATCATCCATGAGATGGTACCCTGCCCATTTAACCCGGTTGTCGGTCGCAGAACCAGGTCCATAATTTTCGTACTCTCCATAATACAGAGTGTCTAGCCCTTGATCACCATCATTGGACCACTTGGTCCAACCTTCTGGGTTAATGAAATCATCAATGTAGGACTCAAGAACAACTGCCGATGAATAAGCTTTCCATGGCCTCCCGAGGTAGCTCCTAACAGTGTTCGAACTGGAGTACAGATCTTCTGTAGCCAAAATTGAGCAGTTTTGCATCGAAATTCCTGTATCCTCATCTGGGGTTTCTCTAGACTGGGCAGTGATGACCGTAAACTGGTTAGGCAGTGGCTTTCTGGATATAATATTACAGGCCTGGAAGATTACTGCAGCATTTCCGAATAGGTAATCTATGGTCCCGGATATGTTACACTCGCGATAAAATTGTCGAAATGAGTGCGCATATAATGTGTCCTGGTAGCCATTGACGGAGCACCTGTAGAGTGCTACCAGGTCTGCATTTACTCGAAGAGCTACTGCCTGGTGCTTCTCTGGTCCAGCCGTGTTGTCAATGGTTATGTCCAGTGCCAGAAAACCATCCCCAGATACCGCTGTAATTAAGATGAGCATTGTGATAATTGGTTCGATTCAAATTGTGATTAACGTTTCTTGGATTAATCAAGTTCGACCAAACAGTAAGTGCCTAAAAAGTTAAGGGACATGAAATAGGGGCCTAGTAAATTCTTTGAAGGGTAATTGACCAAAAGGAAATTGCTTTTTTGCTTCAAAAATCTTCACTTTAAGAGCATAAATGGAGGATAAACCTGTGAAGATTGTAAAACGTACCAAGAGTTGCAGATCTGAAAGTAGTCCAACCATCAACTACATTCCTGTTACCGGTGATGAAAGTGAGGTCAGCTCCATCTCCAATCAAAACAATGTTGGTCTTGTCGCTTGGAATTTCCACATTCTCCGCATACACTCCTTCTCTAACACGAATAATTATTCTATCATAACTATTATTTGGAGCAAAGTTAATAGCATCAGTGATGGTACTAAAATTCCCGGTGCCATCAGCAGCTACTATGAGCTCTTCACCAGGGTCATCTTCACCATCAATACTCTGCAAAATCCGACGGTCTTTCTTCGACATCCATTTTGGAAATCCCAAAAGGCGACGGTTTATATGGCCCTGCTTGCCGCGTTTTGGCTTGGGAAGCATTGAAAGAGAGTTGCTAACATGCTGATAAGTACTCGCCAAGCCATTCATCACAGCAGGCTTCAAAGGACCAGAAGCAGAATCTAGACCTTCTAAGCAAGTGTTCTTGTTCGTGAGTGCTGCACTGAGATAGGCCCTTGCATCAACTAGATTTACGAGAATCACCTGCACGGACTCTTGAAACTGATCTTTGCAAGGATGAGACAGTGATTCGATGTAGCTCTAAACAATCTTGGATTGTTCCTCTCTGTCTTTCAATGATGTTTGAACCACCAGCTTTTGAGAATAGATTGGTTAGTTTTCCGGCCTCAGACAGCGCGGTTTGGAGGGTTTGGAGGAGCAAGTTGATGATGTTTGGGCTGATGTTTATGGAGATGGAAAGCTTTAACGAGCTGAAGCAGGCATCTGGAAATGGTCTGCTGCTGCAGAAAGTTCTTATTGTGGAGAGATGGGCGTCTAGAGAAGTTGTGGAAGATGTGTTGAGAGCCCATGTAGAAGTGATGAAGAAAGAAGAAATGATCAGGAGAAAAAGCTTTGGAATGGAAAAAGCCATGAGAGTTGAAGCAAGATGGGAGAGGCTTCTCTTTGTTTTTAATGTTGCCGAGGCAGGGACGTTTAAGAAGTGTTAGCTGGATTTCTTGCCCGGCTTTTTCCGCGGGCCGGTAAAAATAAATCTGCAATGTAAAAGGAAAAAAATTGAGACCCGAGCCGGGTCAATTAATAATTTAAATAATATAAATAAAAAAACATAACAGTAATATTAGTAGTAGTAGTAGTAGTAGAAATCATAACAACAACAACAATCACTAATATGAGCTCATCTAGAGTATAAAAAAAATCAAAATTGGGTTAACTCATCAATTTTAATAATATGAGCAGAAACTTAAAAAAAATATAATAATCACTAAATTATGAAATGGGCAAAAACAATAGCTCGGACAAAGAAAACAAATCAAGCAAACTCGAGCAAACATTCTATATTTTGTCAAATTTTAAAAAACTTGCAACTTTTTTGAAACCCTAGAATTGGGTCCATTCAAGAATGAAATGGGCAAAAAATAGCTTAGACAGAAATCTGGAACCAGATCCAATCAAGAAGTTCATTATGAATCAATTTAAAAAAAAAAAATAAAAAACTTTTCAAAAAAAATAACAATCAAAATAATAAAGATTAAATTTGTTAAGAAAAAAACTAGAGGATGGTGAACATAAAACAAAATCAATTTACAGACTGATTTCAAACAAAAAAATAGCAATCTAAAGAATGAAAACCAAAATTGAGAGATAATTTCATGAAATTGAAAATGCATACCAATTTTATAAATTATTGAAGATTAAAAAAAAATAAGAAAAGGAATCAAATTTGAAGAAATAGAAAATTAAAGGCTTCTTCTTGAATTTGTTAAGGGGTTGGCATAAGAATTTAGATAGCAAGAAGGAGAAAATGAAATTATCATTGACACCAAAATACCGTTAATCCTGGAACACATACCACCTTGTCATGTCAGGAGCATCGAGACCTTTAAAACGCCACCCATGAAGGTGGTGTTTGATTACCTGACAACCTTACAAGCACCGCTTGAATGACACGGGGAATCATCTATATATTGGCATGTGCCACACACGAGCCAATATTTTCTTTAAAAAATAAATTTAATATATTCCAATTAAGAAAAAAGCCCTTGAGCAACCATGAATAATACATATTAAAAAACATATAAGATGGTTAGGTTAATTTAGTCATTAAATAAAACATCTAAAGAATTACATTAATTTAAGAAAAAAAATAAAACATCTCTAATTAACAGGCATTACATTTTTTTTTATTCTAGTGTTAGATATGTATTTTTACTATATATATATATATATATATATATATATATATATAAACAAGATGAGAAAGGGGGCTGCATTAGGCACAGATTGATATTTTCTTCTGCATTTTCCCAGTTGCTGTACGTTTATTATATCAGGAGCAACAGTAGAAACATAGTTTTTCAAGAACGAAAGGTTAACATGAATTGTAAAGCTGTGATGATCATTGAACATTGACCAGTCTCAAATGACTCCAAAACACCAACTGCTATTTCTGCACCAGTGGCTAGACAGGCCATAGCCATTATTTGAAGGTTCAGTGGACATTGCACCATGGCTATGGGGCAACCTCCCTTCATGGCCCCAGCTCAGGCCGATGAACCAGCTTGACCAAGCTTGTCTTGTGATAAATCACGAGATAATGTTTTTTTTTTTTTTTTTTTGGGGCATTTATCTGCCAAATTATCACATGCTAAGATTCTTCAGCAAATACATCGTATCCCAAGATAAAACAAGTGCAAGGTTATATATTATTATCCTTGGAGCATCACGGGCAAAGGATTTGTGATAAAAATTAAAAAATTGACATGCACATGTGTAAGTCAATTCCTCTTTTATATGTATTATTATTTTTTTAGCATATGAAAACATGTGAAAGTGGTATTCTTCTAATTTAAGGAGTTTATTTCAAATATAGATATGAATGAAAGAATTTTTATATTTTCTAAAATAAGGCTTCCTTTAGATATTAATATTTTTTTTCAAAATATTTAAATCATTTAACATTTAAATATAACATAAAAATAACCAAAGTATCCCAGCAAGAAATTAAAAATATTTTGATATAATTATATGTGAGCAGAGTTTTAAATTTTAATTATATGTGAAATATAATTATTGAAATTTTTTATTTTTTAGTTGCATCATACTTCAAAGAGCTTAGTTTGATTTGTATCTAAATAATTCCCTCTTATATTTTATATGAATTAATTGTATTTGTATGAAGTTTTTATATAAATACAAATCATTTGTTATTAGAAAATATTAAGAATTATATTATAATATATTATTGTAATATATTTGACTTCTAGTAGAATCCCGCAGATAATGAGATTACGGTTATTTTGTCAGGCTGTCATCACAGAGCCTCCTTTCTTGTGTATATATATAACTTGTACAAGTTTATCAGAGATATACAATAAAAGCATTCAACAAAATATCCTCCCATTTATTTTCAAGATGGTATCAGAGCATCTTGGTGCCTGATTCTTTAGTCCTCTCCAAACCCTAGCAAAACTTTCAAATAGCGCCTTCATCCGCCTCCATCACTTTTAAAACCTAAATCACTAAACACAGCATCTACTCCATCACCAAAGAACTGCCAGACGAACGAGCAAAACACTAAACACAAACAACTCCAACCGCAAGTATGGATTCATCAAATTCATATAATTTTCATCATTCAAACCATCCTGGACATATGCTTTGTCTCATAAAAACTAAACGGTGCCAATTATTCATCATGGAGTCAGTCAATGATTCATGCTCTTATAGCCAAGAACAAGTTAAGATTTGTTGATGAATCCATTCAACGTCCTTCAAAAACAGAACAACCAAAAGAATACACTCTTTGGAATCAATGTAATAGTATGATTCTGACATGGCTTTCACACTCTATGGAGCCTAGTCTCAGCAAAGGAGTCATCCACGCGAGAACTGCACACCAGGTATGGAAGGATTTTAAAGATCAATTTTCACCAAAAATAATGCACCAACAATATATTAGATTCAAAAATCCATCACCTCTCTGTCACAAGGCACCATGACAGTTCAAGTTTATTTCTCAAAGACCTCTGGGATGAGTTGGAAACATATCGACCTCCCATCACATGTAATGAAAAGCAGACACACCGAGAACAAAAAGAAGAAGATCAGATGATGCAATTTCTCATGAGGTTGAATGACACCTTTAATAATGTTTGCACCGACATTCTTATGATGACACCACTGCCTAACATTCGCCAAGCCTACTCACTCGTTATTTAAGACGAGACTCAACAACAAATGACCTCAAGTGCAACTAAAAATTTATCCCTCGTTGCTGCAATCCAAAGTCGCCCAAACAGTTCCTCCAATGATCCCAAGCAAAGAAGATGTGAGCATTGTGATCAGGATGGACATTCAATTACAACCTGTCAAAACCTGAAATATTATTGTAAATTTTGTGAAACCAAAGGTCACACTAAGGATAGGTGCAATTATAAGAATGGAATATGGCCCCCCAAACAAGGAAAACCCTTCCAGTAGAGACCACCCTCACAACAGCAACGTGGTTCTCAAGGCTATTTTTTTCTCAAAACTCACGTGGTGGTTTCTCTTCAAATACACGTCCCTCAACCAATGCAGCTTCCCAAGCAACCATCCAGCAGACTACTCTCAGTCCATGCCCAAGTCAATCTACCAACCAATAGGCCCCACAACAAAATGTTTTTCAATGGTTTCTTTCTTTCTGCAGAACTTCAACAACTTGCCCATGTCGTGTATATGACGCACTCAAACAATGCTTCTCATAATAGCGATGTTTATGCAAATGTTGCAGGTCTGTCTCCATTTTCCATTCCTTTACTTAATTTTGTATTCACTCAACGTTGGATTTTGGATAGCGGAACTACTGACCATATCACTTCTAATTATACTTTTTTTCATTAAAACAACATCCTCACCAATACCTAATGTTAACTTACCCATTGAGTCATGTGCACCCATCACTTCTATTGGCACTATACCATTCAATTCTGACATCACTTTAGACAAAATCTTATGTGTTCCATCTTTTTGCTTAAATCTTATTTATGTCATTAAAGTCATTACTTCTTAAAATTATTGTGCTATTTTGTTTCCCACTTTTTGTGTTTTGCAGGACTTGGCTACAGGGAAGATGATTGGATTAGGTAAACAACATTGTGGTCTTTATTACATGTCTTCGTTGCAAAGGGCACCCATCTCCTGTCAAGTATTTCATCCTCAAACTTATGGCATATGCAACTTGGACATCCATCACCTTATCGTCTAAAATAACTTTCTCCATTATTATCCGTGTGCTCTTTCCTTTGATAATATTTGTAATGTTTGTCCTTTGGCCAAGCAAACCAGACTTTCTATTTCCTTTCAGCTCAATATCAACTCATGCACGATTTGATTTATTACATTGCGACATATGAGGTCCACATAAAATTTCCATGCATTTAAAGGCATGTTTCTTTCTTACTACTGTGGATGATTTTACCAGATGCACATGGATTTTTTTGATGCAGCATAAGTCTAATACGCAACACTTTTTAAATTTTTTTATTATTTTTGCTTGTACTCAGTTTCATGCCCACATTAAAGCCATTAGAGTAGACAAGAGTCTGAATTTCTATCCATGAAAGATTTTTTTCAAACCACTAGCATCGAATATCAACTAACCTGTGTTTACACTCCACAACAAAATGATGTTATGGAGCGTAAACATCGTCATATTCTCACTATTGCACGTGCACTCCATTTTCAATCCCACTTACCCCTTACCTTTTGGGGTGAATGTGTGTTAACTGTTGTCTACCTTATTAATCGACTCTCATCCCCTCTCCTATCCGCCAAATCACCTTATGATTTATTATACAAATGCCTACCATCTTTTGAGCACTTGAAAGTCTTTGGTTGTCTCTGTTATGCGACTGTCGTTCATCCTACAACTAAATTTGATCCTCGTGCAAAATCTTATGTCTTTGTTGGCTACCCTACTGGTCAAAAAGGTTACAAACTTTATGATATGGAGACAGATATTTTTTTTGTAATTTGTGATGTCAAATTTATATAAGAACCATTTTCCATTCTCCTGTCCCACTAGTACCCCATCTCCTTGTATTGACCTTTTACCACCCACCACATCGTTAAGTCCTCTCCCTACCATCCACATGCCCCAACCCACTGACCCCACCCCTGCCTTACTCAACACCACTACATCTTACTCATCACCCTTGTCCTCCCGAACCTTAAATCTCTCCTCTTCTCTTATTGATCCTCCATCATCCAACCCTTCCCTTGCAACTCCCACAATCCCTTCCTTCACTATCACTCATTCCAATGCGCTATTCTACTCATTGAACACATCCACCGATATGGCATAAAGACTACCACATGTCCAACCAAGTCAATCATTTTATCTCGATGCCTCATCCTGTAAAAGGTACTCGATATCCTCTTTCTCAATTTCTTTCCTATTCTAGCCTCTCTTTTTTTTGCCCATTATGCTTTTCTAGCTAATATTTCAGGTTATATTGAGCCCACCTCTTTATGCCCAAGCCATCCTTGATCTAAATTGGCAATAAGCCATGAGTATAGAATTGGAGGCCTTATAGCACAATAGTATATAGTGCATGGTTCCTCTCCTAATTGGGTATAAATCTATTTGTTGCAAATGGATCTACCAAATTAAATACAGGTCTGATGGAACTATTGAGCGCTACAAAGCTTGCCTTGTTGCTAAAGGATATACTCAGGTTGAAGGTGTTGATTATCTTGAGACCTTTTCTCCTACAACAAAGCTCATTACTCTTCGTTGTCTTTCTTACTATTGTTGCTGCACGCAATTAGTTCATCCACCAATTAGATGTTCAGAATGCTTTTCTTCACGATGACTTACATGAAGTGGTGTATATGGAGCCTCCACCCGTTCTTTGCCGACAAGGGGAGAACCTTATATGTCAACTCAACAAGTCTCTTCATGGTCTCAAACAAGCATCCAGAAACTGGTTCTCTACTTTTTTAGATACCATTTAGAAAGTCGGTTACCAACAATCAAAGGTTGATTACTCTATTTTCACCAAAGTTCAAGGTACTTCCTTTACTGCAGTTCTTATCTATGTTGATGACATACTCCTCATAGGTAATAATCTCCAAGAGATGCAATGTCTTAAAATGTTTCTTCTTAAACACTTCAGCATTAAAGATCTAGGTAACTTAAAATATTTCTTGGGTATTGAATTCTCTCGTTTCAAGAAAGGCATTTTCATGTCTCAAAGAAAATATATACTAGATATTCTACAAGATTCAAGACTTTCAGGAGAACGCCCAGAGAAGTTTCCCATGGAACAAAACTTAAAGCTTACCCCCATTAATGGAGCATTGTTGAATGACCCAACTAAGTACAGAAGATTAGTTGGAAGACTGATTTATCTTATTGTCACAAGACCTGATATAGTCTGTTATGTTCGGATACTAAGTCAATTCATGCATGAGCCTCAAAAACTCATTGGTATGTTGTCATACGGATCTTCAGATATGTCAAAGGTACTCCTGGACAAGGTCTGTTATTCTCTGCTGCCAACAATTTTGCCTTAAAAGCATTTTATGATTCAAATTGGAGTGGTTGTCATTCCACAAGGAGGTCAGTTACTAGTTACAGTGTTTTTCTTGGCAATTATCTCATATCTTGAAAATCCAAGAAACAAACCAATGTTTCTAGATCATAAGCAGAAGCCGAATATCAAGCTATGGCAAATACCTGCTTGTAGTTAACTTGGTTGCGATGCATATTGGAAGATTTAAAAGTTCCACAATTAGCTCCAGCACCATTATACTGTGATAATCAAGCCACTTATATATTGTGGCAAATCTTATTTTTCATGAACATACAAAGCATATTAAAATAGACAGTCACATAGTTTTCGGGGAAAAGCTACAAGCAGTGATTGAGAGGGTTTTTTATTTAAAGGTTAAAGGAGGCTATAAGGAGTTCTTGCTCTATATTTCTTGGATATTCCAATATCATGATTGCACAAGTAAGTTTGATGCTCTTATTTATTTTAAATTTTTGAGTTAATAATTACTATAAATCATAATCTAAGGTAATTTAGTCCTTTAAATTTTTTTTCCAACACCAAGAAAGAGAAAAGGATGGAGGCAATCTCTTACGTCTTACTAGACATCTTTCATGTGAGATACATTGGAAGGTTGGAATTTGGGATCAAATCAATTGAGTTTTGTGGCCCTCTATGAGGTAATCCTTTAAATAACTCTTCTAGCTTTAAATCCACAAATTCCACAAGCACACCTATATTTTTTGAGGACATCATCACAATCCTCCTCTATAACACCACAACTAGCATTAAAGTATACATTATTCACACTTTTTATCTCTTTCATGAACCACAATAAGGGTAACAAGTTTTTTCCCTTACCAGTTTTTGTAACCACTTCTTTCTTTATAGGGATCAATATTGTATGTTTCCTTTTTATATGGAGGCTTTTTTTTTCCTATCATGCATAACACTATTTTCAAACTATCATGACCTACCAAGCAAAATGTGACACACATCTATCAAAATCATTTCATACCAAGCATTATCAAAATAATTTTATACCATGAAAAATAACAAAACATCGTTTATCTATAATCATATGGGTGTTTCTATTTGTCCAAGCTTGTTTTTATGGCTAATGGTGATTTTTAGATTTTAAATGGAGTTTCTTCATAGTCTTCACAAACACATTCTCATAATTACCATTGTTAATTATTAAATTACATACCTTATCTTTTATGATGCAAGAGGGATGAAATATGATAATACAATGTCAATATTCACTTGAATCATCATTGGAAATCAACAAACTTTTTTGTTGGATGACTAAGGTAACACTACCATGCCTATATAAAATCTCTCCATTACTTTTGGAATCATTAAAAGCTAATATCATTCACCTTTTTCTAGCATTTTTATCAATAAATTCTTATTTGAATGACTCTCTAGCTCATGACACATATTAACACAATATCTTAGTTTAACATATTCCTAATAGTGAATTCTAAAATTAGAACCCTGACATATTGTTTGTTGAGTCCGAGTTTGTTATAGTTTAGGTTAAGTAATAATTGTTATTATTGTTGTTATTTTTCCTTCTAGGGTATTAGTTAGCTAAAAACATTTATTGATTTCTATAAGTATCTATTACTTCTCCACCATCAAAGTCCTCTATTATGTTTTTGATCTTGTCTAAAAGAACTACAAACACAACATTTCTTGGATGGTGAGCCATAACCCACTAGATACCATGCCACCAATTATTATTTTTATTTCTGACAAGTCATTCATTACTACAAATTAATATGACTTATTAGTGTAATTGTTAAAAGATTTACCATCTTATGTTAACGTGAGACGTCGTTGATACAATGTGTATAAGAACTACAAACACAATATTCCTTGGATAATCAATCATAACCTAGTAGATATCATGCCACTAATTGCTCTTTTATTTCTCACAAGTCATTCCTTACTATAAATTGATACGACTCATTAGTGTAATTGTTAAAATACTTGTCATATTATATTAGCGTGAGTTGTAGATACAATGTCTATGCATGAAAAAAGAGTGATCATTTATATTTTTTTATTTTCTATCAATCATTGATTCTTGGTTTTCCTTGTCACTCATGTGTCCTCTTCAATTACTCTCACCAAGAAATTTTTTTTCCTTTCAATTTGATGATGACCATCTTCACTCTATAGGGCATCCTTGTATTTTTTTTTAAAATCGAAATTGTTCATGGTTAATTAGAAGTGAGTTTTTGTGTTTGGATAGATGATTGGATTTATGTAAAATTAAATTATCCAATAAAGTTTGAATAAGAAAAAAAATAGGGAAAAAGATATTCACTTGCATATTATTATTAATTTGTATGTTTTCCTATTAATCAATCTTTCTCCCATTTTCTTTTGTTAAATTTTATCACTCTGTTTTGTCAAGTTGAGTTTTTTTTTTATCATATATTTTTTAACTTGATTTTCTCTCTTTTCTTGTTTTTCATCTCACTAAACATATGCAAAAAAAAAGTAAAAATAATGAAAAACGCCTAAAATGACTAAAATTTGGGGAAATAATGAATTTGTAATGTTTTTTTTTGTGATGTTTTTTTTTTTAAGAGAACTTTGATGAGAATACAATAAGGGTTAAATTTGGGTTTTGACATACTTATATTTCCAAAATCCAAACTGGTCTGCAATCTTTGGAACATATTAAACAATTGGAAAATCATGAATACATATATACTAAACTTCCAATCCCGCTGTGTATCTCACTCCTGTCGATGGCAACCACAGGTTGCCTTCAATGAAGTTGGCCACTGTAAAATTACTAGCCTGTGTGGACTCGTTCATCATATGATATCCAGGCCACTTGACCCTCCTTCCAAGCCCAGCTCCCGGGCCATAGTTGATGTACTCACCGTAGTACAAGGTATCCAGAAACACATTTCCATTCCACTCCAGCCATCCTTCCGGCCTTATAGCATTGCTCATGTGGGATTGCATGATTATGGTTCTTGAAAAGTTTTTCCAGGGTCTGCCGAGGTAAGTGTAGGTGGAGTTGACGTAAGGCAAGAGATCAATATCTGCTGAGATGTTGCAAAATTGCATAGAGTAGCCTGTGGGTTGACTCGGGTCCTTGCGGCCATGAGCTGTTATCGTGTTCTTCTGGTTTGGCAGGCCTTTTCTGGCTAGAATCTGGCAGTTTTGGAACACTGCAGTGGCATCGCCGAAGATGAAATCTACCGTCCCACTGACACGGCATTCCCGGTAGAATTGACGCATTGTATGAGTATAGAGTGAATCTTGGTAGCCCTTAATCTCACACCGGAAGAGGACTGATAGGTCTGAATCTGATCGGAGAGCAACTGCTTGGTGTTTTGAAGGTCCTGCCGTGTTCTCAAAAGTGATGTCTCGGGCTATGAATCCTCTGCCGCTGACCGCTGCAGACAAGAGTTGTTGTAAGATTAGCTGCTGCTAATTCAGAAAATCTAGAAAAAACAAAATTGTTTCAGAAAATTTATATGCCTCGGAGTGGCACTGACATATGGCACAAAAAATTGATAGTTCCAGCTTAATTACCAAAGGTTGCAGAGCGAAACGTGGTCCAGCCATCGATGAAATTCCGGTTACCGGTAATGATTGTAGCACCCATACCCTCTCCGACCATCATCAGATTCCATTTCTTCTTCTTGATGTCCACATACTCATTGTACACACCTTTCTTAATGTAAATGATGTGCCGATGCATGCTATAATCAGGTGCAGCTGTTACTGCATCCATTATCTTTAGTGAAATTCCCAGTTCCATCTGCTGCTACAATTACATTGGGTGTGACCCCATTTAACACCAGCAATTTGCGATCTTCATGCTTAACCCATGAAGGAAATTGGTCATTCTTGCCACTTTTGCTACCACTAAAGCCACCCTCAGTGGACTTGGAGGTGGTGCGTGGGTCCACGTTCGTGAGAAGTTGTTGGACTGATGAGGTGATTTGGTTGAGCCCACCCGACACCAGACCCTTAAGAATGCTGCTTGAACCATCTAATCCCTCAATGCATGTGTCCTGGTTAACAAGTGCAGCACTTAACCATGTCCTTAAATCAGAACTCAAATCGCCAGTGCTGTTGTGTTTGCCTGCAAATATAATAATGAAAATGAGAACTAAACCAGAGAAAGAAGTATTTTCCATGGTAAAGATGAGGTCCCCTCGATCTTTCCATGGCAAAAAGAGAGATATATGGCAGACACTAGCTAGGTAGAAGAGGAAGCAGTTCTTTACCCTTAGGATTCTGGGAAGCAGACATGGACCAGCTCAACTCATCAGCAGAGAAGTCGAGCAAGTCAAGACAATCAGTTATGGCATTGGTAAGGCGACTGTCACCAAAAATATTGCCAAAATTTGAGATCACAGAGGTGACATCTCGGATTATATCGAGAGTGTTCGTCAAAGATCCCACAAATTGATTTACAGGTACCTTCAAGCACTCATTCTTCAGATAAGCAGCGGTGGAGCTTGCATGCGCAGCAGGCCATACAGGGAGGCAAAATGTAAGAACGAAAAGGAAGAGTGTAGGAGCTAAGAGTTTAGACATTCTCGGAATGAATGTTTTCAAAGTCATAAGAAAAAGAGAGATAGAATTGAGAAGGGGTGTGGAGGACATGGATTTGTAATGAAGAGGTGCGCGAGAATATTTAAGGCAAGCATCGGGGTGGGTGTTGGAGGGCAGGTGAGGTAATTTAAGACGAGGTGGTGACATGTCTCTCTCTCTCTCTCTCTCTCCCCACTATGCTTATTTTTGCCATCAATGTGTCGGCGCTCACTCGTTTTCTTTTTTTAAATTTGTGCAGAGTCAAATGGTCGAATCCATAAATATAGATACCATCACGCTATACCAAGCCATTAAGTTAATAATGAAATTCATTGTACTTGTTAACATTAATGAGGAAATTACAAGAGTAATGCATCGTGAGTCAATAAAGTATTTTTAAAGCTTTGTGAAAAAATCTAAATCTTCATCAATTGAGTGATACTTCAAATGAAAGTGAATCTAACACGTTGGTGGATGTATTATATTTGGATTCACACAAATAAATATAGATTTAGTGAGTTGTCTGACGTAATATATTTGGGTTTAAAGTGAATTTTTCATATCTAATATATTTAGATTATATCACACGCTAAGCTTAAGTAAATATAAATTTGGAGGTGATTCAATAATAAAAAGTTTAAAATTAAAATATTTATTTTTCCTGTGGTCTCATGTTTGACTTCTATAACCGCTAAAATTATGGTTATTGAAAACTTATATGATCATTAACTTCAAAGCCGGTAAAATTAATTAAGGTATATATAAATTACTGAAATATCGGTACGTTAGTTGAGTTTCTTTAAGCTAAAAAATAAAAAAATATATATATATAATTTTAATATATTTTTGAATGAAAAATACTTTCAAAAACAACCATATCTACACTACCAAACAGGCACTAAATAATCAAATAAGGCTCGAACGATCGAGCTTCTTTTCTAGCCTACTGTACCAGCCAGATCAAGAAGTGGTGGAGTTATAATATAGCTAGGGAGGCCATGGCACCCCGATTTTCGATAGAACATTTGTTTTAATCCAAAGTTTTTTAAATATATAGGTTTGTTTCATAGAAAATACGCATCCCTTGACTTATTTATTATTTTTTAACCATTATATGTTAATTTATTTTCAGAAATATCCTACTATATTTTAATGAGCATTTCAACATCTAGAAACCTAATACAGGTATAAATTTAAGAGAGTGTGATGAGTTAATCCCGTCAGTTTACTATGATCTGTCCAGTTACAATAATAAAACTAATAATAAAAAATAAAAATAAAAATAAAAAACAAGAATTGCCATGGTAAGTGGTAAATGAGGTTATGAAAAACACAAGAATAAGAAGTAACAGAGTAGACAATTTGCTCCGCCAGATGAGGCAGCCGTCAATAGTGTCCCATGAAGAAGAACCGACAACCTTTTTTCCTCTGACTAACACACTCGAGACGAGATCCATAGAGTACGGGGTAAGAGATTCAGTGTTTTGTTTTTTATATGGCATAATATTCTAATTTTATGGTTATTAATATAATAGTTATTAGAAATTTATATAATTATTAATTCTAAAATTTTTAAAATTAGTTAAGATTTATATAAGTTGGCTCAAATACATATATTAATAAAAAAAAACTCAACTTTTAAGATCCGTTGTGTCGCTTGGAAATGTGATTAAGATTTACATAAGTTGACTCAAATACATATATTAATAAAAAAAAACTCAACTTTAAGATCCGTTGTCTCGCTTGAAAATGTGATTACGATTATAATTTTAGCTACCTTGATCACTAATTTTTCACAATAAAAATATACAAAGAGGTTTGTGGGTATGTTGAAAATGCCGTAGTTATTTTTTAAAATATTTTTTACTCAGATATATATTAAAATAATATTTTTTATTTATTTTTAATATTGCCACATCAAAATAATATAAAAATAAATAAATAAATACAATTAAATATAAAAAATAAGTTTTCACAAACTTCCAAGTAAACCATACTTGGAAGAAGGGTCAATGTACAAGCCAACGGATTGTGACAAAAGTAGGTTGACTTCACCATTCCCGACGTATAGTTTGCACATATCAAAGCACGTTCCAGTTTCAAATATTGCCCCTTTTAGTGCCGTTTGGAATTGCGATCTGGTTTTTGGCTGAAATTTGAAAAAAAAAATTAGTTTAAATGAATATATTTTTGTGTGTTTTAGATTATTTTGATGTATTGATTTTAAAAATGATTTTTAAAAAATAAAAAAACATCATTTTGATGTATTTCGGCACGATAAACACTTTAAAAAACTACCATAACCACACTTCCAAACAAGCCCAAGTAAGTGTTGCTAGATTCACTGTATTTATTTTTAAAATGTTTTTTTTAATATATAAAAAATATATTTTATTATTTTTTAAAAAAATTATTTTTGATATATATACATGATGAAAATGATTTAAAATTACAAAAAAAAATTAATTTAAAATATAAAATAAAAATAAAAGAATTTTAATTTTTTTCAAAAGAATTTTAATTTTTTTCAAAAGTATTTTTAATATGTAATGTAAAACAGTATTTTAGTTAATGAGCAGAAAAGGTTTCTTTTTGGAGAACGTCAGTGCTTCTGGATTCTGTATTTTACCACAAATCATTCCTAAACTTTGTAAAATAGTGTTAAGAAAATATTAAGAGATGGCAAGTATGTTTTTTTTTAAAATAAAAATAATTATTATTATGATTTGAATTGTAAAGTCAGTTTCGTCCAATAAGTTTGTTTATCTAATAAGATATAAAAAAAATATGGATTGAATTAATAAAAAAGCAAGTGATCATGATAAAAAAAAAAAAGTATTTATTAAAATAAGAAATTTTTAAATAGCAAACCAAAAAAAGCTGAGAAGATAAATGTGGGTGTGTGTAAACAATGAAACTGGAGAAAGAAAATGAATTTTAAAAAGAATGAACACAAAACATAAAACCCACAAACAAGGTCAATAACTCTATATAAATGAAACAAAATATAAAACAAAGAACAATTTCACAAATATAAATTTATGAAGCATAAAATTGAAAAAAGATAATCAATGTAAGAAAAGGAAAAAAAATAATTTCACCTAAGCAAACCTTTTAAACTCGTGATCTGGATCATAAGTCAATTATAACCCAACTGGAAAAAACATGACCCTTAATTCCCAGTCAACCCATGGTTATA
This sequence comes from Salix koriyanagi, assembly GCA_029228605.1. Classification (NCBI taxonomy): domain Eukaryota; kingdom Viridiplantae; phylum Streptophyta; class Magnoliopsida; order Malpighiales; family Salicaceae; genus Salix; species Salix koriyanagi. Next base: position 11,209,984 of record CM055332.1, read on the forward strand.
GAACAAAATTAGCAAAAAAAATCAATGTAACAAAATGCCTCAATACAAAAAATAAGGATACAAAAAAAAGAGAACCAAGTGTTAAACAAAAATACAAATAAAAATGAAAATATCATACATAATGGTAAAACTGAAAAAATATTATATTTTACAAATGAACCAAACAGAAAAATTAGAAATTAAAAGAAATAGCATCAAATTTCTAATATTTTATGCCTTCGCACATGCTATTAAAAGCGTGCAACACTCATTCCTACCACTTTATTTTTTAAATATTTTTATATTTATTCAAACATCAAATTATACCTAACTTAACTTTGTTATGACTATAAAAAAATCATGAAAAAAAAAACCAATGGTTTCAATTAAAGTTTAAAAAACCTTGCATCTAAAAGGGAAAAGACGAAACAATCCATGAACTTTAATTAAATTAATTTTGATTTCAAGAGTATTTTAGAAATTATATGTGTGTGCACGCGTTCGCGTATACTAGTATATCAAACTAAAGCTTCTTTCATACTAAAAAGAATCAAGAATAGAGAATGTAAAATACTTTTGACATTGTGGCCAATAATACTAAAAGAATATACTAGTAGAGGCACATAAATGTGGCTATCGAAAGAGATATCTTTCCTGTAGTAATAATAATAATTAAAAAAAAAAAAAGGAACGCAGAGAGATCTCTTTAGACAGTCGGAAAGATATAAAAGGATGGGAGAGATGGCATTAAAGAAGAGGAAAGCGAAAACGCGTTTTTTACAGCTAGCAAAGGATAAAGCACTCGACGCGGTCTTAGGCTTTTGCATGCCAAAAACTCATATTTCAATTCCACATTGCAATTGCATTTTTTTTTTCATATGAGAAACTCATCAATATATAAAGAAATTATAATTTGCGGAATTAGTTAAGAGAGTAAAAACCTGGTTATTTCAAGTTTTTATAAAAAATATAAGTCTTGATTCGAACTCGAAATTTACTGTGCAGATTACAGGTTCTCTGTTATCACATTACGTCTCTCTCAGGAATGCATTATCATGTTGATGATGTTAGTTGTCTATATATATATTAAAAAAAATCTTTATCAAACATTTTATAATGATCGATTATTAATGTATTTGTCATTAATTGTAATTCTAATACATGAATGATCATCAGCCTCTTGAGACCCACTTCACTGATGTGCTCATGTGGGCATGTACACCGTCACCTCCACGTTGCATGTGCTTTGTTCCTGTAATATTATTATAGTTTGAGCTTGTAGACTTTATTCCGAAGATAATAAAACTGTGTTAATTCTCAACTTTATTTCGTTTTCTTTTGTTTTCATGGCGATGGTATAGGATGCAAAGGCTCTTGTGAGGGGACCCTCGCCCTAGCCTAGCCTGTTACATTATAATCTCTTCCTCTCTATTTTTTCTAGGTTGTTTGGGAGTATGATTGATGTTTGTTTTTTTAAAGCATTATTTATCCATATATATATCAAAATAATGTTTTTATTTCTTTAAAATTTATTTTTGATACCAGCATATGAAAATAATATAAAAACACTAAAAAATATTTATTTTTTTCTAAAAATTTTAGCACGCAATTACAAATAGAGAATTGGGAAGAAGAAGAAAAAGAGCGAACAACCTCACATGCTTGTGCTCCATGATCGGCTGATACTTTTTACTGTATATATATTTTGATCATTTGACTCGGGAACACACCAAAATGTGGACCATGTGTAGGTGAGCAATGTTATCTTTTGTGAGATTCAATCCTCTTATTATGAATATGAATGATAGGAGTTCATGAATGTTATTTTAAAAAGGAAATCGATCACATCTAAATTACCTTCTCTTCATTTAGCTGCCATAAAATTAATAGTCGTGTATATTGGACATGATAGTTTGAGTATATATATATATATATATATATATATATATATATATATATATATATATATCAATGAAAAATTAAATAATTTTTCGTTGTTGTTTGTGTCGGGATTGAAACTTGGGTTAGCTTTTTATATATTACAAAGTCTTCAAATATATATATAACACAATTTATCTCGCAAATGGTAGAGTTCGTTTGTGTTTATGTTTCAAAAATATTATAAAAAAAACAATTAAAAAATTATATTTTTTCTTCATTTCAAATTAGTTTTTTCATGCTTTTTGTATCATTTTGATATATTGATATCAAAAAATATGATGTAAATGAAACTAATTACATGGTCAATCGCATTGGAAGGCTCATTTTCTTGAAAATTGCATAAACCTCAAAATACCCTATGGCTTTTAATGCCGAGTGTCTGTGCGTTACTTAATTCTTTTTTGTCTCTCTCTCTTTTGTGGTGTAATATTTTCAACAAATGGAGAAGCTTACCTTGACACGATTTCTTTCTCTTGAGGAAGGAGTTGAAGCAGATGCATCAATCAGTTTCTCTTTTGATTTTAATCTACTTTTTTAATGTGTTTCAATGAATCATAGGGAGAAAAATAAAAAAAAAGCAGATTTGATTCTTGGACCTACCAGCAACCGACTTTGGGCCGCCTTTGTTTACGTCTTCTGAGCGGCTCTGTTTACTATTTCGTTTTCAAAACATTTAAAGAAAATTAATTTTATTTTTTATATTAAATTAATTTTTTTGATATTTTAAATTATTTTTATGTATTGATATTACAAAAAATATTATTTTATTATATTTTTAAATAAAAAAAATATTTTCAAAAACAACTGTTTTTGTGAAATAGTCATAAACAAAGGGGATTTACGTGTAATTCACTATGCAGGAGAGAGAAATGTACACAACCAATTTCAACCGGCCACCATACTCATCGGGCCACCGGGGTATGACGCGCACCACCATGCAACAAAAGACATGGCGGCGCTTCTGGTGAAACGCCGGACGGACATTTTCTATGATCTAGAGACACTGCATGTGCCTTCGAACAGGAGCGTCGGTCCCAAACGTTCTGGCGCGTCCAACAATAACCTCGAGAATAAATATTAAAAAAATGCTAATTACCGAACCACCTCTATCTCTATTTCTTCTATTTTGTCTTTACCGGGGCTATATGCATAGTTACACTTTTTTTCAAAAATATGAAAGACCGGAAATAGCCCTCCAGGCAAACCCTTAGTTTTGTCTTATTAGGGGTTAAAATCGTTATTGCACCGTGCACTTAAATTGTGCAATGACCGGGACACCCACATCAATTCAGCATGTATTTTGACTTATTAGAGGGTATTTCGGTTATTACATTGTACACATTAATGAAAATAATCAAAAATACCCGCTAACTCCAAGGCCTAAATGAAGGCGCACAAAGGGGATAAAATAATAATTTCACTGTTCCAATCCACAGTGAATTGTGTCTATAGCTACAGTGAAAACACAACATGTTTTAGGTTTTTCTTTAATTTGCAAGCCTTTGATTCTCTTTGTATTTGCAAGAGAAAAGGTTAACACTAATTTATACCTAAGTTAACGTTAGTTTTATTATTTGTTTTTTTTTAAAAAAAGACAGAGAATTCATTTCCCTTTACTGACAAGAGAGTAAGATATTATACGGTGATTTTCACTCTATAATTAGAATTGATATAAAATCCCTCCATATTATTTGTTAATATTTTATTAAATAATGCTATAAATTATTTTTCTTGTTTTTGTATCACAACATAAATAGGTCAGGCACAACCATGAACCATGCATGCTGAATTGTATCCGAGTCCAAAATTCCAACCGATTTGATTGCTTTTTGTATGTGTATAAATAAAGCAACGATAGGGGGTGTTTATTATTTTTCATAATAAGTAAGTGCAATTAATTATTATATATTCTTGAAATTTCAATTTTAATCCCGGCTAAATAATAGATTACTAACGGGTGCCCTACTTTAGAGATTAGTGTATGTATAAACATATAAGAAAGGCCCAAGGGTGGTGGTAATATACATAGTAAAATCCATTAAACAAATTGGTTCATCTTGAATTACAACCACCCATCATTTGGCCTTAAACTTGTACAAATTTTGCCAGAAGCCAAACAATCCAAACCATCCCCCCCAAACCTTGGATCGATTTTCAACTCTCATGCTTTATCTGCAACATGAACATCAGATGTTGACTGTCCTCCTTCCTCCAAAAATGTTGTTTCTTCCCTGTAAATAAATTTCCAATGTTTCAACAATGGAAGAGCAGTGCGAGGTTAAAAAGAGGCATCCCCCTTCTTTTTCTAGAGCACTGCAATAAAATCACATGCAAAGTTACAAACGTAAGCAAATCCTACAGAACTTTCGGATCGCAAGGCCCTTTATGAGCTGCATCAACGCCTTTAAAGAGAAAAACTAAAATGAGAGAAAACTGCGCATCTTTTATGCAAACATCCATTTCTGCATCTTTTTTAATATTTTTTAAAAAAGAAATATCATTTTAACGTTTTTTCCAAGAAAAAAATTCAACCACACTTAACCAATCACTTTCAAAACATTATTGCTAGGCCAGAATTCACGAAAAATCGTCTCGAAAACATCATTAATATTTGTTAGCCTTGGGGTACAGACCCCGTCGCTCAGTGATGAGCTGCTATCTGTCGTCATCTTGCCTTCAGAACTCCTCCGGCTCATTATATAATGACAAATGGCAGTGGAGAAGAGAGACTAGTAGAAGGCAAGATGAGCTGGAGACCTTGACGCATCCCCCTCTTGGCAATTTCGCTGGTTTTCAGGTCTGTTTCATGCAAATTTAATTCCTATATCCTAAAGTCGCATCCACCACCTCATCCATTATCCAATTCAGAAAAAAAAGTATCAAACGTAGTCAAGCTAAATACAAACTAATCAAACCAGAAATTGGATAGTTAGAGCACTTCATACATTATATGATTCAGAGTATATAGGCACTACTTACATGAGGAAATTCTGCATCTAAAAGTTCAGTTGACACTGAGAGTGCAGATGGGTTACCTCACAAAATCTTGAACCCATTGCACAAGAAATATGAGTTGCAAGGAGAAGATCTAATGGCTTCATTTGCCCTTGGTGATATCTTGAGGGAGCTGTAGACCCATGAGCCCCAGCAGATTGGAAGCGGGGCCAGGCTGTCCTTGTTGAGATGAGTAGGAATCAAGTAGGCTCTTCACCAGGTTAACATCAACATCCACGGGAGTAAATTCTTCATCCATGGCCTCCATGGTATTTGATGTCCCCTACACGCGAATAAATTCATGTATATCATGATTTGTAATAAATACTTGACGTAACAAGGCACTCTAGGAAGAAAAAAAAAAAAATATAGATTGTGAACTACTATCTTCTAAATGTGCATATTGCATGAACATTTTGCTTAAACTTCTTTTACTTGACACTACATGGAGCAGGCAAGGAATAAGCCGAGCATTTGATCCTCCTCTAAAAAGAACACATGCAAAATAAATAAATAACACCCCTCTAGAAAGACAAGGATCTTCTTATGCACATTACAAGGCATTTCATTGAATACGAACAAAATATTGCTGCCTAATCCAACTTGTGGCAGACTCCACACAAGCAAAATATAAGAAAGCTACCTCGTTTTTCTTGGGCAATTGGTCATCTGTACGAACAAAACTTTTCTTAAGTGTTGTGTTCTTCAGTTCCTCATTCAGAGCATCAGAATAAGTGTTCAAGAAAGTGTCCTCCCCATCCACATTATTCTCAGAAGCTTCCATAATATCACTCTCATCTTCAGACTCATCTGTCAAAAATAGTTGCAAGTAATAAATTAAGAACCAAAAGAAACCTGGAAAAGAGCCTTCCATTCATGTGCTAATGCTTTGTCTAAAAACAGAGCTAATATGCTGCATGGGCGAACAAGATGACATAAAATCACACAACAAGATCGCCAAATCATGGGAGCACACTCAATCTTAAGGGACTAGGAGAGAAGAGACTCAATCTTGAAGAAAACTCATGTTTATATTCAATCAATAACAATGCTCAACTTAATATAAGTAGGAAACATCATACAACTATAATTAAAGAACTCCTTTTACTGTAGCATGATTACTATTCACTGTCTCACAGATCACTGTAGATGGTAGAAGTAGAGACAAATGATTGAAGTGAAAAAAAGAGAGTAAAATAAATGGCAGCTTTGAGATTTTTCTTTTTTTATTCTTAGATAACCAATCCCTTTGATTTTCAAAAAAATCAATTTTGATACCAAATTTATTTTATTTTTATTTTTCAGTCTTTTTTTGAGGGAAAAGAAAGAAGATTCACTAGATTTCGATGTATAGAGAGAAAATTGTTATTGACGACAATTCCGACCACTAAAACAATTAATTTTTGTGTCAAATTGTTCCATATAATGAGAGAAGTTTCGAACTAGGAGTTTGTTCATCTTAAAAGTGCCTAAAATATAAATTTGAGTTTAGGAAGATTTTTAGTTTTGGGTTGATTTCAGGTTTTAAGGTTATTTTGTGTTTTTTGAGGTCATAGATTGGTTTAACAATGGATTTTAGAGTGTTTTCTATATGTTCTGAAACAAAAATGAATTTTCTGAATGAAAAAAACATGAACTTCATTTTTTGGCCACCGCAGTGGCCAAATTTTGGGAATCCAAATGATGCATCATCTATTTTTTGTCAAACCCCAACCTGAAGAGAAAAAAATTAAACGTTTGCATGCTTGGGCGTGACCATGCATGTCCACGTGCAAGCCATTTCTTGATGGGTCAGGTGTCTAGCATAGCTTACCAGGTCTGGCAGCACCTGACCTCATTCTTTTCTTTTGATTTTGATTTTTCTAATTAATACCATTTTATGTTTTTTTTACATAATTTGTATGTTTATATTTCAATTAATACCCTTTCTATATGATTTTTTGGTCTAATTAGCATTTTTTAAATGGAGATAGTTTTTCAATTATATTGAGTGAATTTAATTTTTGATGTTAGTATGATTCATCTATAGTTTTTTTATATATTTTATCTAGATTAAATTTATTTTAAAAAATTAAAAAATATATATTTTTTTATAATGTTTTTAATATATGCAGTCTTGCATAATATTTTTTATTTTATTTTATTCAATAAATTTTTCTGTATGTCGATTTCTATTACAGATTGAATTTAATAAACAAATTCAGTCAACACAATCAGGTAAATAATTTGTTTTGTGATATTAAATATTTTGAATTATATTTGTCTCTTAATTTTTCAATTTTGTTTTTATTTATTCCCAATTTCTTTTTCTATTGAATTATCTCGATCTTATGACCTAGAACGAGCGATAGACATGTAATATAGACATATCTCACGTCCAGGTCACATAAAGAACTCGAGTGTGGAGTTTTTCTGGGGATAAGAATCCTGAAGCTCGAGATTCAATGCAAGAAAGTCAGCCTCTGAAATCCATGTAGCATCAAAATTTGGATGACTAAGCCATATGAAAACATGATGGCGAGTACAAGAGCTTCTAAATGAGAGTTTGTTTTTTACTGCATCTCCCAAATGAAAAATCACAACTTACACCTTCCTTCAGTATAAATTTTCAATTTGATCTAAATTCACCAAATATACTTTTTAGCTCATACAAGTTAACTAAATATTTTCTAGCGAAGAGGAGTTTGCTTTCAGTGCTAACACAACAAAGGGCAGAAAAATCCAGAACATCCAGACAATTGGTATCCATGTGTATGCTTAAGCCATGTGATTTAAAACAATTTGAAAGTTTACTTAGCTCCCAGCACAGCCACTCACCCCAACCAAACTCTATCCCGCCAAAAATAGAAAAGCCTCTTAAAAACCAGCAAATTATAGCAAAAACACCAAACTGACAGTTATCTTATGCTGTTAGGCATCATATCTTAGCAGTAGCTTTGTTGTATATTATGACCAAAAATAATTCCAACCAACCTCACTACCCTCTAGACAGAGAGCTCCTTGAGGATAGGAAAAGCTGATTAGATTTGTGTTGCTGCCTCTAGATGAAAATGATGTGAGACTTGACCAGCTATCATGAAAGGAAAGAAGTATACGATTTCCACAAGCAATACATGTGAGAAAAAAGAAATTTATGCATAACTAAAAAATAAACATACCAAAATCCATGTCAGATGAGGATCCTTCTTCAGAATCAACAGCAGTAGCACCGTCTTTAGGGCCATAGTGCTTCATTACCGATTCAATGTCATTTAGAAAACAGTCCACATCAAGGTCCACCTCTTTCATATCCCTTCAAATAAAAGCAGCAAAATACATGAATGCTGTGCTTAATTGCTGATCCAATCTAAAGAACAGAGCAGCACGGATCGGATACAGGCAATTTAGGCTGAAATATAAGAAGGGAGAAGGGAAAATCTCTAGTCTAACTAAGGGGTGTTGATTCCTCTTGTTCCCTAGAGTACAAAAGCAACATAATGCAGAAAAGACTATCATAGCTACAACCAGAGATCAAAAATGGTATTCTAATCACATAACTAGCAACTGAAAATTGGCATTATTCCTTTACTTCATTGAATATGTATGCAGCATCTTAAACATGTCCATGCAAGGCTATAAATCAAAAGGTTAACAGCATATAATCTATGTATTGACTTCACATCAAATCATTCTAAATCTGAACAACGAAAGACAAAAAATCTGATCCTAACAAACAAGAAAAGCCAGTGGGTAGAAAACTTAAAACAGATCAAGGACAATGGCACTTGGCTCTCATAATACAGATCTTATAAACATATTGAAAAGGGGAAAGCAAGTTAAGACCTGACAAACTATGTTTATAACTTTATACAAACTGAATTGACTCAGGAGGTTAAGTTCAGCCCAAGCTAGGGCAGGTAGGAGTTCAGGAATTCCTAATACTAAAGTCAACAAGGTACAACACTGACCAGTTCTGACGAAGTAGGGTTTATGCACAAACCTGTATTCTGGAACCTCCGCTCCCTTGTAACTTGATGCTTTATCCACGAATGCTTGCATGGCTTTCGCCATTTCACCAAGATCAAAATCATCAAAATTACTACCGGATGAAGGGCCAGCGTCTTGTGACTCTTTTGGCATCTGTTTCTTTTTATGTTTGGCGTTGTAGAGATCCATCTCCTTTTGTCTCTCTTGCAGAGCAGCATTCAACTCATCTTCTCCACTATACAGCCAAGAATCATCATCAGAAGGTGGAACCTCCTGGCACCTAAAATCATCAGCTGAGTGCGGTAAAGCAAGAATCTCATCAATCCGTCTCACTGGAGCACTCATCATTTGACTGCAATACCATTTCATCATTAGTACTGACTGAACAACAAAAAAACAAAGAAAACAACACTACATTTGTGTAACATCAGATAATAATCAGGTTTATTTTGCATAGCTCGAAGAGAAAAGGCTTCCAACAGCCATTAAAATATTGATACTGTGGCATCCACTTCTCATATTTGAAAATCTGAAAATAATTATAAAAATGAGATGTGATACTGGAGGCATGGCATTTATACAAACTGCAACAAAGTTCAATTTTCCTACAAAACTAGAAGATGGAACCTGTTGTCTAACAATTCATGAATCTTCCAGCTTTGCTGGCCAATCATGTTTCCTCTGCTAGGGGATAACCAATTCAGCAATTTATTTAGAGTTTGACCACCATCATGTAAACAAACCATGCACTAGAAACTCTTGCATTATCAAGAAAAACAAATACCTGGTCCTCGAGAACAAGGTACTATTTCGGTAATACTCCTCAGCATTCTCCATCAACCTCTTGTAATCCTTCGAACCTGGCAAAAACCCTTCAAAATACCCACTCCTCTCTAAACTCTCCTTGTACTTCAACCACGTGCTCCCTTTACCCTCCTCTCCTTCCCTCCTCCTCTGTTGATACATCATCTCGAACCCACAAGCAATCTTCATACCTAACTCCGCCTCCAGATACGCACCCACGTCATCTCCTTGACTAGGCATACGATAGCACTTGGGTGCCTGAAACTTCTGCTGCATTAACTGAGCATACATAGCTCTAGACATTTTAATGACCACACAAACCAACTCCTCTTTCCCTTTACTAAAAAATTTCTCCATTTTTGCCGCATACTTCATTGTATCAATATCCCTATCATAAAACCCCTCCACCGCCAAAGAAATCAAGCACGGTTCCTGCTTTAAGATTTGTGCCACAGATACCGGAACCCTAACCCTAACTTGATGCGTATTTCGCCTCGCTCTTTCTGGATAATCAGAAATCCGACCCTTCACCGCAATTTGAACAGCCTCCGCCGCACGTGACTCACCCTCACAGTCTATCAAGAACTTCAAGGAATCGATCAAATTCGGGCTGGGTAACCGGCTTTTCGGGACAATATGGATGTCGCCGCGGCGAATAAACACACGGTTATCACTGGTGTCTGGGTTAATCCAGCGAGGGAGATGAAAGGCAGCTTCAATGAGGAGAAATTCACCGTCGTTGTCCCAGACTCGGATGGAGATAGAAGGGAAGTGGTGAGAGATTTGGAAGAGAAGGAAAACAGTGAACCACTCATCTTCAATGTTGTCGCCAAAGCGGAGCTTGCCATGAAGGTGAGGGAGAGGGGGGGAAGCAGAGGAGGATAGGGAGAGAGAGAAGGGTTCGTGTTGCCAGATGTAAGAGGAGGTGTAAGGAGAAATAAAGTCCAGGATTTGGAGGTGGAGGTGGAGAGCTTGAGAGGAATCGGAGGGGATTAGAGAGGGAAGAGGAGTCTGGGAAGATAGCGTAGTGAAACAGTGTCGTCTGGGACTCGGGAGTGTGCTTGCGACTGGTCAGCCATTGTTTTTATAATTTGGGTAGAAGGGAAATCAATGAAACATTGCCGAAATATAAACTCAGACAGGCGGTGGAGCTGATAAATCTTAAAGAGCCAGAGAAAAGCCAGTCCTTTCTGGAAAACCAGAAGCTTACCATGTTTTTAAGATTTATTTTTCACAGTTTTTTTTTATATGATTTAGGTTGTTTTTTAAGGAAGTATTTTATTAAAATAACATTTATTTATTTTTACAGAATTATTTTTAATTTAGTATATTAAAAAAAATCAAACCATCACTAAATATCAAGGTTGTCAATATTGTTCCGGTCGTCATTCTGGGTTTTTTTATTAGAACGGAACTTATCATTTTCGGAGCGTTTCGGCGTGCCGTTACGGGGTTGTACTGTTTATATATAATTAATTATATATATATATATATGAAAAAAAATTAAAATATTAATTTAACAAAGTATAATTTAAATTCAAGATAAATTAACTTTTAAATTATACAATATAAACACAAAGTCAAACAAACATAATCTCAAAATTAGAAATATCTCTAAAATTTTCAAAATATTATGATAGTAAAATGTTCTAAAATAAAAAGAAATATTATGATTTTGAGCCGGAACGGTACCGAGGCATTCCGGCCAGAATTCCAGAATGGGCCGGAATTAGAATGGAGATGAAAAATAACATAATTTTTTTAATGGCATAAAACATTTCGGCCGAAACGGAACGGAATTAACAAACCTACTGAGTATTGTGACTATTGTCAATGAAGAGGCCGGGAAGGGGCTCGGTGGGCCGATCCATGGTCGAATATAAACTAGCGGAGTGGGCTTCAATATCCCATGGGATTTGCATAGGCCTGCTTTAGAGATTGGACTTTGAAACCCTTCCACCTCCTTACTTAATTTTCCCCGTTCTCTATTGACATATTGTTTGTGATTAGTGAATTAAGTAGTATTGTATAAGTTATTTTTTAATCTTTTTATGTGTCAAAAAATTTATTTTGTTCTACTTATAATTATCTTATTATTTAACATTGAATTGGAAAATAACTATCAGTACATCCATAGTTATTCTTTGAATACTATAAAAGTTTTTGTATTCTGAATAACTAAGGGGTTAGATTTTTTAAGAAAAAAATATCTTTCTTTCATTTTTTACAATCGACTATTTTTTATTTTTTATATATTTTATTGATTTTAAATTGATTGGTTTATTTTATTTGAGATTATTTCATGCAAATGTTTTTTTTAGAAATACAAATATTTTCCTGTTATATTTTATTTATTCTTTATTATGATTTTCTTTTTCCTATTCATATTATTATGGTTTTCTAGTTACTTGTAATATTTTTGGTTTTCATGTGTCATTATTTCAAATTCAAACAAATATTCTGATACTTGTAAGAATGAGTCATTATGACAGATTTAATAATAATATCAAATAATCCCTTGCAATCTAAATATTTTTATTTTATTTTCAAATTCTTTTTACCTCACAAGCATGGACCGAAAAACTACGGCCTTGTTTGTTTCAAGGAAAGTAAATTCCCGGAATTCACTTTCCTTGCTTTCCAGTGTTTGGAAACATCCAGGAATTCCCGGAATTTGCTTTCCAGTGTTTGGTAACACTTTGGAAAACAAGTCAAAGGAAAGTGATTTACATCACTTTCCCGGTCAACCTTTTTTTTGCCTTGTATTTGCGGAAAGTGTATTACGCTTCTCTTTCCCGTAATACACTTTCCGCTCCCTCACTCACTCTCGTCTCTTTCCCTCACTTCTCTTCTCTTCCTCAGCCCTCTCTCTCAACTCAATCGAAAACTCTTCTCTTCCTCAGCCCTCTCTCTCACTCAACCCTCTCTCTCAATCGAAAACTCTTCTCTTCCTCAACCCTCTCTCTCAACTCAATCGAGCTCTCTCAAGTCCCAACTCAATCGATCAATATTCTCTCAACTCAACCTTCCTAACTCTTCCTCGGAATCATCTTCGTCAGTCCTCAGCTCGTCAGAGTCAGAGTCATCTTCCGCAATCCTCACCTCGGCAGCGCAGTCTCCTCGATCCCTCACTCCTCGAGGTCGATACTGTTTCTTACGATTTTCTCTATTTATTAACTTCAGATTGAGTGTTTTGGAACAAGAATTAAATATATATATTTAATAAAATATGGGCAAACGATTTTGGTTGGTGGGTTTGAGGAGGATTTACATGTTGGGAATTCTATGATTGATATGTACATAAAATGTGGATTTTTGGAGTTTGGGCGAAAAGTGTTTTATGAAATGCCCAAGAGGGATGTGATTTCTTGGACGGAGTTGATTTCTGTTTATGCGAAGAATGGGAATATGGAGAGTGCAGGCTAGTTGTTTGATGGACTGCCTGTGAAGATGATTTTTTAGAGCATATAAGAATCCTATCTATTTAGAGCAATGAGGATGATTTTTTACATACTGCATATGTGATGAACAGATGGGCAACAAGGCTCTTTAGTAAGCATCTCCTAGACCCTCACCAAACAAACAAACAAACAAACAAGAGAAGTGTAAAATTTTCATAAAGAAGGAAATACCAATAATTTTCCAGGGTAAGGGCTGTCGGAGCTTAGGTAGGCATGTTTTAGCTATAAGTTACAAGCCTAGAAAACTCTGTTTTTAATAGCTTGATTCACAGGTCCTGTTAATTTCACTAGACTGATGAGCAGAGTTTGAAAATGTGTGAGCGTGGTCGGCATACTAAGCAAATGAAATTATACTTTGTCAATTGATACACATATTATGAATGAACAAGGCATGAGGAAAAACTATTTTGTATGCTAATTGTTAAGACATTTCTTTTATTCTTATATTAATTTTGTATGTGTATTCAATTAAATCTGAATTAATATAAATTCAAGATAAAAATCTGGTTGCTATCATACCTCTTTTATTCTTATATTAATTTTGTATGTGTATTTTATCCCCTGATTCTGCTTTTACATGATGGATTGGCTGTTATCATACCTCTTTGGTAATTAGTAATCACTTTTTCATTATGTTTTTTTCCAGAATGCTTCCTGAGAAGGTTGCTAGTATTCTGTCAGATTCTCTTGTTAGGGAGAGGGTTTTATTGCAACATGGTGCATAATAATAAGTTGCTAAATGAAGTAGGCTAATCATAGGCTAGTGGATGACCAGGTGGCAATCTATGCATCACAAATACTATTTTATGATACATGATGTTTTGGGATCATATTGCAGACTAGCAGTATAGTTTATGTCTAGACACTCACCATTGCTCCTCTTGCTGTATCTTGGTTCATTACCTGGTGCAGGAGAGCAGATGTAGAATTCAGCTAGTACTTCAAACACATTCATATTTGCATAATGATGTAATTAACTGGTTTCATATTGTCTTGTACCTGTTTTGTGGAAGGTCATATATGGGCAATATTTGTTGTTTTAATTCTTAAATGAACCAGCTAGTTGTTAGAGCATGAGCATTTTGTGGATTTTCGAAGGATCATTACCATGGTGTTCTGTTCAAAGATAGCTTGGATCTATGAAGCACCTCAGGTCCTTTATGTTGATGCACTTGCTTCCATCTTCTCATACTAACATGACATGTTACATGTGAGTTTGTGGATTTTTTTATGCTATAATGACATTTTGCATTTTTTTTTTATCTATACAGGCAAAGGAGAGAGATTCTGCAGATGGAGATAATGCAGCCGAGAAGGTTGCAAATATTTTGTTGACCGAGGCTAAAACATTGCGAACAAAAGATAACACCTCTATAGTTTTCTTGGATTTTGACAGAAAATTTAGAATATCTTGTAAAGTCGATTCTTAATATAAATTACAAGTTTTAGTGTACATTTTTATGTTTTTTTCTTAGTCTTTATTCTTAATATAAATTTGGGTTCAGACTATGTTTGTTATTTGACAAGTATGTTTACTTGTTTAATTCGGTCTAGCATATTTATGTTTGTAATTTGAACTAATATGTATGTATATGACATCGAAACGTAATATTTATGCATGACTATGTTTGATGTTAGGTATAAATATTTATTTCTTGATGTTTATTTGATAGATATAAAGGGATAATTGCCTTTACCCATAAAAAAAAATATTTATCCAAAATACCCATCAAAATATTTTTGTATCTATTTATCTTTTAAAAAAATACTTCATACCAAAAAAAAACCCAAATATATAACTCTTAACATAAACTAATTTGGCTTTCTTCATATGAAAAAAGAAAAAAAACTTATTTTAAGCTTTTAAAATTGAAAAAAAATATATCTTAATAAGTTTTACTTAAAAAAATATTTCACAAGCTTATTTCTTTATAATATGATATGACATATATTGTTATATTTTATAAAATAAGCTATGTATGAATATAGGATATAATAAAAAAAATTCATCATTATACTTTTTAGATTTCATTTTTTTATTTTAAGTGATTAAATATTTTATATTAAATATTTTATATATATTAGATAAACTTGAAAAAAAATTAATTTATTAATAAATTATTTTCCAATTCCTTTTCCATAACACAAACAAACACTGGAAAGTGTTTTCCAGTTCATTTTCCATAACACTGCCAAACATCGGAATTCACTTTTCAGGAATTCACTTTCCAGTAAACCACTTTCCAGGAATTCACTTTTCAGGAAAACAATTTCCAGGAATTCACTTTCCAGGAAACCACTTTACAGCAAACCACTTTACATGTCTTCTAGATTTCATAGTATACCATTTGTTTTTTATTCTTTTACGGTGCACTTTGAAAATCTACTTTCATTTAATTTTATAGTTTTTTTTTAAATAATTAAAATAGGTAATCATAAAAATATAAAAGTTTTAAATTCAATATAAAAAAATATGTTTTTTAAGTCAAAGCTCTCCTTTTCATTAATCATTTTTATTTTTTATTTTGATGAAAGTATGTTTTTTTTAATCATAACAATGAGTTTTCAAATAAAACTTGTCATGATCTATAAAGAGATTTCCAACAAAAAAAAACATTATATTTTAATTGTTTTTTAGTGACAATATAAAAAATAAAATAAAAAAATCAATAAAAATATAGATATTTTATTCTTATTGGATATTCATGAGGTTTTTTGTTTAAAAACAAATGCTTATTAGGCTCATATATAGTTATTCAAAAAATAATTATTAATATTATCATAAAAAGATCTAACCTTAGCATGTCTGAATAATCTCTCATGTATCATTTTAATAATTTTATTTTAAAAGATTCCATTAGAAAAATAAATAAAGAAAAACAAATTGTAGAACCAATAAGAAAACGTCACTTCAGTCATGATATTTCAAGTAAATCAAGTTTTTTTTCTTGATATTATTTTTTTAAAATATTTTTTGTTCAGAAAAGTATTAAAATGATATTTTTATTTTTAAAATATTATTTTTGACATTAGTACATTAAAATGATCTAAAAATATAAAATATTACAATAAAATAAAATAAATTAGATTTTTTCAAAAATATTTTTAAAACGCAGTGTCAAATAAACACAAATTTTGGGTAAATTAAGGTCAACTTGTTTTAACTGCAACCTTATATAATTAAATTAATGGCAAACTTTTCTTTTAAAAAAATTGCTAATGAAATAAACAATTAATCATCTCTTTAAGAACACATGTAATTTAGTGTTAATTTGAGCTAATAGAATTATAGAATCTCAAATGGGAAAAAATGAAAATCTATTTTTTTACAAAATAAAAAATAAAAATCAGTGCTCTAATCCATGATGTACAAGATGAGGAATAATAATTTTAGAATAATAAAACCAGGTTTATATAAATACTAGATCATGGGATCTGTATGGTTGGGTCTGCCAAGGTTAGTGTTGTATTTTTGTCACAGTTAAAAAAACATCAAAAGAGATTAAAAAAAACTGAGAAGTTGGCAAAAGACAGTAGAACTCTTCGATTGATGTTGTCCCTGGAATTTAATTAAAGTTTCCTTGTTTGCAGACAACATAGATGACTCGGCCTAACTTTAATTAAAGACACCTTATGGAAACGATGATGTGAAATCCAATAATTGATAATGCAGAAAGATGCCCATGACATTTATATGAGTTAAAAACATTACTATCAGATGCTTCTGTTGCCATCAATCTAGTTTTTTTTTTCTAAAAAAAAATAAATAAAAAATACACACACTAGTCATTTACTCGTATCTTTGCCACGGCTGAAACGACATTTCTTTCAACGCAAAAAAAAAGAGTGTAAGATTTTTTTTATAATACTATAAATTTGGGTAACATAATAAATTTGTATAGAATTCTTGATGAGCGTAAGTTTTCAATAAAATATATAAATTTTAAATTGATATAAATTTATTTGTTCAACGAAATCATGAACATAAAATTATCATCGTCATTAAAAAAGCAAAAAGATTTGGATACCTGCATCATCGAATTCACTGTATTATGACTAGTTCATTTCATAATCTAATTTAAATTAAACGCAATAATAAAATATAAATTGTAGAAACACCAACGACAATTAAACAAAAAAAAAGTTGATTTTCTACCTATAAAAAGAAGAAAAAAATCATTGAAAATTCATTGCTACGTTATCATTACTATCATGACTGTAACAGCTAAATTTATTATCACCATCACTGCCCAAACAATTAGAATGATTAAATTGTCCCAAAGAATTAAAAAAAAATACAAAAAAGCAAGCAAGAAACATTAAAAAAATCACTAAAATTATTATTATTATTATGCAAACAATAAAACCATAAAATTATCTCGAAGAATATAAAATAAGCTTTCATAAAAGAGCAAAAATACAAAACCAAAAAAAGAAAAAAACTAATGAGCATAAAAAAATCATCTCATCCGAAAAACAGATAAAAATAACAGAAAACACTAAAAAAGAACAAAGGAAAAAAAGAAGAAATATTAATTTTAAGATGATCATCGTGATTCCCCAACCGCCGTCAAACGACACGCGCCACACCAGGAGGAAGAATAAAAAAACAAAACATTTTTAGCGAAAAGCAAGGAAGAAAACAATAAAACAAACAAATCATTAAAATTATCATCTACACTGAGCAAACAATGAAACCATAAAATTATCTTGAAAATAAATAAATAAAACTTTAACAAAAGAGCAAACAAAAACAACAGCTAAAAAAAGAAAAAAACTAAAATAAATATAATGAGTATAAAAAAAATCATAGCATCCAAAGAACAAATAAAAATAACATAAAAACACTAGAAAAAGAACAAAGGGAAAAAGAAATTACCAACATAAATTAAAATTTCAGAATTGAACCGAAAAAAATAAAACCCCAACAAAAAATTAAATAAAAAAATTAAAAATTAAAAATAAAAGCATAACTACATAAATATTGACAAAAAATAAACATTGTCCAAAAAGGATCGAAAAAACCAAAGGAATTAATACTAAATAAAAATTTTAGAAGAATAAGTGCTAAAATAAAATATATATATATATATATATATATATATATATATATATATATAATTAATTCCAATTGAAGGATAAAATTGCAATAAATCAAAACCTTGGGATTGAAAAACAATAAAGAGATTTTTTTAAAACAATACAATGTAATTGTTTAAAAAATTAAAAGAATAAGGACCGAAATGAAAAGTAACATATATGACCAATTTGTATTGAATAACAAAATTAAAACAAATTAAAACTTGCAAACCAAAAAGATTAAAGGAACCAAAAACAAACCAAAAATCAAAAGATTGAGGAATGAAATGAAACGTACCATATATGATCATTTTTAATTGAAGAACATAATTGAAAATAATAAAAAATTTCATTGAAGAAATCTGTAAGAAAAACAAAATCAAAAGATTAGGGACTGAAATAAATCTACCAATGATATGAATGACCATAATGTACTTTTCGGTTACAGGAGAGAGAAAAAAGAGTGGGGGAAAAACCATCCATCGGTGATTTCACGATCACCGTCACATGACATGTGCCACACCTAAAGGAAGAGGACATGTCAATCCATCGTATGACACGACGATGAGACATTTTCCACCATTTACGAACACCGCATGCTTCGCCTGAATGGACCGTTCACGTGAAAAACCGATAGCGCGTTCATACAACGCTCCTACACTAAGTTAAAAAAATAATAAAAAATTACAGAATTACCTAAACACCCTGAACCCAGCGATAACCACGAAAAAACCAGGAGTGAAAGTATCAACATGCCCCATGCCACAAACTTTCTGTTTTGTCTTTTTCAGAGGGTATGCAAGTAATTGTATTGTGCACAGATATGTGAAAAATCTAAAATACCCTCCATCAGTCTTCGTCTTTTTGTCACCTCCTAGGGATAAATAGGTAGTTTCACACTTTCATTGTGCAATAAATATTGAAAAGACCACAACACCTCCGAACCGACGGTCAATTTTTGGCGATTCTAGGTGTTGAAATTCACGGTAAACTAGGGTTGTCAGTTTAATTTTGTTTCGGCCGAAATGTTTCTAACCAGCTAAAAAAAAGACAATACAACGTCATTTTTACCTCGGTTTAAATTTCAGCCCATTCTGGATTTTTTGTCAAATACCAACCGAAACGTTCTGGTTTCATTTTGCCCATTCTGTTTTAGCCAAATAGTTTTTTTTTTAAATAATGAATAATTTTACAATATCAATCATATCTCTTAATCCAATCGTTAGATGAAGATGAAATTTTACAGTAAGTCTATTGACATATTTATATATATTATGTTAAAATTTTAGAGCAATCAGAGAATGTAATGACCTTACGAGATTGATAATGATATTCTCGTAATATTATACATTTTCATAATTTTGTTCATAAAAATTATTTTATTATGTCTTTTTTTAGATTAAATTGCACAATTCTAAATAATTTTATTTTTTGAATTTAAACTATTTTTTAAAATTAATATATTTAATTATATACACACACCAATCAAAATAGAATTTCAATATTCCTGCGAGTGAGAACGATTTGTTGAGACGTAAACCCGCGGGCCCGGCGTTGTTCCTCTCTTAGGCATCACAGAAGTACCAACGTTAGAGGTTGTCAGAATGCAAAAGGCTCTTTAACTTGTCTCAATTGCCCACATGAAAGCAGTGTTTGTGTCCGCTTCCCGTTTAGATTTTTTATTGAGCTGGTTTTTGTTTCTTGAGCGATATTTGGGTTTTAAAATGTAGTTTGGTGATTTATAAAGATTTTAATAGGGTTTATGGTGTGGTTTTTAGATTAATGTAAATTTAAAATGGAATATTTGGCTACATCTCCCTCCTCTAAATATGTTTTGTTAAAAAATATAAATATTAAATTCTTAAGTTTATAATCAAAACTTTTCTTGCAAATTAAAAGGAAATTAACAGGATATTTCTAATACATTTTAAAAGTTTTTTTTTTTTTTAATTTATGATTCAATTACTTGATTTGAATCAAATCAATATTATTCGGAACGAGAACACCTTGTTAAGATATAAATCTATCAAACATTGAGTTTTTGAATTTTTTATTTTTTAAAATTTAAATTAATTTTAAATATTTTGATTTGCAGATATAAAAAAAAAAATATTTTTATATATTTATAAATAAAAATATTCTTAAAAAATAAACTCTACCGCCTATATAAATAGAAATGAAACCCACGGTCCCGCGAGCGATTCCTTGTATATTTGAAAGTACGATTAAAGTTGTTTTTTAAAATGTTTTTTGTTTAAAAGTACATTAAGATAATTTTTTTTATTTTTAAAAATTATTTTTGAAACCACCCAAAACTTTTAATTTAAATTAAAAAATTAATTTTTTTTTTTTTTTTTAAATTGTTTTTAAAATGCAATCACAATCAACCCGGTGGGTGCGACTTGGATAGCTCAAAAATGGAAAACACGTGGCACACATAATGGGAAATGTGTCCCACCACTTTCTAAAGCTAATTTCGTCAGCCATATCAATATCATCAGAATAATCGTCTAATATCATACACTTGTCCTTTCTCAAGAAAGATAGAGTAATAGTCACGAAAAAAGCAAACAAATAAACTGAAACTCCGTAACACATGCTCCTCTGAAATAGCAGCACGGAAGAGCTCGTTACTCAAATTTTTGTGATTTAATTCAAAATTCGTAACAAACAAGACGGCGAAGAGTTTTTATTAGAATTCTCTCTATGTTTATATCACATCACGATGAACGCGTGAGCAGCATATCGTTCTTGAAATTCATTAGCATTTGCATCCCCGCTCACTCTGAACGCCCGGAATCGGAATCAGAGATTCTCTCTCTCTTTCTCCGACAGAAAATAGAAAAACAAAAAGCAAGAGAAAACAGAGGCTTCACTCTTTCAAACGCGGATGAAATCATATTTACATTAAAATCAACGGTAATTTTTTTATTCGGGTCCTGAATCAATCACTGTTCTATTACAAGAAATTGATCAAGCATTTTCATTTCAATTTTATTTCTGTAAAAACAAATAAATAAATAAAAAGGAAAGAAAAACGTTCTCTCTTCGCTCTGCTACTGGCTTTTTCTCTTTTCTTTTTATGAATCAGGACTACGATTATTTTTATTTTTTTGGTTATGTTTTCAGGTTTAAGTGCTAAGCTGCTGGAGATCACTGTGGGATTTTCTATCAATAAAGTATCAAGTGCTGTGATCCACTTTTAATAACACCATGATTATTTTTTTGTACAAGAAAAATTATATTTTATATTTCTTGATGTAATCCATGCATGCATTATTTGTGCCAAATCTTAGGAAGAAATTGAAAACTTTGGATAATCATTCTCACTTTCAAGCACGTCTGTCGACGTCATGTGTTTATCTATTGATCGATTCTGTTTTCTTGCTGAGACACGATAATTGGAGGCTACGTTTTTAAATATCATTTGGTTGATTGCGTGCGTTGGTTTTGTTCTACTTTAATTTAATATTTATTTAAATTTAATTTTGAAAGTTATCTTTTTTGGAATGGCATGGATAGTTCCAAAATCAAGCATATTAAGGAGCAGTTTGTTTCGTCATCTTGCAACAACGTGATCTTGAGTTATAATGCTCAGTGTATGATTGCTTGATTCAGGAAGAACAGGAAAGAAGGTACGTACACCATGCTTGGTAATGGAGTTGTTGGAATCCTCTCGGAGTCGATGAACAAGTGGGAAAGAAGGGTGCCTTTAACCCCCTCCCACTGTGCTCGACTTTTGCATAGTGGGAAGGATAAAACTGGGGTGGCTCGGATAATCGTGCAGCCGTCGACGAAGCGTATTCATCATGACGCAATGTATGAGGATGTTGGCTGTGAGATATCGGATGATTTGTCCGAATGTGGTCTCATTGTGGGAATTAAGCAGCCCAAGGTGACGAGATCGTATGTTCTCTGGTTTTGAAGGGTAACGATGTTAGGAAGTTTGATTGAATTTGTTTGGTTTTGGTGCAGCTGGATATGATTCTTCATGATAGAGCTTATGCCTTCTTCTCTCACACCCACAAGGCTCAGAAAGAAAACTTGCCTTTGTTGGATAAGGTATAACTTTGTGTCCATGTCCTTGTTGGCTTCGATAAATTGATGATGCCAATTTTCTGATTTCTCCTTGTCATACAGGTACTAGTTCAGAGGGTGTCATTGTATGACTATGAACTCATTGTTGGGGACCATGGTAAAAGGTTGCTTGCATTTGGGAAATTTGCTGGCAGAGCTGGGTTCATTGATTTCTTGGGTGGATTAGGACAGCGTATGCTCCACCTCTGGAATCCTTTTTACTGGTCTTACACTGTTGATTTGATGAACTGTTGTTATGCTCTTTTATGTCTTGCTTTTGCAGAGGTTGTTTGCATACAATCACAATTACTTCTGCACACTTCTTCCCTGTTTCTCCTTTGAGGGAAAGGGTTGTGGAATTACCTTTTCCTTCTTGTTCTTTTTAACTTAGGATGCTGGGAGGATGTTTATGTTTACAGGTCCTCATTTCACGTAGTGATGCTGAAATGATGATCCTGTTGTACTATGTTTGGAATATTCCAGCTGGAGTGGATTTTAACCCTTTTGTTTTTATTACTAAAAATTTTCTTCAGGTTATCTAAGTCTTGGATATTCAACACCGTTCCTCTCATTGGGTGAAGCTTACATGTATTCATCATTGGCTGCTGCCAAATCTGCTGTTATTTCTGTTGGAGAAGAGATCGCTACATTTGGATTGCCATCAGGAATCTGTCCTTTGGTATTCATATTCACTGGATCTGGAAATGGAAATGGTATAGTAAAAAGGAACTTTATATTCTATTTTCCATACATCCATGATGTCCTTAGCTGATAAATCCAATATTGTTGCGATCAAAGATGTGGATCATGGTATTAAGTTCAGTCTCTGCACTCTAAGATCACTTGATGATATATCATTCTGCTCTGAATTATTTTACATGCTTCTTAAGTGCTGCTGTTAATTCAGTTACTAGTTGTAATGGAATTTGATTTTCATGTCTATACATAGATAATGATTTCTGCTGCAAAATTTGTAACTTTTCAAAGGCATATGTTTCTCATACAGTATGTCTCTCTTGTCTTTTCCTTTTCCAAATAGTTTCTCATGGTGCACAAGAGATATTTAAGCTTCTTCCACACACTTTTGTTGATCCAAGCAGACTTCCAGAGCTATTTGCACAAGTAAGTTTTGAGCAACGTTTTGGCAGAAGAAACCACTTGATTACCTTTTTTTAAATAACAGGTTAAGATGAATAGAAAAATCTGACCAGAAACCAGAGAAAGTTCTATAGGGTTCTTCGGTTATCATTTCGTTCTAATTTATTGCCACTATACTTTTAAAAATGATACTATGTACTCCTTTTCTTCGTCATTTCAATTTACTCACTGTCTCTTTTGCTATTTTGTTCAGAAACATTTCTTTGGCGCTCACCTAAGTCAACTTCTTGTTTTTGCTTAGGGAACGGATATCAGTCCATCTGAAAAGGCTTCAAAGAGAGTATTCCAAGTATATGGTTGTGTTGTCACTTGTCAAGACATGGTTGAACACATAGATTCTTCAAAAACATTTGATAAAGTAAGATTCTCCAGTATTTCTGTTTCTGGTTTTGCTCTGTCATACTGATCAACTATCTTTTCCCTTGTCAAAGTGCATCATACATTTCCACGAAGTCTTGTGGTGTATCGTTTATAGAGTTGATATCTCATCTTTGCGTGAACCCCCTTACTGTTAGCCTTGTTAGATTTTAGCTTCTCCTGATTAACTCTTGGCATACCAAGGAAAATCAATTCTCACTTATAGGTTGGTTAATAACATAAAGTGCTAATCAGTTATTATATTCATAACTTTTGAGATGCAAATGTGCTTAGTAATTCCTTAAACCCTCCGAAGTCATTTATCTTCAATTAGAAGGGAACACTTGGTTTCTTTGAATTCATTGGGATTGTATGGGTCGAACTTAAACTATTCTGACCATAGATGTTTTGTTTTCGGTGCAGGCAGACTATTACGCGCATCCAGAGCACTACAAGCCCGTTTTCCATGAAAAAATAGCCCCATATGCATCTGTTATTGGTATAATATTAATTTTTCCATAATAGATTGTCATTACTGAGTTCATACAGTCAAGTTTCTACTATTACAAGCGAGCTCTTGCTGATGAAGTTTCCTTGTTGACCTCCTAATTGTCAAGCCTTAGATTATTTCAAAAATAATTTTTTGAGCCCAAGCTCCTGATTTATGCTTATAAAGACCCAGATTCGGATCAAAATGTGTTTCTCTGTCTTTTTAGTTATAGAAATCCTTTCTTCTCGGTAGATAAATAGATAAAAAGTTTCTAATTAAATGACCAAACTTCAAGTATATTAATGTGTTTCTCTTTCCTTTCAGTTATAGAATCCTTGTGTGCTATTAGTATCTGTTTAACACTACTGTACTGCAGTCAATTGCATGTACTGGGAAAAAAGATTTCCTCGGTTGTTGAGTAACCAGCAGCTTCAAGATCTTACGAGGAAAGGATGTCCGCTTATTGGAATTGCTGACATAACTTGTGATATTGGGGGCTCATTAGAGTTCATTAACCAAACCACATCAATTGACTCACCATTCTTAAGGTATTACGTTTGTAGCTTCTTGTATTTCATGAAATGCTTTGTATGCAACTATTTTCTTGTCCTATGCTTCATTGAGTTTTTCCTTGTTTAGTTTGACTGAAATTGGAGATGGTGATGATCGTGCAGGGAATTGTTTAGGTGTTTCACTACTCTTGTTTGCTTGCTTAGCTTTAACTAAGATCTTAAATAACATCAATCTAACATTCCATTTGGGGGAAATTATGAGATGGTGCATAAATTAATTATTTTTTAATTCATTTAATTACTTTCTATCTTTCTAATAACATTTAACCTTTCAACTTATGAATACACCTAACATCTTTAAAACCAAACTCTTATAACCCTTAAAAAATTGCTCTTGGAATATGTGCAACTCCAAAGGATGATGGCACACCTAAGAAGTAAATTGTCACAAATGATTAACAGAGACTCAAAACGATTTTTTTTTTCTTTCAACTGTTTCTCTAAAGAGAAACAGTTGTGGCTTGTCTCTGCTGATTTCACTTAGAGTGCTTGGATTTTGGTTTTCTAGTATTTTTTAGTTTGCTTCACACCTTCACCAGCTGAAGCTTTAACATGTCATATTGCTCTTCTGTTGATTGGTTATCATGGTTGTCAGATATGATCCATTAAATGATTCGTATCACCATGACATGGAGGGTGATGGTGTGATATTTTCATCTGTTG
The DNA here is from genome assembly GCA_029228605.1 of Salix koriyanagi. Lineage (NCBI taxonomy): Eukaryota > Viridiplantae > Streptophyta > Magnoliopsida > Malpighiales > Salicaceae > Salix > Salix koriyanagi. Next base: position 11,235,525 of record CM055332.1, read on the forward strand.
ACATTCTTCCTACACAGTTTGCAAAAGAGGTTTGTTATACCGATCCTTGACCTTTAAGCTTGTAATTGTTCTTTCTCTGAGAAATAGGTCTAGGTTACTCGTGCATTATCTAATCAATGTTCATGGTAACATGTACCAAACCATTAAATCACGGAAAGGCTTCCCAACATTTTGGAGATGTACTATCCCAATTTATCGGCAGTTTGGCTTCAACAACTGACATTGCTAAGTTACCTTCACATCTAAGGAAAGCTTGCATAGCCCATAGAGGTGCACTTACCCCCTTGTTTGAATACATTCCACGCATGCGAAAGTTTGATTCAGAGTAAGCTTTTTCTATTCCAATTCATAGTTTTTTTTTTCTTTACTTCTCTTTGACATTATATATCTGAGTGGTGAATTACTGACTACCAGTTTTGGATGTCAATCATATAGATTTACAGATCAAACCTCACATTTTGAAAACAACCCAAGTCCTGTAATAATAAGTTTTAGAGGACTGGTTCTGCTTTTACCTGGCAATGAAATAAAATTGATCAGCAACAAGGTTTCTGCAAAGCTTTGGCTATAGTATCAAGTCATTGGAATTTTTAATGCATTCAAATGATCCAAGAGATCTGTGAAAGCGACTGCATCTATTCAGAAGGTACATGCTGTCTTCTGTTAGTAATAACACGAACGCTTTTTCATGATGTGCAGAGATACAGCAGAAAGTCATACAAATTTAAAGTCTAGCAAGAATAAGTTCAGTATTTTGGTAAGTTATTCAGTTTTGCTTGCGCTTTTGTATTTCAGATTAAATATAATTTGCAGATCATGCAATTTGTTTTCATAATTCATGCTGGGAATGAACACAAATTTCTTTGAGAAAACACAAAATTATAGAAGCCAAAGATTCAAGTTTGCATCAATCGTTTAAAACCTAGCTCCATCAGAAAATATGGAGCAAAATTGTTCATCATATCAAATGATGGAAGCACAAAAATGCAAAGGCTTCTCTTATTTTAGTAATCAAAATCTGATCGCACCCATTTACCAACTTTCTTTCAAAACTCGTGGAACTAAATAATTGCTCTCTCAACATGTTCTGGTTATAGCCAGAAGAAATTGGTAGAAACTTCAAAAAGTTGTTCCCAGGGGTGCTGGCATTATAGAGAAATTTGAGTAATGTTATTTCCCATGAGAAAAAGCAACAAGAAGCAGATTAGCACAAAATAGAGAGTAATCGAATCATGGGACCCACTCGGGACTTGGACTTTCCTTATATTCTATTCTAATTGCTTTTTTTCCTTCTTGTAAAATATACTTTTCAAAAGTACAATAGAGTTCATCTTAAGCAAGGTTTTCTATTTTCTAAGCCCTGGTGATGTGATGCCTCATTTGCTAGATCAATAAAGAGATTAGCTGAAATAGTTGGAAAGATAAAAGATTATTGACTTAGATAGACTCATTTCAATTAAAGCCACACGAAATTATATTGGCCACTCATTTTAATCCTCGGATTCCTTACAGCATCTCACATATGATTGTCTTCTCTTATGATTATAATTGACAGGTATCTCTGAGTGGACACTTGTTTGATCAATTCCTAATAAATGAGGCATTAGATATTATCGAAGCTGCTGGTGGTTCCTTCCACTTGGTTAAGTGTCAAGTGGGTCAAAGTGCTACTGCTATGTCATGCTCTGAGCTCGAAGTAAGAAGACCTTATTTCAATTTGATACTGTTTATGCAAAAGAAATTTCTTGCCACGTTTGGATAAAATTTAAGTTGTTGCGTTTGTTTTTCAGTTCCTTTTATTTTAATATCTAAGTTATCTTTGAATTATATTTGATTTCATACAAGAAACAAATCAGTTGTGATCTTGCAAATACCTATGTCATAGCTGTGTTTATTTGTCAGGAATAATTTTGACAAATAGCTGCCTTTTGATGTTGTAGTTACTTGTTGATATGCTTGGAAAATTAACGATTATTTTATATATGCTCATACAATTAAAGATCGAAGTGGAAACTTTATTGAACTTAATAACCATAACAACAAATATTGCATATTGCCACCATGGGATTTCTTCAAACCTCATGACAGGTTCTCCTATTGGTTTGGACAGGTTGGAGCACATGATAGGGAAGTTCTGAATCAAATTATTGATTCTTTAACTTCTCTTGCCAATCCAGATGAAAGTAATGGAATTTTAATTAAAGAAGGAAATAAAATTTCCTTGAAGGTTGGTAAAGTCCAGCAGAATGACATGAATAAGGGAAATGATTCAAAAAGGAAGGCTGTCGTTTTAATTATTGGTGCAGGCCGTGTCTGTCGACCAGCTGTTGAGCTTTTAACATCAGCTGGAAACACTTCATCTCATGAATGGTACAAGGCATGCCTGGATACTGAGGATACTGATTTTGAAGAGCAGAATGCAGTCGAAGTTGTCGTTGCTTCTCTTTATCTTAAGGATGCAGAAGAGGTATAATTGCAAAAAAAAACAAAAACTCAAAGCTTTACCTTATTGATTTCTTGTGAGAGCATCAAGGTTTTAACTTTATGTTATAATGACAAATTTTAATACTCAAGGATGTGAACTAGTAGTAATCATAACAATGATGTTTATATCTGTGCATCCATATTGATGTTGTACTTATTCAGATATAAATTGGTGTGCTTATTATTCTTTTGCTTTCAAAAGCTTAAACTTCTTGTGCTTGCATTCTTTTCATTTGAAAGTTATGAAATAATATTAATTGGCATGGTGCAGATTATAGATGGAATTCCTAATGCATCAGCAGCTCAGCTTGATGTGATGGATGGTGAAAGTCTTTGCAAGTATATTTCACAGGTAAAGTCTTCTTTCAATGCAGTATGATTCAAAGGGATATGTATCATATATTCATCAGAAATTGGCTGCACTAGTGCTTGAAAAACAATTTTGTGATGATAAATTCTATCATTATCAATTTAATGATACTTAGATGAGTGTTGGCTTCACAACCAAAGAAAAAATAGCATGCACCCATAATGAATTATGTTAAGGAACCATCTCACCTAAAAGCTTAAGCTTGTAAGTGAGGCCCCATAATATGATTTATATTATTCTCTAACACATCCCCTCAAGTGAAAGCCCTTTGGGCTTGAAACTTGCACAGGCCCATATCACCTTGTGCTTGATTTTTATCAAATAGAATGTGGGTGGTGAGATTCGAACTCGTGACCGCTGGGTCAACAAGGCTCTGATACCATGTTAAGGAACCATCTCACCTAAAAGCTTAAGCTTGTAAGTGAGGCCCCATAATATGATTTATATTATTCTCTAACAAATTACTTATACTTTACCAACTGGAGAATGAAGCAGAGGTTGTTAACATGGAACCAATATGGTTCGAATCACTGCATTATGACGTATGGAAAATCTACAACTCACCATAACATGTCTTGTTTCCAAGATAAGATAAGACAAGTGCTGGATCATGGTCTTATATATTGCCAATGTTTTTCTCGCCCTTGTGCAGGTTGAGGTTGTTGTCAGTTTGCTTCCCGCTAGTTGCCACATAACCATAGCTAATGCATGCATCAAGGTATTTTACTCTATATTGATATTCATTATGCATCTTAGTCCATTCACTTTGATTTTGATGGAAAATTAAGCCTGATACTAAAATGAGGCTCATCATACAAGTTGTTTTTTCTTAGCACGTTAAGTGAGTGCATTAATTGATGTATATTTTTGTGATAACCAGTGCACTGAATATTGTCACCACAAATTCTTGAAGTTCAATGTCATTTATTGGATATGTTAGAAATATTGCATATGCTTTACATTATTTCTTTCTTCTAGCTAAGGACATGACTTGTCTATTTATTCAGCTTAAAAAGCATCTTGTCACAGCAAGTTACGTTGATGATTCCATGTCATCTCTACATGGAGAGGCAAAAGCTGCTGATATTACTATTCTTGGCGAGATGGGTTTGGATCCAGGAATTGGTAATTTCCATTACAAAGAAGATTATGTATTGCACTGTTACTATATCTCACATTTTCCCTTGATAATGTATGCTTCCATGATTTTTTTTTCTTGGGAGGGGGGGCGCTAAGGCCCTCTGTTTAGTTCTTAAGTAGGCCATCCACGCCTAGACTAGTGCTTTCACAAAAGAATTTTTTTGCAGCCTCTTGTAGGATTCAAACCCTGAGGATAGCATGGGAGCAAACCCATTTACCAACCAGTTAAGCCTTTCAAGGCTAGCTTCTATTTCAAAACATAAGCACATGAATGATATGTGCTGATCAACAACTTCCTTTAAAAATACATGAACACATGGGTATATATATATATATATATTCAAGTACATAGGTCAGTTTTCATTCTAGATTCTGCTATAAGACCAAACATCGAAGTTTTATGTTCTGAGATCCAAAGGCTGAACAACTTATTACCAGTTTACAATATCCTGAGCACTTTAAAACTTATTAATTTCATGGTCTCCAGCATCGATGCATTTGTTGACTTCAAAAGGTTTAGAGAATCATTCTGTCCATATTTTTTCGTCATATTTCACGATCATTTCAAGCGAACCTTAATTAATTAACCCATTTCCAACTTCAACCATGAAGATTTATAGTCTTGGATTCAGATTTCTCATACAAGTTTTAATTAGTTTTTCATCAAACTGAAGCCATTTTATTCCTTCAAGCTTTCATTTGTTCTTTGAATTTGTGGTTATTAATATCTAAAAATAACAGCTCAGCAGATTTTTGAAAACCAAACTACACACATGATTTCCTGTTACATGCTTTTGTTTTGATCTGTAATTACACATTGTTTTCAGATCACATGATGGCAATGAAGATGATCAACAGTGTACATGTTCGGAAAGGGAGAATAAAGTCCTTCACTTCTTATTGTGGAGGACTCCCATCCCCAGCAGCTGCAAATAACCCATTAGCATATAAATTCAGGTATTTCCTGAAACTGCTTACAGTATAAAAACCTAGCTATGTGGCCTGGCTTCCTTGAGAGTTACCGTTTCTGGTGGTTTTCCTTCTCATGTTTTTTGCTGGGTATTGGAAATTAAGTGGACTGGCACATCACCATGCAATTGGACAGTATGACTGAGTTCCCATATCATTTTGAATTAATCAGGGATATACGGAAAATTAACTGCTCTATCACAAATCAACACAGATCAATGAGTTTTACAATCTCATGGGTACTGCTAACTAAAACAACCTGCTGTTTTAAATATGAGCTGTAATGCTGTTGTATCGATCCATTTTGAAGTACAATTTCCCTTTCATAAGATAATAGACAATGATGTACTTATTAAACTATAGGTTGATATTCCAATTTGTTTGGATATTCTTGGGTACCTTCATGACTTTGCTGGATCTCTACTGCATTGGCTTAGAGAAACAGGATTCTCTATTTTCTTGTGATTTGGCCTGTAAACATGTAGATGCTCATGTTAGTGGTTACTAATCCGCAAATAAGTCTAACATATTAGCAGGAGGCAAGAGAGAATGAGAGAAATAGGTAAAGCTTGTTATGTAGTCTAAAGGTTCTTTTAACCATATATCTTTGAGATGGCAGTTTCAACAACTCTTAAATCGCCATTGCCAACTTCTTTCTTGTTTCCTTTCCCACTCTGGTAGCATTGTTTTCTGTTACAGCCAAGTACTGGATTGTTCACTGAATAAGTGCCTCTAAATATGAATGGACAGTTGAATTGTCGATCATTTTATACACTAGAGACGATCCAGAATTTGTTCAGCTGTTCTTCCCTTTACTTTGAGGAATGTCCACCTTTATCTCCTTATCTCTTGTATATTGATTTCCTTATTTCTCTGCACTGCTGGTTCATTATCACACTGCATAAATTGTGCTTAGTAAAAGCTTCTGACTGCAAATTAAGAAGGAGGATTCATTAAATGTTCTCTTATAGAAAATAATTGTGAAGGTTGTTTGACATTTCCCTGAATTTCTTTTACAGTAATTCTAACTTAAAATGGGTTATGGAAGTTACTGACCTTTTTAGTTGTTCAGCTGGAGTCCTGCTGGAGCCATCCGATCTGGGCGCAATCCAGCCACCTATAAATATCATGGTGAAATTGTGCATGTTGATGGTAAGTGGTCTGGAATAGGGAAAATTATAAATCCAAGTAGTAGGATATGTGTTTCTTATTATAGACCAGAAATGGAATATTTCTCATGTCTGCAAGAAAAAATCATACTTGACCTATATTACCAAAATGTATCTAATTTATTTGCATGACAATCACTTATTCATAATTTAATCTTATTTCGTACAAAAATGTTATGGCTGGCTAATAACAATTTTAGAAGGCTATACGATCATGCAAAATAATCAATGTTTAATCTCTCAAGGTTTTTGCTTTTCTGATTTGTGTTTCACTTTACTGTTTGAACTTCCAGGTGAGAAACTATATGATTCAGCATTCAGATTTCGGATACCGAATTTTCCAGCTTTTGCATTAGAATGTCTTCCAAATCGCAATTCTTTAGTTTATGGAAAACTGTATGGCATAGAAGATGAAGCATCCACCATCTTTCGTGGAACGCTCCGCTATGAAGGTAAAACATGTCTTTGGCTCCTCGAATATGTATTATTTAAGCTGATATCTAAGAAAATATAATTGAACAAAAAATAATTTTCAGTGGATTGAGCACTGGAACTTTGTTAATTAGAGGAACTAAATCCACCATACTTTTTTGTCATAGCTGAAATTGGAAGTGGCTTTCTTCTCCTAGTTCAGCTCACTGCCTTGGCTTCCTGTTCTCTGAAATGCTTTGTTTCCTCAAAGAAGGGGGGCAAGGAAACTTTGTATGCACGTCTAGAACTTATTTTCTGATTATTTGTGTAGGGTTTGGCGAAATAATGGGGACACTTGCGAGTGTTGGTCTATTTAATACCGAATCTCATCCAGTTTTAAGACATGGACAGAGACCCTCATACAAAAAATTCCTTTGTGAAATGCTAAACATTGTTAGTGAAATTCCGGATGGAATTCTGCTAGGAGAGAAGCACATTAGTGAGAGAATTGTTGCACTTGGGCATTGCAAAGAGCAAGGAATCGCAGTAAGGACGGCCAAAACCATTATGTAAGCTATCACATTCTGCTGGAGAAACTAACAATGCATAACTTAGGGCTGAGATGCATAGTAAATGGTAGAATAGCTGCAATTGCATAAACCTATTCCAATCAGTAGTAATTTTCTTTATTATCAATTGCTTTTCGTTCTGTGACATACTCATATCAAGTAGCTAAGACTGTTCTACCATATGTGGACTAGCTATTTAGGACTTCATGAGCAGACAGAGATTCCTGTCTCCTGCCAAAGTGCATTTGACGTTACCTGTTACCGCATGGAAGAAAGGTTGGCCTATTCCGGCACAGAACAGGTATGCACCTTGCAGTAAAAGAATACACGCAGTGTCATCATTCAATTTAAAAAAAAAATTGATGATTTTTTTGTTCCAGGCAGAAACTAATAATTCCCACTTGTCTAATTTATGATCAGGATATGGTGCTTTTGCATCATGAAATGGAGGTAGAATTCCCTGACAAACAAGTTACAGAGAACCATAGGGGCACGCTACTAGAATTTGGAAGGACTGAGGATGGGAAAACAACCACTGCCATGGCTCTCACTGTTGGTATTCCAGTAGCCATTGGAGCTCTGGTATTTGTCTGCTTCAGTTCTCCCGCGCTGTTATTTTTATTTTCACAAGTTTTCAGGAAATGCTCAAACTAAGACGTTGATTTCAATGTCCACAGCTCTTGCTAGAGAACAAGATCAATACAAGAGGTGTCTTAAGACCTTTCGAACCTGAAGTATATATACCAGGTAAATGACAATCCACTCCTCTCCAGTTCTGGTTTTGCTGAGAAGATATGAGATTGAAATACATTTTTGAATGATGATATGTTTGGTGGTCTTGCAGCACTGGATATCTTACAAGCGTATGGCATCAAGGTGATGGAGAAGGTCGAGTGACCCGAGACGGTTCGGTACATCTCTGGTTTCATTTCCCTGTACAGATGTTGACTTATAATTATTGAAAGGTTAAAGAACCAAACATATCATGGTATGCCTGTGATGTAATGAAACTGGATGATTTATTTCAATAAAAATTAGTGTAATTGTTGAAATTGCAAAACTAGTAGATTATGGATCACAGAAAAATGATGTCAAGTTTCCAAAACAAATCAATGTGGAGATGCCTGTGATGTCAAGTGATTGCTTTTCGTATGAATTGTACTGAACTTAGAAGACCGATGTTTTTCTTGTCTTCGTATAGGAAAATAATAATAATAATAATAATAATAATAATAATAATAATAATGAAAAAAAATATTTAATGTGATTTGGGTAAATATTTATTGATATGTGTGCACTTCATATCCCTGTACCTGGTTAGCTTATATAGATAGGTTTTTTGGTTTTTTTTAAGTGAAAATTAGGGTTTATATAAACCCTAATTTAAGAGAACCTAAAAACCTATCTGCAACTAATCTACGATTTGAACCAAAAACAAAACAGTAGAAGAAGAAAAATTACAAGCAAGCCTTATATAGCAGCTTGAAGCAAAGAATGTGAAGGAAATGTTGATTGTTTATTTATATATTAGCACAGGGAGTATGTGGTGGGACCATTCGAGTACTCTTCAGGCTAGGTTACGCACAAATGAATGTAATGTTAATGTGGCTATTCAAGTTTTCAGAGCAGAAACTTTTATGTAATCGTGGAGAGAGTACATCTAAATTTGTAACCTGAAAATTAAGCAAAACATGATATATTTTAATTTTTATTTAAGATATTTCTACAAAATAATAAAAAATAATCTGGTTTTCCATTGAATTTGATTTATGATAACATGGTTTATTTGTGAGATCAAGCTAATATTTCTGCTTTATAAAAATATAAAGTTATGTGTATATTGCATAACAAGATTTGATGATTTTATATTTTAAAGAGTAATTTTGAATTATCTTCAAATTCCTGATAAAAATAACAGATTTCAAGCATGGTTTAAGAGATTTCAGAGCTTCCTTACTTGAAAGTTGTCAAATTCGCGAGTTGACTCTTAGAATCTTATGATTTTACGAGTCAAAATATATTTACATGTTAAATCGGACTAAACTTGAAAACTAGTAAAATCTGACTTGACTCGTGTAAAATCAGTAGAATCGGTCCGATTTTACAAGTTTACTAAATTTATGATATGAACAACTAGATTAGTTTTGAATTTGGTCTTATAATATTTGTTTATGATTTTATGAGATCAAACATATCTTTCAAGCTATATATTGGATCTAGTTGAAATTTCATAGTGAAATATTAAATACATAAAAATATATTTATCAAACTAAAAATTCATGTATTGTTTTTAACATATCTGGAGTTACAAATAATTTTTTATTGAAATTTTATACAAAGCGAACCTAGATATCTCAAATTTTATCTTTATCTTTAAAATGAGCAACATGAAGTAACTAATAGAATGTTATTAGTTATTTCTTGAGCATAATAGAATTTCTTGGCCATGACCTAGGTCACAGATTGGTCAATTTAACTCAGGTCAATATAATATATTATCATTGTAGTTTTTGTTATAAGAAATACTATATCAACATCTTTTTTATTTTTATAAAAAAGTCATATCACTGTATACCTATGGTATCTTGACACCACACACCATTACAAAACACCTAATCGGTGTGGAAAATACACTATAGCTCCTCTCACAGTTTACTGTGGACTGGAGCAGTGTATTGACGGCAATGGCCTTGGTCATCAGGCTTAATTTTTTTTTTTTCGGGGTTGTTTTGGGTTTTTGACTTTTTTTTTTTTTACTTTCCGCTTTTGTACAGTGTATTGACGCCTGTAACCCTAGAAAACGACAAAATAGTGCACGAGGGGGGCAGGGGCTCCGTCGGTTTTTCCATCCTTCGAGTGCACGATGCACGTAGACGATAATGGGCACGGAAGACGACAAAATTGCACACAGGAATCGGGGGCAGGGCCGTCCTTTCCCCTCAGGTATTTTCGTAAATACCGGAGGGGACAGGGGTGTATGGGTCATTGCCCCATTATTTTAATATTTTTTCTCGAGGGACAGCTAAAGCGTCGCGCGGGCGCGCCAGCGGCGTTCAACGCTGACGCGCCACGTTGGCGGCGCGTGCGGTGTCTTGACGCCGTAAAAAATTAACTTCCGCCATGACGGGACGATGCGCCGGGAGGTCCTCTATCCTCCGTCGCGGCGCGCTTTCACCGCACGGATGTCCAGCTTAAGCCGCGACGGACGGCTTTTCTCTCCGACGTCGCCTTTCTCTCTCCTTCCGCCTCCAAAGTCGGCTCCGGGTCCCTCATGTTGGTGTGAAGTTCAGTTTGGTCCCTGCGGTTTTGATTTCGTTTTTATTACTGATTTATTCAAATTAAAGTTTTTTTTATTTTCAATTGTGCCCTTCCATAAAAACTGATTATATAAGAAAGTTTTATTTCAGTCCTTATACTTATGATTTTGTATTTATTTTTTGATTCCCCGCAATTATTCCCAGTACGAGATGTTTTGATTTCTTTGATTTGGTCCTCCAATTGAAATTGCTAATATATGCAAAGTTTGATTTCAGTCCCTCTTCTTCTGATTTTATTATTGCAGTCCCTCCCGCAGTTTGCATTATGTATTTTTTGGTCCTCCAATTTTTTTTTAATTGTATCCTTCAATTTGAATTAATTTAATATATGTTATTTTTTTTTAATATATGCTGTTAATTCTTTTTTTTTAATGTTTATTGTTATTTTTTTATCAATTGAATTTTTTTTATTGTTTTTTTATACAAATATTTTGCTTTTTTTTAAATAATTTTCCATGGAAATTTAATTATTTGAATTGCTTATTTATTAATATTGCTAATTTTATCCTTCAAATAATATATTCTATTAATTCTTTTTCTTTAATGTTTATTTTTTTATTTTTGATCAATTGATTTTTTTTATTGTTTTTTTATACAAATATTTTGCTTTTTTTTTATAATTTTCCATGCAAATTTAATTATTTGAATTGCTTTTTTATTAATATTGCTATTTTTTTCTCTTTGTTCATTTGTTTTGTTTTTTGCTTCTTTTTTTTTTCTTTTGATTGAATGATTTTTATGATTTAACTATTTACACAATAATAATGATAATTTTAGTTATTGGTTTTTTTTACTTTCTTTTATAAATCTTTTGTTTAAGTACAATTGAGTTTGTTTTTTAAAGTGTTTTTGGTCAGAAGAGTATTATAATATTTTTTTTAAAAAATTATTTTTTAGATTAACAAATCAAAATAATCTAAAAACGTTATTTTTTATTTAAAATATAAAATAAAAATCATAAATTTAAATTTTTTATTTTATTATTGTGGGTATTTTCACAATTTAAATTTTATTGCTGTTTTATTTAAATTGAATTATAAATTGAATTAATCTTAATACAGTGAACTGAATAATTCAGATATCCGAGTTTTCTTGTTTTTTTAATGGTGATGATAAATTTATGCTTTTTTATTTAACTTTATATCGATTTTAAATTCATATATTTTATAGAAAAATGTAATCTATGCTTACATTACAAACTCAACTCAAAATTTAAAACATTTTATCTTTTAATCTATAATTTTTATTTACTTATATCATATAAATTTATCGTTGTAGATTTAATTATGTTAAATTATATACAAAAAAACACCCGCGGCAACGTGCGGGCAATTATCTAGTCAATCAATAAACCAAGACAATTGGTATCTTGATCCCACAAAACATCAATCATTAAACTATACAGTTTCTTGCAACAACACAAAAACAAAGAAGTTCGGTGACAATATCATCTTCCTGACACGTGTGAACCAACAAGGCCTGGAGCAGGGAAGAAATCCGATGCCTTGCTTCAAAGAACTACTCTCCATCCATTTTGAAACGCAGTACATTAACTAGAAAAATGATCCATTCTATAATTTCCCCATGTTAACCTACCATTTTTCCACCTCTGTAAGTCCATTAACTTCGAAAAAACCACCGGAGGTCTTCCATCCGACATGCAACACGTCAGACTAGGTGCCACGTCACTTGGGCAAGAGATGTCACGGCAAACTCCCGGACTCTTATAATAAAATTCATACTCACACCAGAAAAAGAACAACACCAAACACATATATAATGTTGCAAATATGGAAAAGGAAACAAAATAATTAAAAGAAATTCTACAAATTCTCCCAATCATCCAGGTCTTTCCATCCCTAAATATCAATTACAAGAACTTCAGATGCCGTGTCTTCACAATTTGTAATGGAGACTCTTAAATCAGCAGCCCAGTTATCAAGATATCTTCCATTTCCAGCAGTCTACCTTGCTGAGCAGTTCATTGTGAGGCCAAAAACAATAAGCAGCAACACCTTTGAAGTGTGTTCACTGATCTCAAAATACCAGAAAGAATATCAGAAATTCTTAACAACCAACTAGAAAACATTTCCTTTTGTAGCCTGAAACCTCATGAAACACAGTTGCATTAAGTAGCACATGCATCTATCTCAAGAACTTACAAATCAGAACACCTGATAGTATCAGGTTTACACAGGAATGTGAGATGAACTTAGCCAATCCATCCATGGTTTATGGTAACATGTTCTAATGCACAATCATGGCATGAAATACAAACAAAAAGAAAACAAATTTTAACTTTTTTTAAAAAAGAAATCTGATTCTAGTTCACTGAAGTCTCTCAAAAGGATTGAAAACATGCGTGCTTCACCTGCATACAAAAGAATGCATCCTTTCTCTAATGTTATAATTCAAAAAAGCAGGCTTACCTAAGCTTGTTTCCTTAGGTTATATAGGCTTTCATTGACTGCTGAACAGCATAAACTGACAAATTATCATGGTCCATGGATAAATGCATCAACCAAAATAAGACTCCATTATTTTATTCATAATTGCTCATTCTCTGGATCACTTATTAAGTCATAAGAATCATCCCCATAAGCGATGTCATGAATGATATGATATGAAATGATGTAACAACATGCAGTATCTACTCGATGCTCTTATGTAATATTGGATCATGCATAAGCAGCTTCATGAATATACAAGACACTAGCAACAAGTCCTTATCACGGTAAAGTTGTCCAGCAGAGAAAAGATCACTTGATACTTGCTTTAAATAAGCTTAAGAGATTAGCATTTTTCCTAGATTCAAAATTCAGAATTTCTGATATTTTTAGAAGATTTTAAGAAAAGTGAACACTCAAAGGCCTTGTTGATTTCCACTACGCCCCCAGGTAAATGACATCAATAGCTGAAATGAGGGTTGTCAAAATCCTGTTGAATTCCCTGTAGAGAATTATCCGAGAATGAAGAGTGCTGCATCTGGGAGTTCTTTTTTTGGAAAATGAAAATGAGGATAGAAGCCACTAAGAGAATCTCTAATGTTAGAACACTAAACCTGCCAAAACAGCAAAACAAAAACCATGATTGAATGAAGTAGCTCGATTGAAACTTATATAAACAAGACTGAAAAGCTGATCAGTAGATAAAATGCCAATTCAAGTCAACATGTCTAATAAGGGAGCTTCCAATGTAGAGCATATTTCAAAATATACTTAACAATTAGAAAATGAAATCTCAAATAATACCTAAAACTTATCAAAGGAAATCTCTTTTCAAGACCCTCCACCAGCCTTGCCTGCAATAGCTGCCTTCTGATTGAGGAACAAACAAAAGAAAGTTCAGTGAGGTCAAATGATTCAAATATAAATGACAATTCATCCCATTCAAATGAAATGGAAAAGTTATCCATGAAAGGTCCTACTGGCTCAAGATCCCCCTTGCCATTCATTGATAGGGAATCGGATGAACTTTGTGAAAACCTGGGAGCATGGAGTAGCATGTTAGTCATGATTCTAATGAATTACAAGCATTGTAAATTTTGGACAACTTGAAGCAGTTTCCGGTTAAACAGACCTGAGAGCCCTTGCCTTCCTTTTGTTTTCTTCAAGTGCATCTATTTTAGGAGCCACTGCAAATCTTTCAACACGAGCTTTCTTCTTCACCTCCACATCAGTTGCTGTGGGTGGCACAGGAATCCCAAACCTGAAGAAACAAATGAAAAGTTTTAGGACTAACCTGAGAACAGTAAACTGAAAAACAAGGCTGAATCAATTAAACTCAAGATATTTAAGCCCATGATGGGACATGGAATAAGACCTCTCTGCTCTAGCCTTCCTCTTCAGCTCCTCTGATTTCTTCACTGAGTCTGACTCTGGCTCTGATCCCTGTGATCCAGTGCCAAACCTACAGCATGATAGGTTCACATATGAGAATTTCTGTCAGCGAATAGAGAAGTGGAATCAAGTTCTGTGCAGACATCTTCATGGACAAAAAGCCATTGGCACATGCAAATCCCAATTGATCCAAACAGCACTTTCTCAGACATACACTCATTTGCACTTGCTCACAGCAAAAGTGAAAGTTCCTCACAGAATAAAGCTAGGCACCAGGGCCTGCACAGTATCAAACACATGCAAAAAAGTTCCCTATGCCTTGCTTTAAGGACTCCAACTATTCACTTTGTATTATAAATAGAATAATAGATCAAACCAAATGCAAATCACATTTCTAAACAACTAAAGATCAATTATGCAACCATTATAGAAGCAAATTTACAGCTTAAGCTTCCCAAACATCAATGCATAAAAAAAATGCTGCACTCTACTTCACAAAATCACCAGTTAAGCTACCAAAAGTACACTGGAGACAAAACCCCCTCCCCCAATAAAGCATCTCCACGTGCCAGATCCAGGTTCATACATGACAATTTCAGTCATGTTGAAAAGGGAAATCAAGTTCTGCACAGACATTTCCACTCACAAAACACTATTGGAACATAAAACTCACAAAAAACACAACCACATGGATGAACATGTGCAGTCATCAACACAACACCTTCCCATGCATAGACCCCACTTGCATGCATGCACGCATAAGCAAAAGCAAAATCAGAAACACCTAATCAAACCTTGTTCACAGGCTCAAGCTTTACACCAGTGACTGCACAGCAGCATAAGCATGCATTCTAGAAAGGAAATCCTCCATACCTAGATTTATTGACTTCTATTATCCAGTTCGAATTATAAACAGAATAATATAGCAAGCAAGATGCACAACACCTTTCTAAACAATTCATGATCAATTTCCCAGCCATTATAGAATCAAATTTACATTTAAGCTCGCAAAAGAAAAAAAAAGTCAATAGATAAAAAATTGTATACGCTCTACTTCACGAAATGACCAGTTAAGCTCCCAAAAGAGCACTAGCGACAACCCCCACTTCCCCCAAAAATCTCCATGTGCCAGAGAGATATTCCTTGGTGAGAATTAAGGCATAAGTTTTCACCCAAAAAAAACCTTCTACAAAGGACTCAGGCATCTCCTAAAAAAACAACACATAAGCAGCAGCAGCATGAACACCAAATTCTGAACATCCTGGAATGGCCCAGATAAAAGCCTAAGCTTTGGGCCAAGATAATCGAGCATTATGTTCATTCTAACTAGATAAATTTGAATCAAGACCCATTAATCCCAGGAAAAATAAGCGTTAGTTTTCCTAATTTAACTCCCCCTCCCAAAATAAAGAAAGAAAGAAACTCAAAACCCTAATTGCGAAGTTTAAAATAGCAAATACAAAAGGAATATATGTTTAGACCTTTCAGCACGAGAATTGCGCTTTTCTTTCTCGGAAAGCTGAACATTAATTCCAAAGCGCTCAGCACGGCGGAACTTCTTGTCACTGTCGGTGGCCGGGGCAGCGCTCTTCGAGTTATCGGCGCCCTGCTTAGGCCCTTCAGTAGGTGATTCAACGATAGATGATGCAGTGGTGGTAGAATCTTCGACCCGATCTGGCTTGGTAGAAGCAGGGACGGCCGTGTCTAGGGTTTCGCTAGGGTTATCTTCAACGGTGATGTTGGTGGCGGCGTCGGTTAAAGGATTTTCTGTCTGAGTTGCCATTGAGAGATAGAGGATGGGAGGTAACGCGTTGAGAGTTGGTGCAAGAAGCTCTGGGTGGATTTGGAGATGTCTGTTGCTTGGCTCAATG
The DNA here is from genome assembly GCA_029228605.1 of Salix koriyanagi. NCBI lineage: Eukaryota > Viridiplantae > Streptophyta > Magnoliopsida > Malpighiales > Salicaceae > Salix > Salix koriyanagi. The sequence goes on from CM055332.1 coordinate 11,251,664, forward strand.
TAGTATGTAATTAGAGGGAAAAGGAAGCGGGTATAAAGAAGACTAGGTGTGGGGGTAGATATGTCTTTTAAGTTTTTTGACAAATTCTTCAAAACCATCCTTCCCATCGTTCGTTTAATGCTCTTGCTATTCTCATCGTTTGACACATGGCATCTGATTTGTTGAAAAGTATATGCCTAATTTGATTAATCACGGATAATTAAAGTGTTGAATTATTGGTTATATATATAAGGTGAAAGTGATATTTTATGAAGAAATATGTAAATACAATAAGATAAGATAAATAAAAATATATTATCTAGAAATAAAAAAATAAAATAACAATAGAAAATCTTAATATACTAAAATTTATTGAAAAATAATGAAAAAATGGACCATATTAATTGAAATTGATTAATATCAATTGTTATTTTTATATTCAAAGAGGTGTGTTTGTTTTGCAAAATTTATTTATGTATAAGATATTTATTTTCTTGTAAAATATTTTCTTCAAAAAAGAGTCATTTTTCAATTTTCTATATGTTAAGGAAAGCATTTTTTTTATAAAAATAAAATAGTTTTTTTTCTCATTAATAATTATTGAGAAATAATATTGTATGTGACTTCTCTCTTTACCTTTTCTTTTCTTTTTTGAAAAAGTTTGAGCTCCATGTTTTCATGGGAAAAGGAGATATCAATAGCTAAGCTATAACTTATTGGTAAAGTGATAATAATGTTAATAATAGAATTTAATGGGTTGGTGGTGGCTATGGTGGTGATAGTGTTATGGTGGTTATATTATTACTCTCTCTCTCTCTCTCTCTCTCTCTCTATATATATATATATATAGACACACACACGCACATTAGGTTAATTATATAAAAAAGGGGTTAGTTATGCAACTTTCTTTCTTAGTTCATGAGATTAGGTTAGTTGTCTTGATTTTTTGTATGGAAGATAAATACTTTCATTTCCTTCCATGCAATTCTCTTCATTTTCTTCCTTAGTTCATGAGATTAGGTTAGTTATGCATAATTGGGGTTAAAGGGCTCAAACACATAACTATAGAAATTTGGGAGAGATTGAGTGAGGGAAAGTGAAGTAAGATACTTCAAGTCTAATTCAACAAGTTTGAATGAAGAATTAAATTTCTAAAATTTATAAGGTTCTTTGAATGTGTTTGGGAAAAATTTTAAATTGGTTGTGATTAGAGAAATTGGGATGGAATAAGAGGTAATTGAAGTAAAATCATGAAGAAATGAAGAAGGGCACATGATGACAAAAGGAGACAATGGGTCGATCAAAAAATGGGGTGTTAATTGAAGGTTTGATAAGTTGTTTTACTTCTTAAGAATTGTATGGTATTAGTGTGTGTTATTATGTGAAATATAATTCAAAGGAAATTAAATAAATAAACTTAACTGTTGTCAAATTCTTTTCTTGTATATGATGATGTAAGAAATTTTTAGGGGATTAGTAGGGAAAATGTAGAATTGTTTTGATTTTGTTTAGTTATGGATGTGATGATAAATTATTGGCTCAAAATCATGAATGAATTAAAAGAAAGTCTTGTGAAAAAAGGCTAATCAAGGGACTATATAATTGATAATCAACTTTTATTAATTTTGATTCGCTTTGAATGTTAATGATTTAGTATGGATATATATTGAAATTTATGTTAGTATGCTTATGTTGAGTAGTTATTTAGAAGATATTTAGCAATTAAGATAAATTAATAATAAATTTGTAATTAGATATAAAATCACAAGACTATGGAAATAGTTGAACAAATTAATAGAAGTTGAAGTTGTTTTGAATTATTCATGTAAGATAACATGGATAGTAAATAAATGTGTAAATTGGATTATGAGAAATGAAAAGGTATAACAAAAAAAATTATTATTAATTACACAAGGTGGTGATCGATATAGCATAATATAATGTATTTAAAAGAAAGAGAAAATATATTGAATGGTGTTAATTAATTAGTTTAGTAAAGGAAATAAATGAAATTAGTATTTAACAACAATAATGTAAAGGCATTGGAAATAAGATAAATAAGCTTTTTGATATATATATTGTTCCTATATTTAAAAAAAATAGTAATGCATAAGAAATTGAGCCAACCTAGATAAACCTTTTGAGCCTGCTACACGAGTCATCATAATGAGATATGCATAAGAAACTTTTTTAATAGGAATCACAAAGCTAATTTTACAAACTAACCCAATGTTAAAAAATGAGACTGCAAAGAAAAAAAAATATTTAAGAAAAACAATAAAAAAAAACTCAAGACAACCTAATTTAATTCAAAACCCGCAAACCTAGTCATGATATTAATATAACCATGTATAGAGGAAATAATAAAAATGATGAATCTTAATAACAGTCAACTTATTATTCATTGATGAAATTAAAAAAAAAAACAATTAAAAAAAATAAAAATAACCCAAGTCAACATGGAAGAACCATTATAACCCATGATACAAGTCATGAGACAATGATTACTACATTAAAAAAAAAATACAAAGTTTGATTACTCAGTAACACAAAAAAAAACCTAGCAATCTTCGGGTCAACCTGAAATAGCTAAAATCATAAATCATGAGAATATATATGATATAAATAAAAAAAATATTATTTTTTTTCATAAAAAAAACCAAGCAAGTTCAAAACAACTTGAAAAACCTGCAACTTTGGTCACGAGGCTAGGGTTATTTCATAGAAGACATTTTTTTTATATAAAACTTAATTCCCAATAAATTATATATTAAATAATAAATTTTGTAAAAAATAATTGATAAAAATAACAATTAAAACAATAAAAATAAACTCTAGTCTTTTTTTAGAGAGATTTAGGTGCAAAAGTGGAGAGGTAATAAAAGAGAGAAAGAATGGTTTGTCCGAGCCAAACTAGAAAGCCGCCCGTCAACACGCGCTGCTTAATTACAGTGGCGTTTCCACTGCACTGAAGCATGTTGTGCACGTGCATAATATCTTGTCAAATTAGTATTTAAATTGACAAATTTTGAGTTTATTCATAAAGCTTTAAAAAATTCAAATCAATAAAATAAAGCCCATTTTGTTTATTCCCAAACAAAACACCAACCCAGTGCTATATTTTTTCCCTGACACCTTGAAAATCCAATGCAAAACAATAGTGGCAAACCATAAGATCCAATCCTAAATTAACTAAATATAAAAAAGCAAAACCTAAAAAATAACATATTGTTAGTTAAATATTGTAATCATGGTTGTCAATACCGTTCCGTTCCGGCCGGAATGACCGGAATATTCCATGCCATTAAAAAACCGAGACAAAATAGCGTCGTTTTTGTCTTGATTTTAATTCTGGTCCGATCCAAATATACCGGCCAAATTCTTGCCAGAACGTCTCGGTACCGTTCCGGCCTTAAAATCTCCTTATTTTGATTAACTTGTGACTGTGTTTCTAATTTTGAAATTATATTTGTTTGACTTTGTGTTTATATTATATAATTTAAAGTTAATTTATCTTGAATTTTAATTATGCTTGTTAAATTAATATTTTTTTTTCCATATATATATAATTAATTAATTATATATGAGCAGTACAACCCCGAAACGGCACGTCAAAATACTCCAAAACCAAAATGTTTCGTACTAATAGAAAAACCGGAACGACAACTGGAACGATATTGACAACCTTGATTGTAATCTATAGCATAGTGATTATAAGTCTTGGGCTATAATGTTTTCTACTATAGAAATTTCATTCTTCCTAGTAGTTTCATGATCCATAATCTGGGTATAATGTTTGTTCGCTACAGGAATTTCACTCCTATTTTAGTTTCTTTTAATGAAATAATTAATAATAGTGATTAATCGTAAGCAATGAATGCATTTAAGTATAAATATGACGAGTGGATGTAATGTAGCCTTACCCATACTCCGCTTTTTGGAAAGAGATTCTTAGCCACATGCTTGAATTATAATATCATAGCATAATAAAAATAAGATCCAAAATCCAACAGTCAACATATTAACAAATAAGCGAGTGACGTGTGTCCTCAACCTGTTTGTGTCAAACAATTATATTTGGTGGGGGAGTTGAAGCATTTTAGAAAACTACAAGGGTATCATTGAAAGAAATTAAAAGATCGGGATAGGGCAAAACATGGATGAATGTTAGCAAGAATGAAATTTACATAAACTTTTGTTTGGTGGTTGGTTTTATTTTTTTGGATGCGATAAAACCTATTTTCTAGAAAGTATATTTTGTGGGTTTAAATAAACAAATAAATCTCCAGTTGCTCTAAACAATGGATGCACGCCTAACTTGAACTCGAGATTTGTTGTGCAGATCGCAAGCTCTTTATCATCACGTTGCGCACTAACAGGATTATCATTAAATTAATTCTTAATTTTACAAAAAAATATTTGCATTGTTAACATGAAGTTGAAAGTATATCAAAGAGTGTGACGTGATGTTAGAGGATTTGTAATTTGTGCATTAGATTTTGAATTCGAGTAAGGATATATATCTTTTATAAGACTATGTGATAATTGAGATTTTACTTGTTCACCTGAACCACAAAATACACTTTTTGATAGAGATGGTTTCCTGTCTAAAGTTAAATATTGAGAAAAAGACAATCATGGTATAATTATTTTTTTATCTCTCACTTTTTTTTTTGTTAAATAATGAGTTTTTAAGTTTTTTTAGGTCTACAAAATATTATATATATGTAAAAGAACAATACTTTTTTTTTGTCTCTCGTATTTGATTAAAAAAACGCATTCTAATAATATTAAAATTTATTAAAAGCCTCCTTTTCCACATTTTAAATTTATAATCAGATTTTTTCTGGCTGTTTAAAAACGCTTTGATAGTATTTTATTTTGTGTTATGTTTTTTTATTTATTTATGTTATTATTATCTAACTCGCAACTATTATCTAAATATCTATCTATCTGGATTCTGGTGCGCAAACCTATAGAACACAAGACTGTTAAATAAACCAAGCCATCTCTCCCTCTCCCCCTCTCCCATTCTCAATTCCCTCTTCTCTTGCTGGGAATTTCAAGCTACAGATCCCTCACAAAAACACAATGAGATTAACTTCAGTAATCCACAACAATAGCATTATTCCACTCTCCCTCAAGCTTTCGCCATCTAAGTACACTTCCACTGTCCAATTCTCTCATCCTCATCTCCCTTCTTTCAATTCAGGTCTCCCTCCCTCGCTCCATCTCTCTGTTTTTTTAGATTTTCATGAAATCAGTTCTTAATCGTTGTTCAAATGTTCAATTGCAGTTATTAGCAAACGCCGTGGCCAAAATTCTCCAATTTCATGTGCAAGAGGCACTGAACAGGAGGATGATCTATCCCCTTCAGGTTTCAGTACCCTCTTTTTCAGAAAGATTATAGCTTTGTTCATATAAATTGCGCGTCTGATTCCTCCCCTGTAAATCTGCAGAAGCTCTGAAGACGAGTTCTCGGACACGTGATGATGCTGACAAATTTATTGCCTCCAGGGCTCCCCTCTTCTGTGGATAAATCAGAGGAAAAAGTTAAAGGAAATTATAAGACATCGATTAAAACTGTTGCTTTATGTGTAAGTGATTCTGTGCATATTGAATTTTTCAGTTCCGTCATCGTCTAGCTTCAAATAAATGTATTCAATGGCCCTTGTAGGTGTGCACTGCAGTGGCATTTGGATTTGGTATTGGTTTGAAAGATGGTGTCGGCAAGGCGTCTGAGTTTTTTGCCGGGTACCATAATTTTGCCCTGCGAAATCCTTCCTCCCCGTGTTTTTTGGATTTTCTCTGACTTCTTTGTCTGATATATGTCTTGCGTTTGCTGGTGTGAACCATTAAGCTTGAGTGATATCCACCATAATGAATGTCATGGATCATTTCAGGTATATTTTGGAGCAAAGTTTGTCGGTGGACAATCTATTTGTCTTTGTTCTGGTTTTCAAGTATTTTAAAGTGCCATTTATGTATCAGGTAATGCAATGGCTTTCTATTTACAAAATAAAACATTATGATCATCCATAATGCAGTCTTGGACTTCCAATATATCATTCATGAATATTTTTATCTACACACCCCATTACATTCCATGTCAATTGTGATAATGGAAAATTTGATTTATTGGAAATATAGAATCGGGTGCTTTCATATGGAATTGCTGGCGCAATCATCTTCCGTTTGTCATTGATACTTCTTGGAACAGCTACTCTCCAGGTAAATCCCTAGTCGAGAGGCAAGTTTTTGCATTTTCTCCGTCTACAAGCTCTCTTTTCTGATTTTTCTGTGTTTTAATGTTTTAGAGGTTTGAGGCAGTCAACCTATTCCTGGCTGCAATACTCCTTTACTCATCTTTCAAGGTGACATATCTTTCTTGCAAGGGCATAGAAACTGTTGGTGATCTATGCCTTCCATTTCCTTAATTACTTTTCAAAACAGGCTATAAAGACAAGAAATATACTAGCTCTTTAGCTGGTTTTGTTGGGATTTCACTGTAGGTCAGATAGCAACTCTCTTATTGAGCCTGGAAACCACCTCCATTATTGCATATTTCAATTTTTGGTTCAGTCTTTCATTTTTGTGACAGTTTATTTCACTTACAATTTTATTTACCTTTCATTTGCATGTGGCCCTTTGTGGTAATTCCCGCTACTTAAATTAAATGTAGACTTATTTCTTTCCTTGTGTAACTGTAGCTATTTGCCACTGAAGAGGATGACAATGACCTATCAGACAATTTTATAGTGAAGACGTGCCAGAAATTTATCCCTGTCACCTGTAATGTCCTTCTGTACGACATTTACTTTCTTTAAAGTTTGTTCTTGAGCCTTGAAAGTATTAGAGACTTGCATTGAGCTAAATTAAACCTTGAAACATGAGGACACCTAGATCCAGAACTTCAGATTGCCAGGTAGCCCCACTGTGGCTAGAGGTCCTTGCAAATAAGACACGAGAATGACAATTGTCATTCGGTATCATTTTGAAATGGTATTTATTTTGTGTTGATTGGAATCAAAAGAACCAAACTCTAACTACCATTAAAATTTGAAGGGTCGAAATAGTTAGGGACCCCCCCCCCAAAAAAAAGGAAAGAAAAAAAAACAGAACATCTCTTGTTTTCTCTCTGTTGACATATTGTGTTAACCTTCCATAAACAAACAACCAAAAACTGAAGAGTCAAAATATATGTAGTCAAAAACTTCTATCTGATTTATAGTTACAATATTTTTGATATTTTGTTTGTCCTTAATGTTGCAGCTAATTATGACGGGAACAAATTCATAACACGTGAGGATGGTTTGTGGAAAGTAAGTCATTCATGACATGTTAATGGTCCAACTAGCATACAGGCTTTTATACATCCTAAAATATACTAAGTACTTTATTTCTAACAGGCATCAACCATTTTGGGCAGGCTACACCCTTACTTTTGACAGTCGCAGTTATTGAGCTCAGTGATATAGCATTTGCTGTAGGTTTTCTTTTTCTTCATCTTTGTGACACATGCACGCACAGGAAAATAACTATATATATATCTGCACATATTTTTCATGTATGTAAATATGAATGGATTTGCTTATTGATGTTGTCTATAGAATGTTCACTCATTGTTCATGTTCCTTAGGTTGACTCCATACCAGCTGTTTTTGGTGTTACACGGGATCCTTTCATAGTTTTTAGTTCTAATCTCTTTGCCATTTTAGGTAATTTTATTTTATTTTAATATAATGCTTACAATTGCTTATTCCATATCTATAATCCACTGTAGTTTGAGAAATGGATAAAACCATAGCATTTAGAAGTTGGATGTCTTCTCTGTCTTTCCTTTTCTTGCTTAGTCCAACACACACCCACACACGAACCAAAAAAAGAACGGAAAAGAAAAAGGAAAGAAAAGAGAAAAGGGTCAAAGATAGAAGAAACTCACTCTCTATGTGTGTCCATTGCCACTCCACTTACTTTATGGCAAGAAAATCTCCAACGAGAAATTCAAGGTTTTAGGCTATCAGTACTACACAGCCAGTGTGCCTCTGATACAATATATTTCAGCATATGGTTTTGGTTTTGCATCTTCAAGTTTAAACTGCTATTGCCTTGTATCTTTGTTCTTCTACAATTGAACCCAGACATACTTGTACTGCTTATGGAATAATTCTGAAGTCAAATAAGAGATGACTCCATTAGAGGCTGATTGGCCACATTCCTGTCTAATGTAGGTCTGAGGTCTCTCTACACACTAATTTCTGAGGGTATGGCAGACTTGGAGTATTTACAGGTATTTTTTTTATTGTTTACATGAGTCATTGACTTCTGCCATGTACTCCACTTTAATTTTGTTCATGACAGTCATGATGCACCATTTTTCATGGGCTCTTAGTTGTTAGCTCATTTCCTTCTTTTTATAGTTTTTGTGGTTTTGTTCCAAGCTAGAACCATTAATTGACGATCTAGGTTGCCACATTAAATATTTCTATTGGATGAAAGCTGTTCATGTTAGGGATCCTGTAGTTTGGAATAATATGTCGAGCTTCTATGTTTTGATGTTCTGTCAAGGAGAAACAACCTCAAAAATCAAAATCTCCTAGATAGCAAAATGTATTTGCTCAAGTGAGAGATCAGGGTAAGATAGGAAAACACATGAGAAGACATTATCTGTAATTGATTTCTATCAACCCCAAGTCACTTGCTATTCTCTATATAATTGCATCATCTAAAATTCCTGTTCTGGTTTAGGCAAGGTTAATCTGAGAAACATCCAAGGAATGAGAGTAATATACCTCCTTTATGCAGTTCATAAACTAACTTGCTGTCACTTTTTCCAGTTATTGCAGCCACTTTATGTTGACAAGTATGAATCTATATTCTATACTTACAGGATCTTTTTTTTTGTCTTTCGTTTGTGTTCCTCAGCCATCGATAGCTATTGTGCTAGGTTTCATTGGATGCAAAATGATTCTGGATTTTATGGGTGGGATCTTCTAGCCCTTTACCGGTTCTACTTTCTGATAAATTTTCATTTTACTCGAGCTCAAGATTTCATTTTTTTAAATGCAGGTTTTCACATATCAACTGAGGCATCCCTTGGATTTGTGGCAACAAGTCTTGGTGCAGGTGTCATATTGAGTCTAATGAAGAAGTCTGACTAGTTATAGAAGCAATTGAAGATATGGATCCAAATATTCTTTGCTACAACATCAAGGGGTAAAATTGTTTCATTTCTTTTTTCTTGTCTTGTTCACTATAAAAAATAGTAAGATATGAATACAAGATGTACGAGCCCCAGTAAGAAAATGCTCCATATGGGAGTTTGTTATGGGGAAGTCTCATCATATGTCCTAATGGGTTATTTCGTAAAAATCTCTGAGATTATCTGTGCAACTCTTGTTTAAAGGGCAATTCTCCTTGGGTAATATAGAAGTTGTTTTGCTCATTCCACATTTATAACCAAGTTATTCCCATCTAATGACTTGAGTTTGTTGGCTCTCTCTGCATTATGTGGCTTTTCTACAATTTCAAGAATGATACTTGGCTGAATTTCCAAATTTATGATGCTATTCCTGTATATTTGCAGGCAACACATAACGTGGCACAATGGAGGGTGATCATAGAAGGAAAAGCAAATGAATAAACAACGAGTAAGAAATCAGATCTCCAAACCCTGTATTAACGCTATTATCAAGCACACCTATAACTGGATCATACCTTTTTATCATGTGTAATAATCACATGCTCCTGATCCAGTTTCATCTCCCTTGAAATATTGTTTCTTCAACTCTTAATGCACAAGCTCCGTCGTTGAAATGATGTTTTTTAAAGTGATTTTAGATGATTTTGATGTCAAAAACTAATGAAAAACACCTAGAAAGTATCGATTTGATGCATTTTCAATTAAAAAACACCGACATTGTACTGCTAAATACACACTAAAAGGTCATAACAATAGCAGCTACAAGGTATGGAGGAGCAAGTAGCCTGCTTCCAGTAGGGTATCATCGACATGGACATCCCTCTCTCGTTCCTTCCAGCTTGCCCGTGCAATTAGTTATGCTGCTTTTAAAATCAGGGACACTTTCAGACAAGGAAAAAAGGTGAACCAATCAAAATACAGGGTTCTATGGAGAGGAAATGACCCATCAAAATATTCCATGTTGAGTGATAAATGAGAAATTCATGGTTTCAAATTTTCAATCCCCAACTGACACCTCCCAGCAGAATGAGATAAAATAAATTATGGCAACCGAGTAAGCTTGATTCGAATTATTAATGGGGTTATAAATTTATTTAAATCGGAACCTCGTTTCTTGCAAAGTTTTCTCTACAAAAACGCTGAAGAGGTTATTCTACCATCCCTGCATTTATTCACCGAATTTTTAAGAAAATATATCTTGTATTATGAATCAATATACATTTTTAAATTCAGCCAAGAAATTGATATTAGATAGAAAATTATTTTTTTCTTATATATATATATATTTTTTTTTTTTCTATATTTTAAGAGGATTTTAACTCCAATCAAAATTAAAATCAAAATCAAAATCAAAATCTAGTGTTTTTTTTTAAACTATCTAAATCCAAATTAACTATCTAAATCCAAATTAAAAAAAAATATTCATATTGTATTCTGATAAAATTTCCCTATTTTTTTTTCTTGATTTGGTTAAACACGTTATTTTGTTATTTTCATATTGTATTCTAATAATTTTGAAAATAAAACGTTAAAAGTAGAACAATTTGAAAAAAAATATTTAAAATTTGAATATTTTAAGACGTGTTGGAAATATTAAAAACAGTACAAATAAATTAAAAACATTATTTTTTTGTTTTTTTATTGTTCTATTTCTTAAATTATTTTGACAATTTTATAGGGTATTTTTTTTTCCTTCAACCACGTACACTTCATTTTATTTTTTTATTTTTTTATTTTTTTAGTTTTGCCACGATGGGTTTATTTTAGAAAACATACAGCGGAGCGCCGGCACGTGACTAGTGTTTAACTATCTGGGATTCCTTTCCAGTTTCCACCTCGACTCCACAACAGCCGAATAAAATGGCACTTCTATTGGAACCACAAGCTATACAGTGTTGAAAACCACCACAAATTTCTCTTACGCTTGATTGAATTCACTTCAAATGCCTGTTAAAATGCTCGCTGCTACTTAGCAAGTTCTTTTTATCGAATCCCTTTCCCTTCTGACTGGTAATAAAGCAATTGCTGGTACGTGCTCCAAGTGTTTGTTAAAATGCTGAGTAGAAACAGGATGCTTATCAGAAGTTTGCTTGCGAGTTCATTCCCTTGCACGAGAAGCTTTTCAGGGACAGCCCAGCCTCCGCGGAAGTTTCTGGAAACCGGAGATACTTTAAGACAAACGAGGATATTCACAAACGAGGACGTTACTGAATATTCAAAGGTGAGTCTTGATTCCAACCCCTTGCATTTCGATTCTGAATTGGCCCGGAATGCTGGATTCGAGGATCGGCTTGTCCATGGAATGCTGGTTGCTGCTCTATTTCCTCGGATTATTGCATCCCACTTTGTAAGTCATGACCCCTTAACTCTTTTTTAAGTTTCAAGTTACTGGCTTTTCCTTCTTCAATTGACAGAAGATGTTGAGATTACCAAACTTTTGTAGCCTGGAGCCATATATGTTTCTCAAAGCTTACATTATAAAAGCCCTGTATATGTGGGAGATGCAGTTGCTGGAGAGGTACAGGTTACGAATATAAGAGAAAACAAGAGTAGATACATGTAAGCTACACTACGCTTTCTGTTTTTGTCTTGAAGTAATGGTAGCAGAACTTGACTCGGTTTCTGGCTGTAAAATGATCAGAGTCAAATTCTCGACAAAGTGCTTCAAGAACGATAAGCTTCTCGTTATTGATGGAGAGGCTGTGGCGATTTTACCAACTCTAGCTGCGGAGAAGCTGAATGTTGTGGACTGCTGAACCTTCAACAAAGGGAGCTGCTTTACTTTGATTACTTTCTAATTTATGAGTCTTGGTAGATAGGCCAACGGATTTGATGACTATTTTATCTGTTTTCAAAGATAGTTCCTTCCCTCGCAGTCCTGTCCAATGTGTTGCGGAACTGGTGAGGCTATATATATATATATATATATAAACTATTCTTTCTTCCAAGTCTTTTACTTGTATAGAGTCGTATTCACATGGGGCAAAGAAGAGCTGCAATAAAATGAGTTTGTTTGCCAATAAGAGTTTTCTTAGCTACTTCTTTCATGGACTTGCCTAGCCAGTAGCCGCTATATGCATCATTTTGCTCTTGGAAATACTGATCGCTTGGTTTTGCTGAGACTGAGCCAAGAAATAGAGAACACGAGTGAATTTGCCCGATGCGCTGTTTTTTTTTCTATTTAAAGAAAATGATTAATTTTATGCGTGTTATAATTTATTATTTTAATATTTAATTAATAAAATTATATTTGATAGAATTTGTTAGAAACGAGTTTTTTTCCCCCGCTTAAAAGTGATTGAATGTTGCTACTGTTAAAATTGTTTTAATAATTATTTAATTGGTAGATTATACAACTGAAATCGAAAAAATTATGTGATTGTTGTGTATGTTTTATTCGTTTCATGAATTTTTTTCATTAGCAAATAGTAAAATTACAATTGTTGAATTATAGCACATATGAGTGATTTGTTTTATGCAGCAAACAATTTGATTGATGATTTTGTTTTAACTATTTTGGTAATAATTTAATTGCTAGATAACAAAACCGCAATTGATCAAAATTGACTAAAGATATTATTTATTGTCTGCAACATACTGATTGTTTGTTGGGTTTTATTTGCTGAATAATTTATTTGACAGATAACAAAAATATAACTACTAAAATTTATCAAAGATTATTTTTTTGGATTTTTTCTTCATATTATTATATTAAAAAATTTAGAACACTTCAATTAAATTAATGTGAGATTTTTAAAGAAAAGTCAATTCAATTTTTTATATATATTTTAATACGTTAATATGAAAAACAATATCATAATATATAATTGGTCTCTTCTATTTTTTAAGAAAAAAGTCCCAAAAATAATATATTTATAAAAATTTAGGACCATTAACAATTTTGTTACATGTTAAAAAATTTGGTGCCGACTGTGGCGAAATGCAGGGCAAATTTTTATTTTATTATTGTAGATAATTCGACACAATTTTCTTATTTTATTATTGAAGATAATTAGGCACAATTTTCTTATCTACGTGTGGTTTCATATTTTTTTTTAGTGATATCGAGATCTGAAATATCATACATAAAAAAGGATAATTATAAATTACTCTTCCACCCAACAAAGTAGCCATGCAATAAAAAATCGAAGCAGAAATTGAAAACAGTAACATAAAACCCAAATCAACATCTTTTGCAGAAATAAATCTAAGACAATCAAAGCAATGTCAAAGGCACCAACAACAAAAACAACAATCTAATTGGCAATTGAAATTAGAAATTAAAAACAACATTATAAAACCGAAGCAACAATCATCGCAAAAAACATTTAAAATAATCACATCGAAATCGCTCTTCAACCCAACAAATCATCCATAAAATAAGCAATTGAAACCAGAAACTGAAAATAAACTTCAAAGGCACCAACAATAAAATAGCAATCGAATCAGCAATTGAAATCATAAACTGAAAGTAGCAACATAAAACTGAACCAAAAATTCATTCAATTTTTTTAAAGACAATTGAAGTGAAATAGTTCCTAACCCAAACAAAGTAGTCATCTATCGACATCAGAGAAAAAAGAAAGAAAGCAGCAACATAATCGAATCAAGAATTAACACAAAAAACATTAAAGATAATAAAAGTAAATGGAAAGACATCAACAACAAAGCAGCCATCCAATTGGTAATTGAAACCCAAAAATTAAAACCAGCAAACATAAAACCGAATCAACAATTTAAAAAAAATATTAAGAAAATCGAATTGAAATTGCTCCTCACGCCAACAAAACAGTCATCCAATCGATAATTGAAACCACAAATAGCAACATCTCTACCAAAAACATCAACATAAATCTGAATCAACAATTTTTGCATGAAAAATTTAAGACAATCAAACATAAATTGCTCATCAACCCAACAAAGTACCCATCCAATAAAAAATCGAAGCAGAAATTGAAAACAGTAACATAAACCCAAATCAACATCTTTTGCAGAAACAAATCTAAGACAATCAAAGCAACGTCAAAGACAACAACAACAAAACAACAATCTAATCCGCAATTGAAATCAGAAATTGAAAACAACAACATAAAACCGAAGCTACAATCATCGCAAAAAAACATTTAAAATAATCACACCAAAATCGCTCTTCAACCCTACAAATTAGCCATCAAATAAGCAATTGAAATTAGAAATTAAAAATAAACTTTAAAGGCATCAACAACAAAATAGCAATCAAATCGATAATTGAAATCAGAAACTGAAAGCAACAACATAAAACCAAAGCAACAATCATGGCAATTTTTTTTAAATAATCACACCTAAATCACTCTTCAACCCAACAAATCAACCATCAAATCAGGAATTGAAAATACCAACAAAAAACCGAATAAACCATGTTTTCGAGAAAAAAAAATAAAGACAATCAAAGCAACTGAAAGGCATTAACAACAAACTGAAAATTGTATAGCAACCCAACAAATGAGTCATCCAATCCGTAAGAAGAAAGAAACAAATATAATTATTTGTAGAGATAGTTAAAATAATCTAAATTTGGATGGCAGCATGGCAGACAACAAAGAACACAATAAAAAATCAATTTCTAAGCAAAGTTACCATCAACTAGTTTCTTTAATGGCTGCCAAAAACCAAACGCATTCGCAAATCAAACTTAACAATTGCAATAACAAAGAAAACTTACCAATTGCAGTAGCAACGATAATCGGCCAATGGATGAATGCAGTAAGAGCCAACACAGAGCACCCCAAAACCGCATAATGAGAAATTAGGAACCAATCAAACCTCTTTTAACCAAACAATGGCCAATGAAAATTGAGGCATGAAAGCCAAGCAAACCATATAAGCTCAAGAGGCAACAAAGGCAAAAGAAATGACTCACCATTAATGGAGAAATCAATGGCTGAAAATCGGTGAAGAACTAAGTTCCACACACAGAGAGAAAATGACAAATGAGTAGAATGAAGCAGGAGTAGAAATGTGAGGAATTGCAATTCGCGGCAAAAAGGAAGAATGAATTGTATGGCCATCTGTGTCCTCCACAATGCTATCACCTTTGCATAGCCGATGTGGAGCGTGGTTCCCCAAAGTTGACATCCATTTTACCCATGGTTGTGCAAAAGATGGGTTGAAATTACAGGTGCTGGGTAGAATTTCCAAGGTGTCAAGGCTTTGAGCCGCCGTCGAATACATCCCAACGACAAAGCAAATTAATGAATTTGAAGGATGAGCTGCTGTTTTTTTTTGAAGACACAATTGATGATTAAATACATTAAAGAGCCCTCTGGCACAGTGCAAATCTGTTTTGAATTTGTAATTCGCATAACCTTTGAATTCCTTAAAGAAGTAGCGCATGCTATCGCGTGTAGCTCTGTAATTTTAAAAGAAGCAACATACTCTATTTTAATTCACGTAATGCTTGTGTGAAATATGAAAAGAAGCAGTGCACTGTCACGTGTAGTTTTTGAATTATAGAAGCAGCAACGCACTCTGTTCTGAAAATTTTACTGGCATTATATTTGAAATTATAGAACCCTAAGTTATCAAAAGGTAGTGCATCAGTATGAAGTGGAAGCCACACAACGTGAAATTTTGTTTTCTTTTGAATTGTAATTCATGCAACGTGAGCCTCTGATTTTGAGGTTTTGAAAATTCCAAAAACAGCAGTTCATGCACCATGTCTGCGTCAAATGTCAAAATTTAAAAAGGCAATACACTGTCCTAAATTGCAAGTCACACAATGTTAAATTGTTTTTTTTTTGTTTTAAACTATAATTCACCCAACGTTAACCCTTGATTATGAGCTTTGAAATTTGAAAAGCAATAGTCTATTTAGTGGCTTCGCGTTTGATTTTGAAATTTTAAGAAGCAATGCACTACTCTGAAATGCAACCCACGTAGCTTGTTTTGTTGTTTCCTCTTTGACCTGTAATTCATGCAGCAACATGAACCTTTGGTTTCTGTTGCAATTGTAATCCACGCAACAACGTTAACCATTCCTCTATGAATTGTCTCACAATTATAATTGAATGCATGGTTAAGCAGCAGATCACGCACCCCATCCACAGTGGATTTAAGTGTGTGTGAACAGTCGATTGATAGTAAATTAACGATCTACTTTAGCTTTCTTTCTAATAACGACAACATTCCTAAGCAAGCAAAAAGAAATCTAGAGAAATGAAACGACATATAAATAACAATTTCTATTGCTTTTATTATTCTACTTAGCCTACGTGTATACAAAATTTCAAGAGTAGAACAAGATTTTTCACCTGTTTCTTGGGCAAACATCCTAACAACCATTGTAGCCTAATGCCTTATCACCTATAAAATGTTTTAGACAACTTTTAATAACATAATGTTAAGGAAAAAAAGAAAACAAAATCTAGCTAAAGAAAAAAATATGCTAGAGAGAAAAACATGAGTCAAGTTAGGTTAACTTGATAAACTTGATGAATACAATATAAGATTTGGACTTAATAATAGTTTTTTTTAAAATGTTAGAAAAAAAAAATCAAAGTTAAACAAAAGAAAGATAATTTTTTTTTGAGGCAACAAAGTGATAACCTAACCACCTAACAACCAAGATAATCATTCATAAAGAAAAGTGAGAAAAAACCACCACAACACTCAAGGGTCAATAATTTAATAGTAAATAAAAATAAAAAAAAACCAAGTAAATACAATTTAAATAGACTAACTTTAATTTCGAGATAGGGATGAAAGTTAAAAAAAAATCTTGCCAAAAAAAAGATATGTCAGAAAAAAAAACTTGAGTTAATTCAGGTTAGCTTTACAAACCCGCCAAATACGATATGATATCTGGATCTAAAAATATATATTTTTAAAAAAAAAGACCTAGAAAAAAGACAAAGCTAATTTGTTTTTGATAAAAAAAACCCAAGGCAAGACGTGATAACTTGACCATCCAACACCTAGGATAACCTAAAAAAATCCATCACGCGTAAAGGTTAATAATTTAATGATAAATAAACAAAATTAATTTTTTAGAAAATCAATTTTTTAAAAAACTAAGTCAACCCAGGATAACTCGTCTAACTTAAAACCAGAGATATAACATAAGGATAACCCAACAAAAATTTAACTCTGAATGAATCACAAAGTCCAAGGCCTAATAAAGTTAATGTCAAATGTTTTTTTTTTAAAAAAAGATGTTAAAAAAGATTGAGCTTAAACCACATTAATCATTGAAACTGATGAATTGGGTAATGAGACTGAGATTACTCTAAAAAAAGATAGACATGAAAAAACTACAAAGCAAAATTTTAAATCATAAAAAAATTAAAACAATGAAGACTAAGCCTTGCACAAAAAAATAATTAGAAGACACTAATAAGGGATTAAATTAACAAACAAAATAAATGAAAAAAAAGGATAAAAAAGAGTGATAAAAAAAATAAAGATCAAGATTGGAAACATAATAAAATAAAATAAAAAGATTAATGCAAAGGATAAAAGAACACAAAAATAAAAAGAATAAAGACCAGATTGAATAGAAAAAAATCAAATAAAATTAAATGATAAAAGAAAAAAATTTTTAAATAAAAATAAATAAAAATTAAAAGAATGAGAATCAAATATTCAAATTCAAAACAAATACAAATTGAATGCCAAAGTCCATTAAAGAGAAAAGAAAAGGAGAAAATATTTCCATAACCCACTAAATTGTAGACATCTTGACCACATCTAGTCACTCTAGTGGCCTCGCTGCCACCTTACACTTCAGATGAAATGACAATCGATTATTTTTTACCATCAAAATATACCCAAAGTGCCTTGAGTATTGCGTGCAAATGTTGGCATGTTTATAACACACGCCAACTAAATAGATCCAAAGACATAAATATTAGAAGAAAAAAAAACCATGATACAAAGATGAGAACACCCTCCCAAAGCCCACCCTAAAATTTATTAAATCAAAGGTTAAATATGTTAATTTATTGCTTAGAAAAAAAAGCCATGATACAAATATCATTTTACTATGCAAATAAATAGAAAAAAAAATATAAAACCCTGAATGAAAGTCCAATATTTTTTTAGCTTTCAAGAGCAATATAGTAACTTTTACTGCACATTTTAAAAAAATAAATGACTTTAGTTATCCTTGATCAATTGTAAATGACATGTGAATTGCTTGGAAAAGACAACTATACCCTATTGTCAAAGCAATTGTTAATTGTATCATCATTTATAGTGTATGAATCACAATATTTCTTGTATAGTAAATATCTGAGTCTTTTATTATTATTATTATTATTATTATTATTATTATTATTATTGTTATTATTATTAATGTATTTAATGGAATTGCTTACACTCACCTTTTTGAATTTCAAATTGCTTTAAATTTAGTATTAAGTATTTGCAATATAGCTTATTTTTCTTATTTATTTATTTCTATTCAATCCAAACTTCAATCTAGTTTGTTAACATCAATTGAAATTAAATAAAAATCTACAATCACCTTCTATATTATTTTTCTCATTCAACTACATTCATGGATTAGTATACTTGTTAAATAAAACTGAATTCTTTTTCTAAATAATCTAAAAATGCAATGCTGTTTTTTTAAATACCTTTTTGATTGAAAATGTATTTTTTTAGCATATAAAAATAATTTAATTATAAAAAATAAATATAATTTTAATTTTTTTCTTAAAAAAACTCAATTGACTCTATCTACGTCATTGCTAAGATCACTTTTCAAGCAATTAAAAGTCCAAACTTTTGAATTTATTTATTTTCTTAAAAAAACTCAATTGACTCTATCTACGTCATTGCTAAGATCACTTTTCAAGCAATTAAAAGTCCAAACTTTTGACTGTAACACATAATAAAACCCAGCCCCCTCTGCATGTGGACACAATTTAGTCCCAATTCACCGCTCTGTTGCTCTTATAAAAAGGCCTCTGAACTCTCAAAGCCATAACTATCCTGCTTTCTCTGTGTTCTTCAACTTGTTGTTTGCTGTTTCAGTGAGTTCTCTACTGTTTTTCCTTTTGTTTTCCAAATGGGAAGTTTGGATAAGAGCGTACCAGAGAAACTGGCCCCTCCACTGGATGCCACTGCAGAGCAACCTCCACTCTTTGATGGAACTACCAAGTTTGTTTTCTGTTCTTTCTCTTGCGTTGTGTTTGATTGATAGCACGTAGTAAGAATTTTGTTTCTAAAACTAGCTGTTTGTTGTGCTGTTTTTAAGATTGTATACATGCTACACGTGTCCATTTGCCCAGCGAGTTTGGATCACCAGGAATTTCAAGGTTTCTCTTGCATTTTCTTATCGTCATCATCATCTCCAGTCTTATCGAGGCCACTTATTTATTTATTTATTTATTATATTTTCGATGGATTCAGGGATTACAAGATGAGATTAAGCTAGTTCCTCTGATCCTTCAAAATAGGCCCGCCTGGTATGCAGAGAAAGTTTACCCTCCAAATAAGGTCAGTATTCTTATTCTTACTTCTCCCTTGGTGCTTCTTTGTATTATCACCTGTCACTCATACCCTACTGATCAATAATCATTACAAATTGTTTGCCTTTCCTTTTATTTTTGTAGTGGGTCACAAAAACAAAAAAACAAAAAAAAGAATTGATAAGCATCAGTTTAGCATGCATCTTTTTCAAAACCCACCAAGTAGAGTGATCATTAATTGGTGTGTTATGAGTTGTAATGGCTTTGTTTTTGCTCTGTTGCCTTATGGCTTTCGTCAAGCTGTTTATAATGGTGGCAATACTAATCTACACATATATAGGTCAGGAATTGAAAATAGCGAGGACATAAAGCTGATGAATTACTGAGTTTAGCCTGATAAAAAATTGCTTACTGAGATATTACATGAATTTTCCACCGAAAACTCCTGGAACTTTGCTGTCATTTTTGGATATGCGAAGATTTTGGATAACTGGTGCTAATACCAATACGATACCTAGTTACATCAAGTGCTCGTGGTCATTTGCTTAACCTATATGCAGCATTTATCATTTCTTGCTTGATTACAAAACCCTTTTTGTTTATAGGTACCATCATTGGAACACAACGGCAAAATTACCGGGGAAAGTCTTGATTTGATTAGATATTTAGAAAGCAACTTTCAAGGACCTTCCCTTTTCCCCAAGGTAAGATGCAGAAAATTGTGTTGCACTCTTGATGAAAACTCTCCTACAACTTAGACAAAGTTAACAAAGAAAACTGCTGCAGGATCCTGCTAAGAAAGAGTTTGCTGAAGAGTTGCTCTCCTACACTGATAAATTCAACGGTACAGTGTTTGCTGCATTCAAGGGAGACCCGACGAAGGAAGCTGGTAAAATTCAGATATTCCTCTCTTTCTATGCCTAATGTTTTGCATGCAAACTGGATTTACTTTAATTAGTAACTTGCACCAGGTCCTGCTTTTGATCACCTAGAAAATGCCTTGCATAAATTTGATGATGGGCCATTCTTCCTTGGTAACGAATTCAGCTTGGTATGTTTTAATTTAATATTACGAAAACCTTAACCTATTCTATTTGTTTATCACAGTGCCATCTTATTATGTGGGATGGTAGATCATTGCCTTACCACTTTATTCGAGTGTGTTGTTTGTCATTCATATGTTTAAAAATCATTTGTTATCAGGTGGACATAGCCTATATCCCATTTGTTGAAAGATTCAGTATCTTCTTGCCAGAGGTTTTTAAGTATGATATTACTGCCGGCAGACCAAAACTGGCAGCTTGGATTGAGGTAATCTTGAATCTACTTTCTCCCAGGTCATCCAATCATTAATTTAGCTATTCTTTTCCGAGTAGTTCATTTTATCCATCCATCTGATAATCTATGTTTAAATCCACTCTGGGAATCTCTTGCTTCAAGTGTTTGCTTGTTTCTTTCAAAAAACTAAAAATCGATCGATCCATGTCTCATGCTCGTTCAATTTGTTCCTCCTTTTCTTCTTCTTTTGGTCTAAAGATACCCTCTGCTTGTAGCTGTTTGCTGGATCTTCAAACTTGCATGGCCTGGATCATGTAAAGTTATTGTGTTGGCATCCTCTATAGCGTCGTCCACTTCTGAAGCTTATGATGAACAATCATTTGCTGTCGAGCAACTTAACATTGTAGCTAAATTTTCTAGTAAACCTTGTCCTGAACCAGCATTTCATATGCAGGAGGTGAACAAGATTGGGGCTTACAAGCAGACAAAAACTGATCCAAAAGAGCTGGTTGAGTTTTACAAGAAGCGCTTTCTGGTAAAGCACCAGAGCCATCTTGAAATGCTTATAGCATCTAATCATTTATTTTTTTCAAAATTCATGGTAGATGTGTGGTAAAGTAACCCATCTGTTCTTTATCTTTGCTCTGCAGGCTTAGATTTTAAAAGCCACTGTGCTGAAAAAGGCCCTGGTGTCTCATTGTCGAATAAGATTGGTTGTGTTTGCACACTCGAGGTGCAAATGTCTACTGGTTGGGTCTCCATGGATGGTCTAAGAATAATATATATATTTTTTTTTAATTTATGTTTGTAAGAAAGTGAAAAATATGAGCTCTCTACCTAAGTTCAAAGTCTATTTATAACTTTGATTGTGTGTTTTTTACTTGAGAGGTAATAAATTGTTTCCTTTTCATATCCAAATGGGAGAAAAACCCTTACAATCAATATTAACATTGATTGTAAATGCGTCGTTAAATTGTACTAATATTTGATAAAAGTATCACATACCTATAAAAAACGAACTTATTTCAATTTCTATACAATTTTAATGTCAATGAAATTATTTATTATCATTAATATTAATATTGATTAATTTATAGATAACCCTTTAAAGGATTTTTTGCACAAATACGATGTGGGAAATGATAATCCTAGATCCTCACCTTAATGCTTGTTCTGAAGAAAGTTTAGGCTAAAAATAAGATTGATCATGATATTTTTCCACTCATGCGTTTGGGTCCGGCATGTAGATCAGCTCAGGGAGGTTGGATATTGACATCTTACTAAGAGATGTATGTTTTTATGATGTAACTGGAGATTATAAAAAAACTTTTTATTCTAGTATTTGGTTAAATGTGAAAAGAAGAAAATTTAACATGGATCCCACAGAAGCAAAAACTGCTTTTCTTGCTTTTCGCTCGAGAGATTAAAAAAAACTTTATATATATATATATATATATATAAAAAAGATATTTTTAGTATGACATGCGTTTGATCCATCACGTAATGTTTAATAAAATCCTTGGCTTGTATTAGAAAAAAGGAAAAGAAATTCCCTGCTACTTGCGTCATATTGTTGCCTGTGACAGCTACTTTCTTTAAGAAGATATATTCTGTAATAACGATTCATTGTTACTTGCCGGAACTTGTTGCTTTCACAAATAAAAAACTGGATGCTATTATCAGACTATGGTAATAGAAAAAACACAAAATACTTTTCTCTTGCAATTTTATCCAATAACGACAAAATTGTGCACAGTAACCAGGGACGCTGTCGACTTTTCCAAATATTTTGCACAGTGCACTGACGAAATAAGCCCCCGATAACGACAAAATTGTGCACAGTGATCGGGGGCTCCGGCGTCCTTTCCCTCCCGGTATTTTCGTAAATACCAGTGGATCCAGGGCTGTTTGGGTCATTTACCGGGAGGACAGTTGGCGCGTCGTCTGACCGCGCCAGCACCGCTCAACGCCAACGCGCCATAGAAGCGGCGCGTGTGGCTCCATTCGGTGGTCAAAAATTACGTTCCGCCGGTGAATACGGTGCGCCTCCTGGTCCTCTATCTCCAGTCGCGGCGCGTGTGAGTCACATATGTCAGGTTAAACGTAGGGGTCCGTTTTTGTGGCCGGTGCATGTTTTCTCTCTCCTGCGGGCCCAATGTCGAGTCCCGTCCCTCATGTATATTAGAAGTCAATTTTGGTCCCTGAGGTTTGGATTTCGATTGTATGCCTGATTTCGGTAATTCAAACTTTGATTGTTTGCAATTGTGCCCTTCAATGCAAACTAATTATATAAAGAAATTTCAATTTCGGTCCCAAAACTTATGATTTTCGGTTTCTTTGTTGTTCCTGTAATTTGTTTGGTCCGGATGTTTTGATTTATTTAATTTGGTCCTCCAATTAAAATTATTAATATAAACAACATTTCATATCAGTCCCACTACTTCTAATTTTTTCATATAATAACAGCAATTACCATAATTATTGTTTCATTATTTATTTTGGTCCCAAGATTTTATTTTTTTTCCAGTTTTATCCTTGGATTAAAATTAATTATATATGTTATTTTTCATTTTGACCCTTATTCTTTGAATATTTTATTTTTTTTGAATGAATTTTTTTCAGCTATTAATTTTTATTTCTGTTTTATCATATATAATATTTTTTTATTTGCTCTATCTTTTAGCTTTTTATTAATAATAATAATAATAATAATAATAATAATTTAATTATTTTTCTTGCTTACTCTTTTGTTAATATTTTTTTCCCCTCCGGATAATTTGAGAATTTTTTATTGTTTTTACAATAATAGCAATGATAATTTTTACTTTTTCCTCATTTTTTCTCTTATCTTTTGTTAAAGTTTTTAAGATATTTTGAGTCTTTCATTTATTTTTTCCCTTTCATTACTAACATAATAATAATAATAATAATAATAATAATAATAATAATAATAATAACAATTTAATTATTTGCACAATAATGATTTTGTGATTAATTTTTTTTTCCTTATTAAAATATGTTACTCTGGTTTTGAAAATGTTAGTTCGCGCTCTTTTATGATCTTTCATAACATAATATCTACATTCTAAATAATGTAATCTATGCTTGACAATAAACTCTACTTAAATTTTTTTACATTTTATCTCTTTATGTATAATTTTTATTTACTTATATCATATAAATTTATTATTGTAAATTTAATTATATTAAATTATATACAAAAAAATACCCGTGGCAACGCGCGGGCAATTATCTAGTAAAATATAGAAGAGGGGGTGGTTTATAACTGAGAGACATAGATAGAGGAAGCAAGGACAATCATGGTAGTTGAATCAGAAATGAATACGAGAGAGATGGGCTCCCCACAGCTCTAAACATCATGTCGTGGAATGTTCAAACACAGCACCTGGGTCAAAGTCAACCCAGTTGAGCTTATGGTGTTTATCTATAATGGTGGTCAGTGATAATCGTGAATTGATTAACTAAAATGCCCCCGTCCTTTTACCCGCCAAAGAAACACGGCACCTGACAGTCGATTCTGTAGCGACCAGGCCAGGCCAGAACAGAGCCGACAGCGGTTTCAAAACAAGCAGCTCGCGATATAATAATATACGTGCCAACCCACAGTCATATATAGAAGCAGGAGAGGAGGAGGCAAGATTCTAAGTAAATCAAGAAACATCCTTAGATCTCGACAAATCATAACAAACCCGAAGTTGATGGAGAAGAGCTTCAATCTCCTCCACATCATCCAACACAGAAGGTATTATAGCAACCAACACTTGTCTTATTTCCACTTGTCATTTGATGCTTATCTCTCTCAAAACTCTTTGAAATGTTCTGATTTTTATATATTTTTCGTGAGTTTCATAGCTGACGATGTTGCATGCCTATAACAGTGTAGACTGATCCCTTTTGAACAAAAATAAAAAAATTCGGAAGCTTTAATGATAGTGATTGAAATTCCTAGTTGTTTTTTCAAGAAACTGTGAGGGTGATATGCGGAGATTATCATGAGAGGAGTGAGACTGTGATATTGGTACGTGTAAATGAAAAGAGAGAGCTATGGGCGGTAGAATTGGAACTATATGTGTGAAGGATGTTGTTGTCCTTGTTGAGTAGGCGTACGCTGGAGGTTGAATCCAGGCAAGTTCAATTTCATTACATTTAAAGGTTTCTTTCATTCGTGTTTTTGGAATATGTTGTCCCTTTTCTTTTTTAATGAATGAATTTGTATGCATTGAGTGTTTTCTTTTTCTCCGAAATGGGGATTTTCGATGACTGATTTGGGGGCATTTGAGAATGAAGAAATTGTTGTTGGTGATGTCAAACAGGGACGGCTATGGATTTGCTTTAAGACCTCAACACGTACAAAGATACAGAGAGTACGCAAATATCTTTAAGGTATGGCAGACATATTTTAAGAAATTTTCTCAAATCATGATGCTTTGCGTTAGTAATTGGCTTGGATCGTTTTTAGAATCATTCACCTTGTATCAAGAATTGACAAAATGAGATGTTTGGAAAGCAATGGTGTTAGACAGTTGCAATTTCTTTCTAATATCTGGTGTAAAGAAGCATTAGTTTCTCATCACTAATTGGAGGATATGGAATATATATATATGTTATCCTCTTGTTTCATGGCCGAATATTTCTTCAATTCTTATTTTGCTGAATTTGTGTCACCGAGTATTATGGAGTGTTGAGATTAGGACAGTGAAAGCAATTGTAAAAGTAAAGAGTTAAGAGGTGTGTTCACTCCAACATAGTAGTACTTTCATGGTATCAGGAGGAGGAAGAGGAAAGGTCATATAAATGGAGCTACTTCATTGAACAGCAACAAAAATCTAACCATTCTAGCTCTTCCGAGGAGGAACGTAGAGCGAAATTGCAGGCCGAGGCTGATGAGTTGAGAGAGGAGACAGTTTCTGAAAGGGGCAGGCAGGAGGATGATTCGAGTGGCAAGAATTCAGATTCTGATGGTTCAACCAAAAGTTATCCTGGGAAAGAGGTCCAACTTTCAGAGCAACCTGAGAAGAAGGTGCAACTTTCAGAGGAACCTGAGAATGAGGTGCAACGATCAGAGCAACCTGAGAAGGAGGTGCAACTTTCAGAGAAACCACAGAAGGAAGTGCAACTATCAGAGGAACCAGAGAAGGACTTGAAACTTTCAGAGCAACCTGAGAAGGAGGTGCAACTTTCAAAGGAACCCGAAAAGGAGGTGAAACTTTCAGAGGAACCTCAGAAGGAGGTGCAAGCTTCACAAATACCAGGAAGGGAGACACTGCTTTCAAAAGAATCTGACAAGGAAGGGCAGCTTCTAAAAGAAACAAAGGCCAGAAAGGTTAAGTCGTGGTCTTGGACTAGACCATCTCTTCATGTCATTGAGAATATGATGAGTTCGCGTGTTAGGAACATAAAGGATCTGAAAGACAGGCATAATACCATAAACGGAGACCATCTTCCTTCTATAAAAAAGACAGTAACTTCAGGAGGATCCTCTACGGTTGAAATTAAGAAGGAATTATGGATTAAAGAGGCTTCTGATGACAATGTTGATGAATCCACAGAAGAAAGCAGTGTGGATAGTAAGCTGGCTCCAGAATCATTCTTTCCTTGGAAAGAGCTCGAGTTCCTTGTCCATGAGGGAGTTCCAAAGGATCTCAGGGGAGAGGTAAATCTGACACCGTTGAGTTTATCAAAGGACCTTATATGTGCAAAAGTACATCTTCCATGTATGATTCTGACATTATAGGTGTGGCAAGCCTTTGTCGGCGTGAAGACACGTCGAGTGGAGAGATATTATGAGGGGCTGCTTGCTGAAGAAACCAACACGGAGCAAAGCAAGGAGCACAATAACTCAAAAGCTGCTCCCAGAAAATGGAAAAAGCAGATTGAGAAGGTCATTAGATGCATGCACCTTGGACTTTATGGTTCACTCTTTTAAATTTGTAGGTGCCAACTCTTTGTCTTTGGGTTGCAATCCAGTTTTCTCCCTAGAATGATTTTCGTGTTTACTTTACAGGACATACCTCGAACTTTCCCAGGTCATCCTGCCTTGGATGAGCGTGGTAGGGATTCCTTGAGGCGTGTACTTGTTGCCTATGCTCGACATAACCCTTCAGTGGGGTATTGTCAGGTAATTAGGATCTGACCAAGCCTTCTTTGTTAATTCTAACGATACAAATAATTCTTTGATTTCTTAGCTCAATCTTCTCTTTTGTGTAGACATTTTTCTTTTGAGTAATAACTACAGAATGAAGTTGAAGCCTAAACTCCATCACACTAACCAACTTTTGAGGCAGCTGTGCTAGTGATATTTGTTAGACTGCCCCTCTAAATTTCGTTTGGTTTCTCTTCGCTCTCTCTCCAGTCCTCAATCTCTTTCTTTTCATTTGCCATTTCCTCTGCGGTTTCATTTTCGTGTAACCAGTTCACTGTTCACTATGTTTTACTTTCTTGGTTTCTGGTAATGATACACTAGTGTCATCATTTGAAGTAATTCAAGACCTCATAATTCAACAATATTTTTTTTTGTAAAGCTTATCCTTGTTTTATTTAAAGGAAGAAGTCATTGTTGTCATGAAAAGAGATGACTTTGAAAGTTTTTGAACATATCAGGATCTTATTTGCTCCAAACTAACTTTATTGGAAAGCCTGAGTTTTGTAAGTGATCAGGTTAGGTAACAGGTTCAAATTGCTTCAACTGGCCATTCTTTTACCATATCCCTAATCCTATATTTATATATTGATTATTGTCTAATAGTGACACTGGCTGTTTATATTTGTGAGGGCACTTATTTAGCTAGAGAAACAAGGGGGGAAACTGATTTCTTGATATGGATCGTCAACTGCTATATTATTAAAACATTCCAGCAAGAACTATGACATCAAAATCTGCAACTTTGGTTGTCTGTTACCTTTATAATTTCTGCAGTTTGTTCTCCTCGTTAAATGCAACCAATGTTATAGGCTTCTTTAAATATAATACAGACTGGTATGGTCTCTTTTATTACTTCCCTTAATTAGTATGAAAATATTTGCAGGCAATGAATTTCTTTGCTGGCTTATTGCTCCTTCTGATGCCTGAAGAAAATGCTTTTTGGTAGGTTTGAGTAGCTCATTTTTTTCATCTATTGCCTTAAACAAGGTACATGCTCTCTAAAGTAGCCGGGGGTAATTATTTAATAAAACATCTGAATGGGACATTGTGAGTATGGAATGGAATTTAAATTGTCATTTGGGACCCAAATTTCTTTTTCCCCCCTTTTCATTAGAAATGGACTTGAAAAGCTTTTGCATTTCCTTTTACGTTATAAGTTTCCTCCATTAATATTCACATGTATCCATGAAGCAAATTGACAACAAGCTAACTGTAGCCAAGTTAGTTTAGTATTTATGGACTGCTTTGGTTTTGGTTGAACTTCTCAGGACTTTGGTGGGCATTCTTGATGACTATTTTGATGGCTACTATACAGAAGAAATGATAGAATCTCAGGTGATATTCATCAAGATTTTCTTGGTGACAATTACTTGTTGTTTTTGCCTCAGCTTATATTTTGACGTTCATTCAATGCCTGATGGATCCACTTTTCAAATGGTGGGTCTTTTCAGTAGTTTAATGTTGATTAAAAACAATTATTTGTTTCATTAGGTGGATCAACTTGTTTTTGAGGAGTTGATACGTGAGAAATTTCCTAAATTGGGTTAGTCCATTTACAGCAGCTGTTATGTTGATAAGTATTGTGGTTCTGTTCTTACATTAAGCAGTATGTATGGTTCTTTTATTCCATTTATGCTTCTGGTGCAGTTAATCATCTGGATTACTTGGGAGTGCAGGTGGCATGGATCTCTGGACCCTGGTTCCTCTCCATTTTCATCAATATGCTTCCCTGGGAAAGTGGTGAGCTTGGGTGGTTTGGTTTCACATGGTGTTGCATATCTTGAACTGAGTTTTGTTTCATACTCTAGTTTTTCTTTATTCTCTTGTTTCAGATTGACTTGAATCTTCTTTTTCCTTATTTTTTTTTCCAGTTCTCCGAGTCTGGGATGTTCTTCTTTTTGAAGGAAATCGTGTAATGCTGTTTCGAACAGCTCTTGCTTTAATGGAGTTATATGGTACTTTAATGCACAAAGACACACTATGAGAACTTGTTTAAGGCGATATGATTCCAAGCCATATAATTTCTTGCAGGTCCAGCATTAGTTACAACCAAAGATGCTGGGGATGCGATTACTTTATTGCAATCCCTTGCAGGGTCAACATTTGATAGCAGCCAGCTTGTTTTGACTGCTTGCATGGGTTATTTGGCAGTAACCGAAGCTAGATTACTAGAGTTGAGAGAAAAGCATAGACCAGCTGTGCTTGTAGTAGTTGAGGAAAGATCGAAAGGGGGAAGAATTTGGAAGGATTCAAAAGGGCTTGCATCGAAGTTGTACAGTTTTAAGCATGATCCTGGATCACTAGTAGAAGAAAAAAAAGTAAGCGAGGGAGACAAGTCCTTGTTGGAGTCTCACTCCTCTAATCTGGATGATTTTCTCAGTGGCTTAAGTGTTGACTCAGAAGTAGATTCTTTACCAGATCCTCAAGAACATGTAATTTATCTCTTTCTTCCTTCTTTGCACTGCAGTGCTGGTTTCCTGAATCTTATGAAAGTCATCCACCTGATGCTAGATCTATGTTTGAAGATTCACAAATACCATCCTCTGGTGCTGCTTTATTTTGATGAATTTCTATTCCTGTGATAGCTGACAATTTTTGTGCTTTCCCTGATTTAACAAATTCCTGGTTAAAATTTCCAAAATGTATTTGCAAAAGTTACTTGAGGCTTAATAATGCTCCTTCTGATTATGTGGGCAAACTCATTCAAATCATTCCCCTCTCATTTAAATTTCAGCAATTAACAGCTTTTGTGCAGGTGGTTTGGCTAAAGGTTGAGCTGTGCAGATTGATGGAGGAGAAAAGATCTGCCGTACTCAGGTTAGTGCCTTCTAATGTCTGCAATCTTTTGGGATGCGTTGTTGCTTTTTCTCTGGATCATGTTTGATGAGTAAAGCTCTACAAAAATGAGATGCACAGTTTAGGAGCCTATCTTTTGACAACAACTCATGGTTTACTTGCCTCTTCTATTCTGTTTTTTTAAAGAAATAATTATAATCAGCAGGGGAGAGCAAGTTTCAAAAGAAGGACTTACTCTTAAAATGATAATTTATGTTGCTTACCGGCCCTCAGTTATTTATGGGATAGTGGGAAAACCAGTTAGCTACTTGTGTTGTTTATATTCTTTTCCAGAGCCGAGGAGCTTGAGACAGCACTAATGGAGATGGTCCAACAAGATAATCGACGACAACTGAGTGCAAAGGTATATTCAAAGTTCAATCAGACAACCATTATTGCTTCTGAATACATGACAAGATAGATACATGTTCTGGTATACATTCAAAGCACTTTCCTCCTCCTGCTCCTAAGTGTTTTGTGTTGTTTTTGGAATTTTTATTGAACCATTTACATAGATTTTCTCAATTTGGTATCATATTTTCCTCTTTGAGGGTAAACTACTCGATTGACTTTTTGATTTCATGGAGTTCCAAAGCGCAAGACTTGAATTTGTCATATATTCAAACTATAATTAGTTTCACCCCATTCTAGTCTCCCACCATAGTTAGTTGACTGGTTGATTGATCCAACTCTGATAAATGAGAGGCCTTACATAGATGTTCTTTATAAATGCCTACAATCTAGGAGCTAGTCACAAAGTCTCCATTTTTTAGCCTCAAGCCACTCAACTTGCTGCGAAACTAAAATTTGTTCTGCAGGTTGAGCAGTTGGAGCAAGAGGTAGCTGATCTAAGGCAAGTCCTTGCCGATAAGAAAGAACAAGAAGCCGCAATGCTTAAGGTTAATATTTCTAATATTTTTCCCATGATTTCTAGTTTTTAGTAAGTAAAGAACACATACTCATATCATTTGTTTATGGAAAAATGATTCCTATTCCATATAATATCAGGGAACTCATTTATAATATGTATATTGTTCATATTATCTGCAGGTCCTGATGCGGGTAGAGCAAGAGCAGAAGATAACCGAAGAAGCTCGAATAGGGGCCGAGCAAGATGCAGCTGCACAGAGATATGCAGTAAATGTGCTCCAGGTTCTTGTTATACAAGATTACAATACACCATGAATTTACATTTATGGAAATAAAGAGCAATGGATTGTTTGTTGGGTTTTTTTTTGAGAAAGTACCTATTTTATTTTCAGAGTGAAATTTCCAGAATAAGAGACATGCCGTGTCCTAATCCCATCAAAACCTTATCGAGAAGCTAATGACAAACACAATTTTGGTAATTAAGGATAAAATTCATATCAGGAAGTGTTGAGCAGAGATCAGATCTTGAAATTAATTTCATTCTCCAGTGAACTTGGCATAATATTTAGAAGAAGAGCTATATGATTTGATAGCTGGAAACTTTTATCCAGGAGGTTGCTCCATTTTTCTCTCCTTGCCAACATAGTTGTAGATCCAAGAACTCAGCATAATACTGTCACTTTCTGTCCTTGAACTACACAACTATAGAGATTCACAATGAATTTACGTGCGCAGGAAAAATATGAGAAGGCCATGGCTTCACTTGGTCAGATGGAGCAGAGAGTGGTAATGGCTGAATCAATGTTAGAGGCTACCATACAGTACCAGTCTGGCAAAGCTAAGGCACTATCTTCTCCAAGGTACAAGAGAAATAGATCATCTATGTTTCTTATGAATATTTACTTCCTCATGGGCAAGATCTAACAAGTTATCTTGACAGTCCCTTCAACAAATGTAGCCATCTGTCAATCACAGCATAAAAATGATTCATCCTAAAAATTCTTGCAAAGGTCCCATGAATCAGAAGTGATGCATCTAGTAATGTTTTGCATGTTAGTAATTCGTGATCTGAATCTTTTTTTTTTTCTAACTCGCTTTATAGGTCAGTGAGCTCCTCTGTGGAAAGTCCCAGAAGAAGGATAGGCCTCTTTGGCCTCGGCTGGCGCGACCGGAACAAGGTAAGTTTTTGCAGCATAAACAGTACATATAAGCATTCACTGCTAGAATTTCTATGGTGAAATATGCAAAAGACGAGATTCTGTGCAATTTTGGGACCATATAACTGTGGACTGTAACTTACCACCAATCTCCTTGTCCCCTTGGGTGTGTTTTTTTAATATGTTCTAAGATTTTCCAAATGATCTTGATCATATTCAAGCCGCAATGCAGCATTGTGATTGTTTTCAATCTGACAGCTTAACATTTATAAAATTTGCATGGCAGGACAAAGACAAACCAAGTAATGATGATTCTGGCACCAGTTAATCTAGCAAATGAGGGGCAAAAATCCGAGCACCTTGTTGAAACAACCAAGAAGAGAAGAGAGGGGGGAGGAGGGAATTAGGGGGCGGACTTTTACACCATTCATGCTCGGAAATTCGGCACCTGTTGCTCAAGAACACACTGATTTGTATAGGTAATTATGCATAGACTGATAGGAGGTGGGAGTAAAAGGAGCCTTGTATCTGCATCGATCTCAAATCAAAATAATTAGACAATTTACCCTTAGATAATGAATTTATATGTGCAAGAGTTGGCTGGTCCTGCTGGATCCGTTTCACTCTGTGACATTTTTTAAAACATTCATGAGACAAAAGATCCAGTCTCTACTATGATGCAACCACGTTTCATGAAAATCAAATGCTGGTAGTCAAATACATGGCAGAGCTATACAACAAGATAGGTTTATTTATTTATAGGATCACAACAACCCATGTTCCAGTATCTCCTGATAATAACTGGAGTAGAGAAATATGATGATCTAGAATGATACAAAATTTCATAGGAAGGCAAAAATGAGAGATGAGCTAACAATGAGCCTTGTGAGGCTGTGAACCACATGGATTCAAAAGGAAACTTACTCATAATACAATCCATTGGCATCCATCATTTTCTTTCAAGACTTTTCTTGGCGGTAGGGCGGGCAAGGAGTCTGCTCGGAACTCGAAATCTCAGTTGCTTGCACACAAGGATAAAGAAATTTCCTTGTTTGATTTATCTCAGATCCACTATGATTGATTTTTACCACCCCTCCGTGTTCTAGGAGGCGAGGCAGAGGGATAGCGGGATCTCTGGCCTGTCTCCGCGTTAGGGTCATATTTTTGAGAAGCGAGGTACGTCAAAGCCGTGACAACATCAGCTATGACGGGACGCATATTAGGCTGTTCGTGAACACACATTGCTGCAACAGCAAGAGCTTGGTACAAGCCCCTCGAAGGATAATGACCTTGAAGCATTGGATCAGCCATGTCTGAGAATTTGTTTCTGTCTTTGAACAAAGGTCTTGCCTGTAATATAAGTAAAGAGATCAAATATGCACAATCAAGCTGCAAATCACCATTCTCATCAATGAACAGTTCCGTAAATGGATTAATAAGGATGTGATCAAGTTTTTGGATTTCATGTAAAATTGTCAGTGGTTTCAGTGAGCATCAGTTTCCTGCATGTAGTTTTTTCTTCTTCTGCAAAGTGCCTCTAGATAATTACTGCAAATTTTAACATTGCACTCAGCCTCTATCAGGGTCATCATTAGAATCAAGTTTTTAGAATTTATTTTTTTCATACCAAGAACAAATAAAATGTATTTTCATAAATACATCGTGCACACACATTTATTTATATCAAATATAAAAAAATAAAGATAAATTACAAAAAATCTCTTTGAAACAATATAAAAATTCAAAATAAATACTATTTAAAAAGGTGAGCTACACAATTTAAAAAATCAGAAAGATGATATTAATTAAAATTTAAATTTTAAATAAAAAAAATTAACGCAAAAAAGGGTATTGATTAAAATTGTCTTAAAAAAGAAACATGTTGCTGGGCCAAGCAAGATTGGCCCATGCACCTAGCCAGCTATCCAAAAACTTGGGTGTGCCTGGGCTGCCTTTTTTTTTCTTGATGGAGCTCCAATTTTATTTTATTTTATTTTATTTTAATACTAGAACATTTTCCATTAACTTTGAGGGAAGAGAAATCAGTATCTGAGTTTTGAACACTCTGAAAACCTTTAAAAATTTGTTTACAACCCTATGCCAACTACTATCTTGATCTATTTTTTCTAGCATTGTGAGAGTGCAAAACTACATTCATCAAACTCCTCTCGAGAATTTCAATTCACTGACACCAAAATCATATATCTTGCTGGTGAAATGTTGACACCCGATAATTCTCTCTGCTTGACATTTTCTGAAGACTTTCCCTCTCCCCGCTCAAATTTCAAGGACTGAGACAACGGGAAAATAAAGTTTTGGACTAAAATATGAATGCTAAAACTTGAGGGTTCAAACAATAGATCAGCTGAAAAGCATAGATAGCAAAATGAAATATTTCATACCAATATCAAAATGATTTTTGTTTTGTTTGTAAAATTTGATGCAAATTCATTTTAATTTCTATTTTTCAACTGCCAATAAATTTCCATACCAGAAAAAAATCCTAAATACTCTGTGTATATGAGAAAATACAAATCAAATGACCTTGAAGGATGAATTCGCAATTAAAAACGTTCGATAGCTGAAACAGCAGAGAGATAGAGAGAGCGCGCAATTTCACTGGTCATATGAACCGTGAAAACAGCCACGTGTCATTTAATATATTGAGTAAAAGTAATGGGGTGCCTTGAATGTTAGTAACTCTATCTATTTTATCTAGCCTGACTCCGAAAATTAGCACCACAGCCTGTCTGCTTGGTTTTTATAGCGGCTGACAGAAATGTCAGTTGGATGGGTGATGACCTCCAACGCACTCCCTCTCATGGGAAGTACGATGATGACACTCTGATTTCCCTAGACTTCGTACAGCACAATCAGTAACAGAACACCCTCTCGAGGGAATAACATTGTCTATAAAACCTCGTATCAACCTCCCAGATTGTGCAGTGACTGATTGTGCAGACTGGTGAAATGATAATGGCAGGAAAAAACAAGGGTTGGAATCATGGATCTCAACAGAAACCAGGCAGGGTCTCAAAACTTATTCTTCAACAATAATAAGATGATAAAGTTAAGGATCACGTACCCACGCGACCAGATTCTGCTCCGCTGTAGCCTTTGAATTGTCAATTGCCTTCCGCCCTGTAATGATTTCCAGAAGAACAACCCCAAAGCTATAAACATCTGATTTCAAAGTTAGTTGCCCAGTCATTGCATATTCTGGTGCACAGTATCCATAGGTGCCCATAACTCTAGTAGATACATGGGTGTTATCCCCAACAGGACCCAGTTTAGCCAGGCCAAAATCTGATAGCTTGGGATGATAACCTTCACCAAGCAAAATGTTGGAACATTTCAAATCTCGGTATATGACTGGGGGGCTAGCTTTATCATGCAGGTGCTCCAATCCTTTCGCTGCCCCAGCAGCTATTTTCATTCTTGTGTTCCAATCAAGCCGCTTCTTACCAGGTGAAATTTCTGCAAAAGACTCAGTTCAGCCCAGCAGCCAAATTAAAAAGTAGATGCCAATAAAAAAGATCACGATGTGTATACCGAGTAGGTGGTCCTCTAAAGATCCTAGAGGCATGTATTCATAAACCAAAAGCCTTTGATCTCCATCAGCGCAATAACCGATTAGATTAACAAGGTTAGGATGGTGAAGTAGACTCAACATCAGCACTTCAACTAGGAACTCCCTGTTCCCTTGCAAACCATTGCGATTAAGTTGCTTGATGGCCACAACCTGCACCAAAGAAAAAAGAGAGATTCATCTTTCACCACACCCGTCATATTCATGATAGAAGCCCCATTTTTCAGAAGATTTGTGCGCGTGTGATCCAAAAAGTAGCATTCAGAATAGATAAAATGAGCCATGAAATTAGCAGCACGGATTACAATATGCAAGACTTACACGCTGCTTGGAATTCTGACTCATTCTCTATGAGAAGTAAGAAGTTGACCAACCTGATTAGTGCTTTCCATATATCCTTTATACACTCTTCCAAAACCTCCCTCGCCTAAAAGACATTCCGATCTAAAATGTTTAGTTGCAGTTGCCAATTCACGGAATGTAAAAGTCTGTGCCGTGATGCTACCGGACCCGCCATTTTTAGACCCCCCCCTAACATGAAAGGGGTAATCATCCCTCAATCTCTCTGCAACCACAGACGGGGGAGAAAAAAGAATGAAAAAAGCAGGTTACAGAGGAAATCTAGCCACCAGCTACAAATCAATGATTTGTAAAGTGTTAAAGTGGGGTTCCACCAATAGAGGAGACCAAACCACAACTATGAACAACTCAAAAGCAAACACGTATTGAGAGAAGCAAACACCAACAAGCAACTGAATTCTTGTAATGATCCAAGGAAAACAAAAATTTATAAACATTACAGTTCCTGTCCACAGGGCAACAGCAAACAATCTTAGCACCTCCTCATCCCAACAATGGAACTCAACATTATAAATATAATTTGTGATCTAAAATAAAATCAAGTCCATTCAGAATAAAAATGTGAGGATCCATGAAACCATAATACTTCATAGGTATGGGACAACGCAGAGAAAGATAGTGAGTTAGTGATTGCTAAAACAAGTTAAACTATTAAGAGCTATCTGAGAGTTATCATTAAGCTTTAGTTTATTGGCTAGAAATACTTGCGATTATAAAACAAAGTAAAATCGTTAGAATGAAAAACAGAGTAACATCATCGTACACTCTGCACAAAACAAGAAGACAAAATTTCTGATCGATGAAGAAGACACCCAGATACGGAAAGGCAAAAAAATAATCATAATTAATAATTATAATAATAATAATAAACAAATCCTAGTATATTCAGAAAATCATAAGAAAGGGTCAACTCTGTATTGAACTCTCTGCTCACAAGTAAAAAACTTAAAGACAAACCTGAAGTGGGTTTGGTCTGATCAAGTGGTTTCTGGTTCACGATCACCCCATTCTTCTTCCTGCTGCTGCTGTTTTTCTTGTTCTTTGTATCCCGCCTTGATCTACCGGAACACGGTATCCATTTCATTGCTCTCTCCCAAACCTATCACTCTCTATCAATACAGTTTGAACACTAGTTAAGGACAATTCAAGCGACTTTACTTGTTGATGAACATATAGAGATAGAGAGAGAAGTGAAGAAGCCTAGCAAGCGCGCTCTCTCTCCTTGCTCTTTTTCTTTTTCATATTTGGTGATTGGAGGAAACGGTATTGTTTGGGCCATGCTCTCCCAAAACGGTAGCGTTTCCATTCCAAAGCTCCATTGTCAGATCTGTCGAGCAACAGAAATGGACGGTTTAGATGAGTGGTTGGTTGCGCAAGCTGTGTGATGAGTCAGACGCAGAAGTAGGTAAGTAATTAAAAGGAGGATGTATTTACTTTCTCTTCTCTCAGTAATTAGCAGCCTGCTGACGGCTTCACAGAAACCCCGCCTTTTTGTTTCAACTGCTTCACGTCCATCGTCATCCCCGCTCGCTCTCTCTCTCTCTATTTTAGACTCTTTTTTTTTATATATATATATATATATAATATTAAAAGTAAACTTTAAGAAATAAAAAGTAATATATATAATATATTAATTTTGAAAGTCATGTCAATCACATAAGTATGTTTATGAAAAGAGTGAAGAGCACGGGTGGTCGTCGTTTTCTTCTTCTTCTTCTTCTTTTAACCTAATTGGAAGTAATTGTTCATGAAAAAGAAAAACACCCAATGGTTGAATTCAAAACGGGAGAGACGAGCACGTCGTAAACTACGTGACAGCCATCATCTACATCACTTTTCTCCATAACGAGACAAGGCAGGAAGCGTCAAAATCACGGGCGGGCACTGATTTATCACCAGCCATTCACTTCACTGATTTTTATATTAGGAATCCTTGACTTTGTTTAACCCCAAAACATGATCCAGCCAGGTCCCCCGCCCGCCTCTCTCTCTCTCTCTCTCTCTAGAGAAACTATCATAGATTACTACTGTACACTAAGCACCATGTTTTCCGAGATAATTTCATTTCGGTCCTCGTTTTGTTCTCCTCGGTTGAATCTTTAGATTGAAATTTTTAGAATTAATAATAAACACGTCTTTATTTTCCATTCACCCTCCTCCAATCGTCGGATTCTACTACTGATGCAAGCTACGTGTTGTCTACGTTGTTTTTATTTGAGAAATAAGAAGTGAACGACGCGTTGTCTATTCTTTTAAATTAAAAAAATAAAAATAAAAAATCTGATATAATCATATATGGGCCAAGGCTCTTATTAAACAATTTCACCTTTTATCATTAATTATCTATTTCTTCATTCAACTACAAATAAAAAAGAAAGGTTTTTATGTTATTTTGCTTAAAAAAATTGGACTTGCCTATCTTAGTCTCATGTGTCTAGTTGATTAATTTAAAAAAAAATATTTCATACAAAAAAAAATTCCATGTGTTTTATTATCATATAATCATATAAAATAATTCAAATATAAAAATCAAGTGATGTAGAGAGAGATTAGCGAAATCATTTAGTGCTTATTTGGGAGTGATGCTGATGTGTTTTTAAAGTGTTTTTCATTTAGAAATGCATCAAAATAATTTTTTAAAAAAATTATTTTTGACATCCGCGCATGAAAATGATCTAAAAACATCAATTTTTTTTTAAATTTAAAATAAAAAATAAAAATTATTTTTTTTCAAAAACACTTTTGAAAATATAATGTCAAACATGCCCTTAGTCTTCTATATTAACAAGGTTGTCAAAATTTCTTTTTTGACATGACACAAAAAACACAATAAAAACTCGGATTGTAAAATCACAAGTAAATGTTCTTTAACTAATTATATCTTGATAATTTCAGACAATAAATTAAATTATATTAAAACCTGATAAAGAGAATCGAAAATATTATTATCAATTAATAAAATCTGCTAAAATTTCTCCATGCAATCCAAATCTTTATTTTTCATAAATTTCTGATAGATTTCTATCATGAATTTCAACCACATCATTCTCTCTCATCTGAATAAATTACTGAACTTACCATATATTTTTGAAAATATTGAGATGTCTAGTTTTTCCTCCCAGCTAGAATCACAACAAAGTTCCACCTATAGCTTTGAATGTGTCCAAAACAATAAATTGAGGTCTACTTTGATAGATTTGACAAGATTTGTCTAATAATTTTGACTCTGTGAAATAATATCCTTTTAAATTCCGTTTAACTTGGAAAAATTTACCACAATATATTTCCATATGTCTAGTATTGCCCTATAAAATTTAAGTTAGATCCAATATATAATTTGAAATGATATGATCAATCTCACAAATCAGGTCAACAAATATTTTAAGATTAAATTCAATTTTATATATCAGAAATCTAGTAAACTTGTAAAATCAGATTGATTTTAACCATTTTACCAATTTTATACAAGTTAAGTTTGATTTTATTTGTTTTGATTTTTTAATTTGATTTTATATGTAAATACATGTTAACTCCTAAAATAGTTAATGCATGATCTTGATAAAATATTTATTAACTCCAACATATTATATAAAATTAAACTCGGTTTAAAGTACCTTGCAGATTCAACGCAGAGTCCTGCATATAATGATTAATTACAGTTTGCAGCATAACAGGGAAGCAAAACTTATTACATGCAGTGATATAAAATTATATTTTTAAATTTATTTTTTTATGCTTCAAAACAATTTCTCTTAAAAAAATTATTTTTACAAAAAACACACATAGACAAATGATATCTTAATATTATAATAATAGCTGGTTCTTAAAATATTTTTCATTAGAAAATGTATTAAAATAATTATTTTTATTTTTTAAAATTTATTTCTAAATCAACAAATCAAAAATGATATGGAGACACAAAACTATAATTTAAAATAATAAAAATTATTTTTTCTTAAAAAACAAACAAATAAACAAACAAACATGACTCTTAATTATTAATGGCAGCAACATTCAAGTCCAAAACTGCTGAAGTTGATAGGAAAGACATCTAGCAGTAGCTTCAATGCTTAATTAATTACATGCAATGCCATAATGTTTGAGTATAGTGAGCAAGTGCTATTTATTAAAGTTTCGAAATATTCATCTGCCTGAAAATTGTTATAAACTTCTTTGCGGGAACTTAATTTGCAGCTAAACATGCGTATACAGCGCACAAAGGATTAGCAGGGGGAGGAGGAGGGGCTATGTTCATAAGCGAAGAGAAGATGAAATGAAAACGAGGCAGCCTGTTTCGATGATTCTCGTCACCAACACAAAACTGACACCATGAGGAAGAACACTGCGGGCCAGAGCAAGCTTCCATGGATGAGATCACTGCCTGTCTCCGGTGGGAGGTGCCTGTGAATCAGGTTCCAAGGCTGCTAGTTTTGTTCTCTTCAGAGGCATCTCATGGCTATGTTTCCCTTCATAAGTTGTAATAAAAGCTCTTGGATCGTCCGATACTCTTTCCACATGCTTGCGAACGCTGCATTTGATTCCGGTACATCTGTAGTAAGTCCTGCAAGATGGATTTTAATGAGCTGTGAGCAGAATTCGAGGAAAGTATCTCACAGGAAAATCCATGGATATGCTAGAAAACGTAAGGATATACAGTCTGTTAAACTCAATCAAAGAGATTAGGAGGTGACTAATCATCCAGAAAACAACCTAACTGTAGCAGTGGCATTGCAAAAATGTGTGGGATTGATAAAATATAATGAAAACAGCCACAAAAACGTTTGTCTTCCAGAGGTTTTTGAAGGCCATATTAGAATCAGAGATGAAGAAGATCAGCTTGCAATATACATCTCAAACAAGTCATTAGGTCTCAACCTGGGATATGGATTCCCCTTCACAGTCTTCTGCCCATATTTTCTCCATCGAAAACCATCCCCCAAAATCTCAGAATCTGTGGAACTTTGCACCAGTACACGGGGCTCTTGTACTCCCTCCCTTGAAATGCCAACTCCAGTGGCAGTCTCAGTTTTCCTGGAAGAAAAGAGAATGTTCCCATTAAACAAGAATGGAGAGAATAATCTCAAGGGTCATTGCAAAAGCTTGCTGAATTTATTTTAGCGAAGTAAGGTTGTAAAGTGTGGAGGGTGGCATAAAACAAACCTGGATTATTTCTTTCAATGACCCAATTTAGCACAAAACAACAGTGAAAGTGAATTATTTTCTTTTTAATGATGAAGTGAACTCTTAAAGTAGCTGATTTTCGAAAGTGGCTTTATCTCTAACCTTCTTTTTCTTTTAGGTTCATCTTTGTCTCCCTCCAATCCCTTGCTTCCATCATCACATTCCCCGCTGACACCACATGAGTTATCAGAAGTTCCCGCACCAGCATTAACTGAGCCGGTCCCAGCAGGATCATAAGATGGTGGAGCTTTACCCTGATAAATTGAATGCACAGGTAATCCAATATCATTCTGATTTTCTTCTCTACCTCCAGAGCCTTCATTTCTTTCATTGAGTTGATTACTCCATATCAGGGTGCTGTTCCTATCTGGAGCATTCCTGTCAGATACAGCTCCTAGCCCTTGTGTTCCTGACGAGTTGTGCCTAGGAGGTTGAGGCTTTGAATGGTTGTGCTCTCCTTTGTAGACAATTTCTGCGATCTGCCCATCAAATGATCTTTCGACCTTCTTTTTCACTGGACAGTTTGGATAGGTGCACTTGTAATAGCTCCGTGGATATTCACTTCCTTTTACTTGCTTTTGTCCATATTTCCTCCAATTATAACCATCAAATGAAGGTCGGTCCCCATTGGATGCATGGGATAAAGTTTTTGGATCCTCCTCCTGGTTAAGAGATGTTAACCTTACGGGTTCGGATGTTCGTTCTGCTTCTGCATGGGATGGAATATTCTGATGAAGATTTGAGGTGGTGAGCTGGGATGAGAAATTGCGTTTATCTTGTTTTGTACGCTGAGGTCGAGTCTCAACTGGCTGTGACATTTGCTGTGAATTAGCATTGAAATTTCCCTGGTCAAAAGAAATATTTGCATTACCGTGACAAAAATCATTAATACAAACAGCAGTTGCTAGACTACCATGGCAGAGGAGCTTAAAAATGGGTGGTGTTTTCCTACTGACCATATTCGCCAGTAGAGACACAGTTGCCTTCGACACAAGCTTTGCCTGTGGTTTATATATGATAGTGGATTTGCTATCAGTGCTCGAAACTTTATTAAACGAATTGCTAACTGCTGTTCCAGAGAGTTCAGCCTGAAATTTCTCCAGGAACATCAAGTTCAGAGGGCAAGAATTCATAATTGAAAAGGGCAGAGCTACGTGATTACCTGGGAAGAAACCGATGCACCGGGAGCTCGATTCACCATCGGCCTGAACCTCGCTGTTTTTGGTCTGATGGCAGCAACTTCTGTATCGGGAGCAAAATCATCAGAGGGTGAAGAATTGATGGCACCCGCAAGCAACTCTGAGAAAGACCTGAAATTTGAGCAGCTAGGCCTGGAAGCTACTGGTTTTGCTATAACCACCCTCTCTGATTCCTTGATCTCCATTTTCATTAAATATCTGGGATTTCAATTACTGGAATTATATTCACGGAAAATATGATTTGATGACTAAATTTACAAGAAGGAAGAATAGACCTGGGCCATAAATAACACAAAAATCATCATCCATGACTCATTGTGTACTATCTCAATATATAATAGCATTGAACCGGAGACACCTGCTCTCATTCCGTATATTCAGGGATGGGATGGGATGGGAAAAATCAACACATTTGTTTAATGTAAAAGAATCTCATAGAAAAACCCTCTGAATGACAGGGACTTGAATGAATCTTTTGTCTCTGGTTGCATAAAAAACCTTTTCAGTCTCCACAATCTCAGAACTTGCTTGTGTTCTGCGAAAGCAATGCTTTCCATCAACATGAAGAAAAACTTCAAATTTTGCTTTGACTGCTCAATTATTGTTGCAAATTCACACACTACAATCAGGAAAACATCACATCACACATCTACTATTGCGATTTCCCCTTGCAATGACTACTTAAGGTTACCTAATCCGCGAGAAGCTCAGGCTGTATCATTTGGTCGCTTCTGATATTCCACCAGTGACCATGAATCTTCATATTTACCTTCCTAAAACAATAAAATGTGGGATATAGGCTGGAGAAGCAGGTGATGGGAAGCATAAGAAAATATGGGATTGTTTCCTATAAACCATCAGCATCTCGTAAGCGTTTAAGCTCCCCAGCTTGCAAAATACATTCATCTGGACATGGGTGCACTTCTAATCTCTAGGTTCTCAAATTAGTCAAATCTATAACCAATTTTTTTTTTTTAATAAAAAAATTATTCGAAAGAAAAGGAAAAAAGGATCCAGAAAGATAGGATCGTTTTTACAAGTACTGGCTCCCAAAAACTACAGCAAAATTCAAGTACTGTAATGAAAGTGTTTATCTTTAAGAGTTCGTGGAACTGCCATTAAAACCAGTATAGTTTCTAGCATTAAATAAAAAAATTCTCCGTAATCTGAAAAAAAGGAATGTAGAAAAAATTGAAAGCCCAGAAATCTTAAGAAGAGAGAGGACATGATGAACACAAACCATAGACTGGTTTTAGCTAAAATTAACAAGGCAGAAAAGAGTGTGAGAGGTAGTGGAAACTAACCAGAATGGCAATGAGTAAGAAACTAGTGAGGAGTTTCAAGGCTTCCGCAAGATCTCATTTACTACTATCTCAGCTCACAACACTAATCAATCTATAACCTGCATTTGCAGAGCCAAGAAGATCGTGAGAAAATCACCAAACTTTTGGTAAAGAAACTGAAAGAGGTGACACAGAACGAGAG
The DNA here is from genome assembly GCA_029228605.1 of Salix koriyanagi. Taxonomy (NCBI): domain Eukaryota; kingdom Viridiplantae; phylum Streptophyta; class Magnoliopsida; order Malpighiales; family Salicaceae; genus Salix; species Salix koriyanagi. Next base: position 11,295,413 of record CM055332.1, read on the forward strand.
AACTTGACCTTGGACACAATTCAACAGATGACAAGTGATTCTTTCAGACTTGTATTTCTAGAGATATATAGCATGATGATCACCAGCTTCTCTTTTTAATCTACTACTCTTTGTTTTCCAGCCAAGAAACAAACCTCCAAAAAAAGAGCATTCTCTCTAGTTTTTGAAGGAGTAATAAGGTAGCTGAACACCATGAACAGTTCTCTTTGTTAAAAAGCCATGAGAGAGAGAGAGAGAGAGAGAGAGAGAATATGTGCTGGCTTCAATGGCTCTGCAAGTGAACTGTGAGGCAATATTTGCGCGTTGGGCTTAACTCTTAAGAAGAACAGGCTGCAGGAAGCGGAATGAGGGAAAATCCCAACTAACTTTTTTATTATTTATTTATTTATTTTACGTGAATAGTTGTTTTTTATACAACATTTTTTTATCATGGTGCATTAAATATACTAAAATACTCATATTTTTAATGTGTATTTATTATTGTATACGTACATTTATGGCACTGGTAGTGAGACTGGAACAGTAAAATGACTTTCCAGCACATAAGATATTTGGTGGTGGGGGAGAGGATATAATAGTCTTTTCATCGTTATTTGTACACTAAAATTACTAGAGGCAGAAATCTAAACACTCAAAAGCAGCTATACTTTCAACTTTTTTTGTTTGTTTTTGCTTATTAAAATTACCTCATTACCTATAATTAAAATTGTTTTTGCTTGAGAGTCAAGTGGTTTTTTTTATCCTTTTGTAATTACCATTTTTTTAAATGGACACTTTAGTATTTTAGTGTAAATAAAATATTATTTAACTTGAAAATAGTAGTTGCGCGTGGGTTTTCTATGTTTTTTTGAATGCGTATATGACTTTGTTTGGTGGCCAAACTTTGAATTCCATGAATATGTTTTAGTGTTTGTTTGAGAATATGTTTGAGGTTGCTTTTAAAATTATATTTTGTTCATAAATACATCAAAATAATTTTTATTTTATTTTTTAAAAATTATTTTTGACATCAGCATATGAAAATGATTTAAGATCACCAAATTTTTATAATTTAAAGTAAAATAAATTCATTCTTTTTCAAAAACATTGTTAAAATACAATGTCAAATAGGATTTCAATCATCACGATATCGCTTTCATTCTTGGGCACCATGTGTGACGATAATATATCAAGTTTTGCGCCATCTGTTAGGGTTTTTTCTTTGTCCTCTCTCCTCCTCAATTCCAAGCAACCATATAATTTATTTTATTTTATTTTATTTTATTTTCTTCATATAATTGGAATTTGCTTTTGATTTATTCATCCTATGGTTTTTTTACCTTTTGGATTTAGTCTCTTTTCTTCTTATTTTGATTTTTTTTAATTATTGTCTTGATTAAATTATCTTTTCAATTTTATCTCTTGATATTTTAGTTCATTTTATTTTATGTCAGATTTGATCTTTATTCTGTTTTTAGTTTTGTTGATTGCTGTTTATTTTGTTTTTAGTTTTTTTGACTGAAATTTTCTTTTTTGATTTTATCCCTCGATATTTTATTGATCAAGATTTTGTTAACTTTTTAGGTCACGGGTATAGAGCATTAGACCGAGATGGCTTATGTTTTTTTGCTAATACCATTCTTTTTTAAGATTTATCATGATCTCATATGTCTAGTAATGAGTTTCGTGTGATAATTTGACCAAGACAATATTTTAAAAAAAAATATTAATTATTGTTGCAATTTTTTTTATCAAATTAATCAAAATTCAACCTTTTTTTTTACTTTCTTTTAAAAGCATAACTCCCATCATTTGTTTTTTCCATGTTGCAAAAAAAAAGAAGGTATTACCATTGCGTTTGCGAGGACCACCAATCTAATAATTTCCTATTCTGGATATAGCATACGTGTCCGGCAGGGGATTAGATTAGTTCTTTGTTTGTGGATTATTTCAATATTACAAGACTTTTTGAAGTGAGAGAGGGCTCTCCATGAATATTCTTTGTTTTCTTTATTGCAGTAGCTATTATTTTTTAAATTTATTTTAATATCATCCCATCAAGATAATTTAAAAATATTAAAAATAATTTAATTTAAATAAAAAATATTTTTTCTAAAATTACTTTCTGAAATGAAAAAAACAAATTCCGTATATAAGATTATACAAGAGATGGTACGGCCAACTAACTGTCTATATTCTGCGTTGACCTGTTTGCTACTCCATGCCTTCGAATAAAATTTGCATAACCCACTTTCATCACCGGAGCGTGAACCCCAACTTCTTGCTGATCTGGTCAGTTATCACCAGGAGGGCACTTGTCTAAAACCACTCAAAATCTTGTCATCCGCGGATGTGGCCTGAGCCTATCCAGTTGATTCTTGACACCCCAGCGTCTTAATGGGTCCCCCCTTGTTAATGATACAATTTTTTCGAGAGTTGAAGACGCTGTTTTTTGTATTTTAAATATATATACATATTTTTTAGTATTTTCAAATCATTTTATACATATTAATATTTAAAAATAAGTTAAAAAAATATTATTTTAATATATTTTTAAATGCAAAACATTTTAAAAACTAACGAGTTATCGTTATCAAGAAAGTATCTCACTAAGAGATTAAGTTATTAGGTGAGGTTCTTATAATATGATTTATATTATTCTTCAACATATCATCTCAAGTGAAAGTCTTTTGAGTTTGAAACTTACACTATCTTGTGCTTGATTTTTATCAAATAGAATGAGGTAAGATTCGAACTCGTGACCGTTGGGTCAACAAGATTCTGATACCATGTCAAGGAACTATCTCATCTATATGTTTGAAACTTGCACAGACTTATACTATTTTGTGCTTGATTTTTATCAAATAAAATGAGAATAGTGAAATTTAAACTCGTGACTACTGGGTCAACAAGATTTTAATACCATATCAAGGAATCATTTCAACTAAAAATTTAAACTATTAAGTAAAATCCCAAAATATAATTTATATTATTATGTTGGAACAACTGTTTCCCATCATTTTTCATGTCAAAAACAAAAGTGAAGGAGCAGTGCAATCAACAATAGTGTCCGTTGCAAGCACGCTAACCAGCCAGTATCTACCATGGGAGAGAGGAGGACGGTCGTGATAGCTACAACTAACAGCCACATATACTTGCCAATGGGATCTTGATCATTCAGCGCGATAAATAAAACACCAGAGCCCGCCGTGTTCATCTGGGCTCCTCTTCTAACATCATCCTAGTCACTTTGGTCGCTGTGAGATTTTGAAGCTATCAGATTAAGTGAAGTCAGCTGTTGTTTTTTCTTCTTCTTTGAAATAATTCTGGGATCGAGCAGTGGCAGCCCCTACATTCTCCGGCGACGCAGCTCTCGCTTCCTCCAATCAGGCATCGTTTTGTTGCGTCTAACGACTAACATATTGGACTTTAGTATATACAATTTGGCACAAAGCTACAATTTGTATGCAAGATTACTCAACATACAACGGTAAGTGGCTTAGCTTTATCTTGATTAATTCAACCGTTACCTTTGAAAAATATATGCTTCATGCATGCATGTGGCAATTGAAATCAACGTGCGTGAATCATTTCTATATATATATATATATATATATATATATATATTATAATGTTAGTGTTTATTTCACATGGTTATTATAAATTAAAAGTTATAATCTTCATAACTTTCACCAAACACTACCAAGCAAATATGGAAGCCCTTCAAATCACCGATCAAATCAAGTGCAAGCTGGTGCTTGCGAGCGATTACGTTGCGTGGTGTGAAATAAAGACCTCACCATCATCGTACGAGGTAGAAAGAAGCAGATTAATGAATTTCTTGTGATGTAAGGGAAATTTCAATGGAAAAAGTTATTTTGGAGAGTTAAATTTGTAAAATGGATTTTTGAATAGTATATATATAGTTTTTTTTGTTGATGTGTACTTCAATAGTAAAAGTCATTTTGAAGAACTATTTTTTTATATTATTTAAAATAAAGTTCAATTCTTTTTTATATAGATTAATTATGCAATTAATTATATAATTAATAGGAGTAAATTATATAATTAAATAATTATTTTTAAAAAAACCCTCCAACAATAAAATTATTTTTTTAATTATATTTAAATTAAAAAATGAATTTAAATATAATTAAAAGACCTGCAATATTTGAAATTTAAGACACTTATATGTTTTTCAAGTAATTTGTATTTATTTTTTATGGTTGTTGTGTTTAAAGTTAATTAATGTTACTTACTATCTTTGAGTGTCAGAAAACTTAACAAAAAAAAATACATTAACAAATAACCAATAAGTTCAAACATAATTAATTAAAATACATTCCATTACAAATAATTCAATCAAATTAATACCCCTATTTTTTATGATAACTAATATTATTATAATTAATAATAATTATAACTAATTATTATTATTATTATAATTATAATTAATAATTAATATAATATAGTAATTACTATAATATAAACTCACCCCACCCATTTGTCCCCTTCATCTCAATCTCACTTTCAAAATTAAAAAAAACCCTACCCCATCTTTCTCTCCCCTTGGCCGCTGCCGCCCCTCCTGGAGACACTAAATAGAACAAGAACAGCTAAAATTTAAAAAAATTATCTTTGTCTCTCGGGATGCCTCTCCCATTGGACTTGCTCTAATAGGGAATTTTTTTTACCTATAATTTTAGGATGTAGTTTTGTGATTTTTAATACGATAATTATTAAAAACTTATATTAATTTTAAATTTTATAAAATTAATTAAAATATAACTGTCTTAATAAAAAAAAATCCCTGGATTTTGGGGGGTCGGATAAGTTACCACCCCGCCACCGAATTATATTTGAAGAGGCATCATTTAATTGGGTGGGCTACTAGCTAGTTATGACTCCAATCCTTCAACAAGCAACTACGTTTCATGATTCTCTGGTCAGTGATAGGATGGCTATCACCGACAGGGGCCTCATCATCAGACCTTTGAAACATGAAAAGTCTCGATCGACCAGGTGTCAAGCACAGGCAGTGTCATGGCCTTTTAAAGTGCCCTCCCATCAATATCTTCATAAATAGGGTACCCTACTCGTCCTGGCCATCTACTTTTAACTATCCACACACACACACTTGCTTACAGTAAAGGAGCTGAAATGTAAAATAACTAAAGTTTGAGATAAAATAAAAATTATCAAATGTTAATGGGAAAGGGGCTGTCAATTGTAATTTTTGTGACTTTTTTCTTCTTCTAATTTTGATCTTTTAAGTCATTCACATTGTGTACATTGCCTATCTCGGACCATAAGAAAATAATTTTTAGGATAAATTTGAAAAACAATACAGAATGTAAAAAGGAAGAAGATTGATTGATCGAAAACAGAAATTCACATTGTACATTGCCTATTTACGAATAACTGTTTGTGTGAGGATCTTGGATATCGCGTGGAGGATGTAGAAAATTTTGGTATCCACGCGCGGGCCTCCAAGCTGAAATTCCATGGCTAAGACTGGTAGCTGAATCATCTGCAGCACGTGCCACAGAACAGACAGCCATCACACCCCTTCGCAAACCAAGACACCATTTTAATTTAAATTCGTCAATTACTACTCCAATTTATACACCTAGGCTTTTTACAAAGATTTTTTCTAGAAAAGGAAATTCAAAAATCTTGAGAGAATATTATAGATTTTAAAAATAATATAATTCAAACACAACAACCATATTTTATCAAATTGTAAGACTTTATTTTTTGCACGTGTCTTTGCTTTTGCCTTTTCTTCTTTTCTTTTCCCCCCTTTCCGATGTGAAGTTGCTAGCCATTAGCAAAAGAACCACCTCTTGATTTATTATATCTTCCCATCACATCTTAGGTTTCAATTTGAGGTTTTATTGATATTATTTAAACAATTGAAATGGAAAGGTATTTTGAACATTTTTTTTTTTTTGGATAACGGTGGAAGCACGTGGCCCGGAAAGCGTACTTTGTAGGCCTAGGACACGCGTAAACCCCCGGCTGTCCCAGTGCGATATTTTGAACATTGATAGATATGGAAGTGTTATTTTTTTCTTTCACTTCGGTCCCTTAATTTTTCTTCTTGGAATGTGTCTTTTAATTCCAAAATTAGCACCCAATTACTTTAAATTTATTAGCTATTTAGAAAAGACGTTGAAAGTAGGTGATGAGTTTAATAAAAAAAAATTATTAGACCTGTTAATCCCAATTCGACCAACTATGACATAACATCAAGTTGTTCTTCATGCATTTTTCCTTAGAATACAAATACATTTTGATCCTTTGTCATCATTGATTTTTTATTTAATTTAAAATAAAATAAAATCCAATTTCGTTATTTTTTTTTATCACTTACCTTAAGCACAATTATACCTGATTAGGACCATGTTTTGACATGGATTCTAAATTTTATTTGTTGATTAAAGTTGATTGAGATTAATAAAGGATGATGAAGTTTTAAAATTTCAGCTAATTTTTTATAACTTTTTATTTATTTATTTCTAGATTTAATTTGATTTATGGTCAATTAATTATCCAACCAGGAAGAGAATAAGGGAAATGAAAGAGACATGCTATCTAGTTGGGTAACTTATTATGGTCATGTCTATTAGTTAAGTTATGAATTTTACATGTTAACCGAATCGATACATTTTTCATCATTTCTTTTTTCATTCCCTCATTTTTTTTTCATAATCTGTTTCTTTGACTATTATTTGTTTTCATATTTAAGTTAGGGTTAAACAAGACTAAAATTATAGAGTTTTTTTTTTTTAAAAAAAAACATATCACAATCTAATTTAGGTAACCAATTTGTTGTTTTCCACTTTGTCAATCAAGCCACAAAAAATATAAGAATCACTCTCATAAATTTTGTAAAAAAGACATTTCTAATTCTAGTTTATCAAAAAGATCTCGTCTTTAGGATTTACAAATAGTTTATATACTCGTGAATTTATAAACCTAACGGATCTATTATAGTGAAATGCTTTAACCCACTTCCAAAATTAAGCCAAAATCAAAAACTAAAAAGCCATAAACCTGATACAAACAACACTTGGATCTTAGCTGAAAACAAAGAATTCAGTAAGCCTAAACATTAGGAAAATAATAAAAATAACAAATCTGACACAAATTTAAGTTTTTGCATCTAATTAAACAAAATAACCTAAAATAGATATATTTCTTAGTTTAAATAATAACAAGAATGAAATCCTCATCCTAGAAATATTAGGATCTTTGTTGCCACTTTTATAAAGTTGAAAAGAATATTTGATCTTTAAGAAATATTTATTTAAATCCTAAACAACCATAGATATATCTAATGGATCCTTGGAACTCCTATTTTTTTTATTAGATTTATAGTTTTTGTTGAGTATATCTGTTTTAGAAACCTAACATATCATTCCTATACAAATTAAAAAACTAAATGAATTGGTTGTAACTAGACCATTGACTTACACTATGTTGTTGGTTGGTCAAATATTTCTTTAACATAGAAAAATATTTAGATGTTGCTAATGTTTTTTAGTAAAAGAAAGAATTTAAATTGTGTGAGGGTTCAATACTTCAATTGATATGACCTAACTGACTTTGCAGGTCTAAAAGCACCCTAAATCAGTAAAAATATAGTTTGACACAAAAAAGTTTTTTAAGAAAACATATTTTTTTTTATATTAGGATAACAACATATTAGATTGACTTTAACCAACCATTGTTAACATGTAAAATCCGTGACCTAGGTTTTGAGACAATGACAACCTCATAAAAAGCAAATTAAAACCAATTATAAAACATATTTTCCAATCAACCAAATGTCAAAAGAATAAAATTGAAAAATAAATCAATTAAAAAATAACATAAAAAAAAAAACTTGACTTAACTTGTCAAACTCGCAGTTCGAGTAATGAAATTGAGATAACCCCATAAAATAAAATCAAATAAATTATGAAGTTCAATTTTTAATTAGTCAAATGTTGAAAAAAGAGCATGAAAACATCTCAAATTAATCTACCAAACTCATGATATGAGTTATGAGACTCGGATAACCTCACAGAAACAAATAACCTAATTTAACTCGTATTAACTTTTCAAATTCATAACTATGATTAATGACATTTGGATAATTCCATAAAAGGCAAATCAAAACAAAATCTTAAATTAAATTCTCAATCGATCATGTCAGAACTAATGTTGATTGATGAGACTTATAAAATCTTATTAAAAAAATGACATAAAAAATAAATCAAGTCAACATGATCAATTCGTTAAACATTATTATAGTGTCATGAGACTAGGATAACCACATAAAATCAAACTAAAATAAATCATAAAACTCAATTATCAATAAAAAAAACAATATTAAATGATAATATTAGAAAACAAATCAATTAACAAGAAAAAAATTAGTCAACTAGATTAATCTTCCATAACCTGAAACCTTAGTCATGAGACAGAGACAACATAGTAAAAAATCAAACCCAATATTAAAGGATATGAGATCAAGATAACCCTTTGAAAAAAAATGAAACTTGATTTAACCAAGATTAAAATACCAAAACCCGCAATCTTGAGCATGAGGATATCCCTAGATAAAAGAAATAAAAAACTAACTCGTGTCAACTTGGGATTAACCTATTAAGCATTATTCTCGAGTCATGAGATCAAAATAACTAATAGAAAGAAAAATAAAATAAATCATAAAAACTAATTCTCAATTAACCTATTAAGAAGGGATGGAATTAGAAAAAAAAGAAAAGTAAACCTATTTAACCGGATTAACTCATCAAATATATAATCCATGCTATGAAAAGAGATAACCTAACAAAAAAAAATCAATTTTAAAAAGTAAAATTAAAAAAAAAGTATTAATTGTGCAGGGACACATTTTAGGAAAGTATTTATCCATTCATACACTATTGTCTCCTGATATTTTATTGTATTGTCAATTTTTATCCCCCTCTTCCAAATATTTTGTCTAACATGTTTGTTTTATTGGGATTATATCCTCTTAATCTATTTGAATACAGACAATTGACAGATCATACAATGCTAGTGCGCTACAAATGGCACACCTCATTCACCACCACCAGTGTCAGTTTACCTTTTATATGTACGGATTTCACCTTTTCCATGCGTTATTTTAGATCAATTTTATAAAATAAATTTGAAAATTAATTGCAGATTAATTTTTAGAAATAAAATTTAAATTGTAATTGAAAGGAATATTGAAAGTTAAAGCTCGGAGACAAATATGTTATTTTCCCAATTTCATAATAAAATCCTCTCAATAAAATCCTCTTTATATATATATATATATATATATATATATATATATATATATATATATATATATATATATTTGAGAAGTAAAACTAGAGAAAAGACAAGTAAATTGTATCCAGCTCGATATCAAAGTCTCTTAAATAATCTAAAAGGTTATGATAATATAATAGTTGGATTTTTCCCTCACCCCTAATATATATAACTTTGTTATATATATATATATACTTTTTTTATTTAATATGAGTTTATTGAAGATTAAATTTTATAATTTATTTTGAATTTTTTATTGGGATATTCTAGCCTTATGATTTGGGTTGTGACTTGATTTTTTTTTAATTTAATCATTTAACATTAGATTGATTAGGAATTGAATTTTGTAATTTATTTTGATTTTGTTTTTTTATAGAGTTATCTTGGTCTCATGATACATTGTGCGAGTTTGACAAGTTAACTTAAGTTTACCGGAATTGTTTCTTAGGATCATGTTTTTCTTATTTAATTTTTATTCAATCTCATCCTTCAACAGTGAGTTGATTGAGAATTGAGTCTTATAATTTATTTATAATGTTTTTTAGGTTATCACAATTCCATGATCATGGTCATGAATTTGTCAAGTTAACCCAAGTTGATCCGGATTAATTCAATATGTTATTTTTTTAATATTAAATTTTTTTTATCTTAAATGTTTTAGTCAAATTATATTTTTATCGGTCTTTCAAATTATTTTGCACCACTAAGTCAATTGGTAATATTAAGTCAACTCCACATTATTCTTTCTATACTAAAAAATATAATGGTAATTTTTGAATATTTTTCATAGGTGTTTTTTTGTTTCATATAAATTAATTTTCTTGAAACTAGTTTCTAAACTTTCTTATTTTTATTTATTATTAAGAAAGTTTGATTAATAAAAAAACATTTTCTAATCAATGAAAAATTTTCAATACTAAGAAAATAATATCTTGAAACGTATCTTTATTTTAAATAAACATAATTCTTCAGCGTATTGTTGGTATGCATTAATAATGGATGGAGGCACAAAGTTATTATTATTTTTCTTAAATAAAATAAAATAAAATAAAATAAAATAAAAACAACCAGTACTCGGGAATCAGAACAAACATGGGCTTTGCATACCATCTGCCAAACATAAATAAACTTGGGCCTATTCAGACCATCTGCCGAGACAAAAACCCATGGGAGGGCAAGTAGACGTGGTGGTGCACGAGCATTTCCTCGCACGTTCTGACAACCCCATCTACAAATAAAATTACGATAATTTTTAATTAACAATATATTAAAATAATATTTTTTTAAATATATATATTTTATTATATTTTTAGTATTATCATATATAATAATAAAAAATATTTTCTCAAATCACTTATAAATATTTTTTTTGAAAAAACTTAAGTAGCACATATAGAGCGTCAAATATAACTATTTACCACTTATGATACAAAAAATAAGATATAAAAAGTGTATAAATATAAAATTAATAATTTATTATATCATATATTTAAATATATATTTTATTTATAAAATATAACTATACATATAATATAAATATTCTAAATATAATATCATAAACACATAACCATTTTTTGGTGTTTGGAGACCATTGAAAATAGTATTTATGGTATTCTAATTTAATGACACAATTTAAAAAAATATAATTATTGTATAATATAACTTCTTTTGTATTGGAATGCATTTTATAGAAATATTGTCTTAAATTAAAGTATTATATAACCAATATTAATATACTCTAATATATTATTTTCTATATAAATATTTTAGCAATTTATTATTTAATATATATTATACTTTAAAATATTTACTAATGCATTATTTTTTTTATCATATATAATAGAATATTATACGAATTTAGTTTTTAAATTTTTCATGTAAAGTGTTTTCAAATTTTTTAAATTGAATTAAAGCTCATGGGTTTCTTTAACCAGAAAATAAATTTCGTTGATTAATATTTTATAATACAGTGAAACATGAATACACACACACTGGTGTTGCAACTCGCAAGTGCCACGTGTAAATCCCGCCTGCCACTGAAAAAAAAACGTCTTTTAAAACAAAGAGCAACTACCCACCACCACCACCAAAACGGCAAAACCCCCTCACCTCTACAGCACCAACTCCATTGAAAGCAAAAGAGCACGCCTGTCTTTGAAGCTATGGCAGTTTTATCTCCCTCTACAGCGCTGTTAACAAAAACCCTCCATCCAAAGATTACTACCAACCACCGAGCTCCTATATTCATCAATAAATCCACAGCAAAGCATGAGTCCAACAAGATTATTAGAATTTGTTCGCCACAGCTAAGCAACACTAAAGCCTCTGCAATCTCTGGATCTCCAGGCAATTAGCATCTGTTTCTTGATGCATGTATACAATAATGTTTTTTCTTCTCTTTTTGAGTTGATCAATATAAGATTGAATGTTTGTGATGTGATCAATAGGAATCGAAGCTGGTTCTGGTTTAGTTAGTGAAGACACAACTAATATCTTGGATACCGTGGAAGTGCTTGATTTGAATGGAAACGCAATTCCAATTTCTGATTTGTGGAAAGATAGGAAAGCTGTTGTTGCATTTGCGCGGCACTTTGGGTAACTAAAATTTTCACCGCATCTCATCACCCTCCTTAAAAATACATGGTGTATTTTATTTTAATGTAAATTAATCAATATTTTTAATTTTCTTATGTAAATTCATTCGATTTCAGATGTGTACTTTGCCGGAAACGGGCTGATTATCTTGCAGCCAAGAAGGTAATTAAGGTTTATTGATTATCTTTGGGGCCTTATATCTATATCTATATCTATATATATATTGACAATGTGCCCTCTTCTATGTCAATAGGATATAATGGATGCATCTGGGGTGGCACTTATTTTAATTGGTCCTGGAAGTGTTGATCAGGTATATTTTTTCTCAATTTCTTTGCATAATTGCTTGTATAATCCATCAAGCACACCAGTTAAATGAATGTGGTATTGACTATAAACTGTATTTCCATTGTGTCGCCTATGTTGGCCAGCTATTTGTTGTTTTAACCATCACTGGTAACTTGGTGTAGGCAAAAACATTCTCTGAGCAAACTAAATTCAAAGGAGGTATGTAACTTTCAGATAGCATAGCCTTGACAACCATGTAGCAATCTGAGGCAAAATTTCATATGCCAAAGTAATTAATATGATTGGTCTTCTTCTAGCTGCAACGTAATGGCAAAACCACTTCTTCTTTTATCATTTTCCATTTCAGAAGTTTATGCAGATCCTAGCCATTCATCATACAAGGCATTACAATTTGTTTCTGGGGTTTCAACCACGTTTACTCCTAAAGTATGTGAACACAATCCATTGAAATCTTCCATGAGTAATTTAGTAGTACCTCCTTAATTTCAAAGTGTTTATGATCTACTGACGGATATCCCAAAATTATAAAGAACTAGTGACCAGCAGATGAGATGTCCAAAATTTTAGGATTTCTTTATTGTAAAGAGGCTTTCTCAAATCTGCAGGCAGGTCTTAAGATAATACAGTTATACATGGAAGGGTATCGACAAGACTGGAAACTTTCGTTTGAAGAGGACACTGTGGCTAAAGGTGGCTGGTATGTGATCCATCTTCTCGCAATCATAGTCACCATTATGAGATTCACAAGAAGTTACCTGAAACCGGAAGAACAAAATTTTACACTTGCCACATGGAGCATTGCTATCATGTCTAATATACATTTGGTCTCAATCAAAACTTTTAGGGTGGTCTTTAAGTAATCCTGAAAATCTTGTTTACAAATGTCAACTTGATTGATTCTCAGGCAGCAAGGTGGAATTATAGTCGCAGGTCCTGGTAAAACTAGTATCTCATACATCCACAAGGTTAGTGCCTAGACTTTTCCTTGTCTCTCTCATTCTAATTTAGCTAGTTAGTAGAGGATAGGAACTGTGTTGTTTCAAGTTTGAAGACATCTTGGTGGAGGAAAGTTTGAATGTCCAAATCACCATGGAGTCTTCATGGGGGCATGGCGTTATGTATAATTAAAACTTGGCTGGGCCTTAATTTGGAAACCTTATTACATTTTTTCCTGTAAATTAAGCTATATAAAAGGCCTGCGCACCTCTTATAAACTAAATCAATTTTAAGTCTTAATGCTAAAACGCAATGGATCATTGATTTAATTGTTTTTTTGTAATATAATGAAAGTTTCTGACTGGACAGGATAAAGAAGCAGGGGATGATCCAGATATTGAAGATATAATCAAAGCATGTTGCTAGGGAGAACACATTTTCTTTTTTGGTCACGGGGAAGAACACAGAATTAATTATAACATAATCTCTGTTGATTATCAAAACTAAACAATTAGTTATTGTATTATCAATAATTAATAGTTGATTTCTAACATCATAGTACTTCGCTTGAGTTTTGACGAAGTGTAAAGCAGACTTCAATGAAATCTGGGCCTTTTCACAACTATTTATAAGGCTTTGAAGGTTAAAGAAAAAGAGTCAGGCTGATAGTCCTTAAACTCCTACAAAACAAGTTCTCTGTGCGGTGTCCAGTTCTCTTTGTAGCAGCGGGGACCTTCGACGTTTAGTTTAGTAAGAATGTAGGGGAATTTTGACTTACAGGTTGTGTTGTATTTTGCAAGGATGGAAGATGAAGATATAAATGAGTGGGACGCGGGAGAAGAGAATGTGTTTTTTTTGTGTGTGTTTTTGAGTGAGTTGATGAATTGGATTCTTTACGTAGTGCCTAGTGATTCTTGAGAGTTGATTACCCATAAGAGGATAGATGTGTGAATAGACTAAGTAATTTATTTTAAGCATAATTATGTGGACAATATCTCCTAATAGTGAGTGGTTATATAGTGAATTGTAATTGTCAATAAATCATCTCACCTAAAAGTTTAGGCTATTAGGTGAGTTTCTAAAATATGATTTATATTATTATCTAACACACATTCTCAAGTAAAAGCCTTTTACGCTTGAAACTTGCACACAAGTATACACTACTTTGTACTTAATTTTTATCAAATAGAATGAGGGTGATGAGATTCAAACTTGTGACCGTTGAATTAATAAGGTTTTGATATCATATCAATGTATTCACCCTAAAAGTTTTGAACCCAGAAAAGTAGTATTGAATAGAAAGATCCCTTGAGTGTAGTAGGCAATCTCATATTCCAACTGAAAACGTCAGGTTATGTTGCTCTGATTATGAACTTTTTTTAAGAATCCTCACAGGCATTTAAAAGTCTTAAACGGCTTAAGAGCTAGCACAATCTGAGGATCAATAGATCCTAAGATCCATGACATCACTTTAGCATCTTTAACCTTCCATTTGAGCTAAGTTTAGAAGATCAGTTGGGGCAGGATCACTGCCATCAATATGTCCCTATAACTCTTTTCTTGTAACAAAGATATGAAATTGAAATTCCCAAGTTCCATAATTCTTTCCTGTGAAACACATACAAAAATATGAATTGGTGGTCATGATGCCTGTAACACAGAAAAGAGCCCATACCAAAATAATTACTTTCCCTAGAATGAAGAAAGTAGTTGTGTAATACAACTAGCCACCCCATATCAACAACCTTTACTAGATTGTTTCTACAACACCAAGATATCAATGCAGTATCATGAGTGAATCTGTAATGACTACTGATTCCAAAACCCCAAGAAAATTTGCCTAAATTGACCAAGAAAAAACTATTTAAGTTTTAGGCTATGATACCATGATAATTGTCAAGAATCTAATAATTTTGTATTGCCCCTCTTATGTGAGAATTCGATTCATTATAATCCTCATTAGCTAATTACATGGCTGAATTATAGTAATTACATCAATGTTGTTTAAACAAATAAGAAATTAAGATATACAGCTATAATACAAAATTCTTGTCATAAGTAGAGCTAAATATGGCATCTTGATAGCTTGATATATTCTGATTAACAGTGCGATGATATGGTTAGGTGGGCTAGGCTCTAGGCATCAACATCTCGTGACACATTATAGAGTGTCACATTACTTTCTCATGGGGAATGAGAGATAACTTAGGTTAAATCTAGATTTACTAATTATGTTTTAAGCGCAAAGGTGAAATTCAATATGATTATTTATTGAATCAAATATATTGTAGATTATATTCATTATGACTTTTAGGGTTTTTTTTCTATTATATCAAAAGGTGAAGCATAATTAATTGATAGGAGTATATTTTCTTTAAAAAACAGTAATGTCTTTATCACTTTTAAACAATGCAAAGCCTTGATTGAAAAGTAAATTGCTAAAAAGATTAAGCATTTAAGAATTGACAATTTAGAATTCTACCCAGGTGAGTTTGATGAGTTTTGCAAGAGTGAAAGAATTGTTAGACATCGTTTTATCATGAAAAAAAGCACCATAAAATAAGGTTTCATAATGTATAAAAATGATACTCTTAAAAAGAACACATTATATGTTTTTATAAGTTGGATTGTCAAAGGAATTTTATGTTGCAACAATTAACATTATTTGTTATATGGTGAGTAAATCTTTATAGATAATTTTAGAATTAAAGAATCTATGTGAAGTACAATCTTTTTTCATGTTAGTATTGTACTTATTACTTAAGTTTGTTACTTCTAAGTAAATGAAAATGTCACCTCCATCTTTGTGGTTGTGAGGGATTTGGAGAGGATAAACAAGACTTTTTTTTGTCTTTAAAAACTTTCTTGAATTCTAAAGTTCATTTAAAATTGAAGATATTCTTTAAAGTTTTAAAGAAAGGGAAACAATATTCTTTTATTAGTGAGATAATTTTGATTAAGGCTATTACTCTTCCTATAAGTCTTTGTATATCTATAATACACCGAGGTGAAATCATGTTCATTATAGAATTATTTTTCTTAAAATTAAACCTGATTCCTCCAATATCAATCATAAAACCCGAAAATCTTCCTTTTTATCTCAAAAGTGTATTTTGCAAGGTTTACATTTATTTGATGCATGTGTAGGACAAAAAGATCTTTTATAAGTCATAAAGGTGCTATTAAAAAGTTCATGCTCTTTATTATGATGTTGGCAATATAGGCCTCTATATTTTTACGCAATTGACATTTGAAAAATTTGTTCATCATATATTGATAAGTTACCTTAATATTCTTCATACTAAAAAAAACATAGCCGGATAGAAGAAAAAAATATTTCTATCTGTTATGAGTAATGTCTATTTTTTATCATCTAGATGTATAAGTATCTAGTGGTACCCTAATTTAGCATTCGTGGAACTTAGACTCTATAACTTAGTCATTGAGTCCACCAACCTATTAGCATTTGAAAGTGAGAAGTTATATTTATAACACATTTTATTAAAGTTAGTAAAGTTTACATATATACGTCATTTCCCATTTTAATTCTTAATCATGACTATGTTAGTTAGCCATTATAGTACATCACTTTATGAATAAACCCAACATCTAATAATTTATCTATTTCTTTTAAAATAGTTTTTTTGTCTTTATTTTTTAAAATTCCTCTTCTTTTTTTACTAGGGAGAAAGATAGACACACATTCATCCAAATACGAGTTATTTCTAAGTTTATGCTAGGCATGCATGATGACTTGAATGCAAAGTTATGTTTTTTAATATTAAAAAGTTTCGACAAAGATTTTTTTTTGCTCATGATACAAAGTGGAACCAATTTTGGTATTGTATTTGTATTAGAACATGAATAGAGTCGACCCATTTTCAATTAATTCATAGTTTATGTTCTTAGCTCACCCTTTTTTTTTTCAATAAATGTTATTTTGGTTCACCCATAAAGTGTTTTTTCCTTTTCAAGCATGTCATGGCGGTGCACCTTTTAGAGACCAATTGATTTTCTTTCATATTAATAACTCCTTTTATTTTATAGGGAACTCCATGATCAAATACTTAGTACTTATCACTACATTGATCTTGTAAAGAAATGATAATCCTAATATAACATTATATATTATATTCATCCTGATAACCATGAAAGTATGTTGAAGCATAAAATATTCAAGGTATATTCCAATGGTAATGGGGAGGTTCATTGTATATTCCAATAACATGTCTCTCCCTTAAATCCCAATAAAAATATTTTTACTAGAGTTAGTTTATATGGTTTTACACCCATTTGTATAATAAAATTCTTAGAGAGGATATTGACAGTGCACCTTATAATTAGACAATATTTAGAGATGACTAAAGCTTTTTTATGGGAGAAAAATGTCATTTTCTTTATATTTTTAATGCAAACACATTATGCTCATAACAAGGATTTTGTATTCTTGACAAAAGTAATTGTTTTCCATAAGCTTTCTTTCACCTGCTATGATTTCTCCAATGATCATATTGATTTCTAGTAATGACTTAGGAGAACATGAACATTTCTTTCTTGTTTCTCATATTTTTTTTAATATTTTTTACATAATATTAGAGATACCCCATGTTAATAAGTATTTTTTAAAAAATAAATAAATTTAAGAGCATAATATTCATTTGTATCATACCCCTTATCGTTGTGGAAAATATTATATTTCATTTAAGTTTCTCTTATTAAGGTTCCCTTTTATAGGGGATAGGTATTGCACATTATAATAGTTTAAAGGAGTGGTCATAAGTTATGGGTATATGAGCTTGCTATGTTTTCTCCATTTATATGTATATGAATTTTTTTTATAAATTTTTGTGTATTAAAGAGACTTCTATCTAGGAGTGCATAAAGTCATCTCTATAAGTAATTATGTACCTTTATTGATTAGATCTTTTGTTTCTACTGGTTTTAGCAAATATTTAACTTTAAATATCTCTCTGTTAAATCTTTTTAGGTATGCTCTGGTTTTTGTTCCTTTATTTTTTAGTAATGGTAGAGAGTTTTGTTGAATTTTTTTTGTAAATGATTGTTTTGAAATGAGTAATCAATTTTATTATATAAATAAGAGAAACCAAATATGGAATCATGTTTTAACTATGATACCAAGCTTATAAAGAACCATGAAATATGGTTGCAAGAATTTTCCACTCTATACTGATATCTTGTATCACCAACTCAAGATTGTTTCTCATGTTTTGCACATGTTTTTTAGGGTCTGATAAACCATCTTGTAGTCTAGATTTATTTTTGTGGTTGCAAAGTATTGAGGTAGACAAATAATTAACACATTGAAGCATAAAGAATAATCTATTATTTGGTGTGTAAGGCTTTTATCTTTACCTTATCATAGTCTTTTATGTTCTGGGCTATTTAAATGAATCTATATAAAGCAATGATAATGATGAGTATGACTCATTGTGGCATTTGTCTCTTGATTTAAGAAAAAGAAGGATTTTGTCTTTTCATGGTGGTGAGATCTACTTCTTGGCATGATAATAGTGTGACAATATTCTTATTTTCTATATTGTGCATAACTTTATCTAGTTTTTTTTAGGAAATAAACCTGCATATGAATATGTTAATACTAATAGTATGTAATATGAATTTTATATCTAATTAACAAAAATAGGTAAATATTAACATAATTATTCTTAAAAATAGGTTAATTTCATTTTGTGTCTATTTATGCTTCACATTAATTCTTAAATATTATAAAATAATCTTTTTAAATTACACTTAATCAATGTAGTACCTAACTTAATAATTGGCTTGTGCTATTTTATAAATCAAACCAAAAAGTTTTTGAATGTATGAAAAAGAATTTCTAGGTTGCGAGGAACTTTTTGGTAGTGTCACTAAACGTTATTTAGTGGATCAATCTTAAAATCTTTCTACCTAATTCCTTAACTTGCTTATAAATCAAAGTAAACCTTGCAGGAGTTGGTCTAACATGACGTGGTTGACATGGACGACCAATAAAAACATGTTTGGGTTAAAAAGTCAAGATAATATCATTTTTTTTTATTGATATTAAGATGAAAATGTATTGGATTAAATTGGGTTAGAAGACCAATTTAGGTTAACCCATCAAACTCATAATATGGGTCATGAGCTATATTGAGTTTAGGAACTTTAGTTAACTCGTTAAACCAATAACCTAAGTCATAGACTCCACTAATTTTAATAACTTTATTTTATAAAACTATTTTGTATCTGATTATATGATAACAAAATAAGACGATTGCAATATCAATTACTAACTCAACATTGAGATGTTTGTTTGAGAGTTCGATAACATTATACAAAGCAACTTGAAATAAATTATAAAATTCAATCTCAATCAACCCAAGTTAATTGAAATAAAATTATGAAGTTTAATTTCCAGTCGTTCTAGTGTTAAAGGTAAAATTAAAAAAAAAATCAATAACAAAATTTAAGGACAAACAAAATACAAAATAGAAAAAAAAATCCAAATCACTACGATTAATAGACTAATGTTAAAAATATTTTAATAAAGGTAAGAGACACCCAGAGTATACAGTTGATCATTGGAAGGTAAAGGCAATTATTTTTTCTTGATAAAGTCTGTCTGTCTACCCTCTCTAAACATCCAACTAGTGCTGAGTGCACACTTCAGTTCAATCCAGATAAAGAAATCCAATTTTTCAGCAGGAAAATTACAGAAGCAAAAACACAGTATACTGTCAACAAATGGAGGCCATTCTAATGCTCATTAACCTACTTCACAGGTCTGAAGGGAAGAACTTTTTCCTCTTGTCTTCAAATTCTTGTAGTGACGAGGCCTTGGCAAAATGTACCCCGCTATATGCAAGACTATTTATTAATCTCGGTGGACGGCCAAACAGGTCTCACAAGATATACATACACACTTGCTTGGTTGAAGGCCAAATCGTCAATAGGATAGAAACAGCCATTGCTAATGAGGTCAGTAGTCATCAGGGTTCGCCATTCTTGGACCTTGAAAATCAGTAGTAGGAAGCTTTCTTCTATCATCATAGACTCTCCCTTGGTGTGGCTGCCGCAGTTTGTCTCAGAATGAACTTCCAAGCATGTGCAGAAAGATAAAGCAGGCATGTTTATTTGATTTTAGTGATGCAGCAAGAATTCCAGCCAACATCACCACGTTACTGCAAAGAAAGATGTGAAGAGGAAGTTATTGCCTAGAGAAGCTAGGAAATGAAATGAAATAAAATAAAATAAAATAAATAACAAAAAACGTACAAGTCAGCAAAATGCAAGTAGTTCAACATGCTATATCACTGGTCTGATTCAGGGCAGAAACTCCCACTGTTTTGGTATTGACATCATATGATGACATGACCTTCCTCTGAATCAACCAAGGAGGTAAACTAGCCAAGGTTACAGAACTATCATTGAAGAATCTATAAAAATAAAATATGTAAACTAGAAAATATATTAAACTTGTTCAAAGATATTTCATAGGAATTTTTTTCCTGGGCCTTTTGTTCTATTCAGAATCTTTTAGTTGTACACCAAACTATGTGCACATTCAGGAATGAAAAAAATACAAAGAGATAGATGCAAACGCTAATGCTTATCTCTTGTTTCCACATGCATTATTCTTGTCGCATTTTATCCACAATGTTTATTTTGTCTGCATCGCGCAGAATAATTCTTTTGACACCACATTATACCTTCAAGTTATATATGTGGTGTCTTATGATTTAAATGTGATAAACATCTGCAGATTTTCATCTTACCTTGTCAAAATAAGTGAGGAATATCTGCAATAGCAGGTTATAATCGAAAATAATTGCAGAGCCTGCAACTTTATCAGGACTTGAAGAGAAAGGGAGGCAAAAAAACAGAAGCCAAAAGGCCTGATAAACTTTTAATGGCAATCCACGCTTTGCTATACTTTCAACATTTTCTATCTTCATTTATATTCCCCCTCTAGACAATTTTCCATCACATCATTTAACATTCCTTTTGAAGCAGCCCCATAAATTCACCTAGACAAAGCTTCTACACAGATCTTTTACAGAGAGAAATGACCACCAGAAGTTTTACACGGATGAAACTTCCATGTTACAACAAAGCAATGTTTTCTCCGTAGAGAATGTTAGGGCAAGTTCTCAACATCATGGGAAAAAAAAAAAAGAAATCTACCATGTTAACACTTCAGCATTGAATGAAACTTCAGCTATTGCCATAATGCTCAGATTGTGGTTGCAATATATCATCACATGTACGAATTCTTTCAATGAGCCAAAATAAGTAGCAAAATGCATGCATGCCGGTAAGAGCTGCTATGAACATACTTACAAAACATCAACACTTACATATGGCTCGAAATCAGGGCTAGACAAGTTAACAGTGAGGTTCCTCATCAGTAACAAAACCTACAAGACAACAAAAGGAATTATATACAGAGCACATTGGTAAAATCAGGAAAATCAGAAAGTATACACGCCAAGGTTATGTTTAACTGACACCATGTTGGGAAAAAAGGTGCAATCTTGAACTATTTTGAGAACTCCACTAACACACTAATGCTACACAACATCATAGCAGATGGAAACTTTAGTGATATAGACATGATTGTGCAGAATACTAATGGCATCTCTCTCTGTATAGACTTCCACTACAATAATGAACCACTTCTCACCGCATATCTAATTTTCTCTATTATGATTATACAAATACTTATCTTTGCATGGTATCATTGGAAAAAGAGGCATATCAAATTCAATTCAACTTACAGTTTCAAAATTTATAGGGTCCATTTCTTGCAGCTTTTTCACATGCCCTTTTGTGTCAGGATCAAAGACACTTCCAATGAAGCTATATACTTCAGCAAAATCTGGTATACCTGCAGACAATAGGTAAAAAGTAAGAGCTCTTTTTTCTTTTCTTCTTTTTCTGAGTTTGAGGTCAGTATCAGTGGAAAATTAACAACTTTAGTCTTGTGTATCACAGAATACCATGAAGAACAGGCGCTAGCTTCCCTTGTTTTGGCATCTCAGCACTTGGCGATGTTCTACTTGAGGTCCCAAGGCCACTGACAGTATTGTTACCAACCCTTGATACGCACTTTGGTCCAATATCAGCTGAATCAGCAAGGTTGTGAGCCATAAGTGCTGGAAAGTTCCCTCTAGTACTGATATGATAGCGAGAAGATAAGAAATGAATAAGTATGCACACCTTCAGCTCCGTGAAGATTAGCAAGTTCATCTTGTGAGGGCATGATTTTGCTTGTAGCGGAGTTTATTAACATTGAAGTTTCATCCCATGAAGCATGTCCTGGTGCATAGGTGTTCATTGATGAAGGGTAAGCCATGGTTGCTGGGAGCGGCATTAAAACTGCAATAATTAATAAACAGCATGGCAGACTGTCATGAATGCAGTTTTAAAGTGCAGTCGCATTTATCATCATATTCCATGAGAAAGGTCAAACCATTTTTCGACGCCTTCTGCGGGTAAGGATGCGAGGCTTTGCGTTTAGGGCGAGGAGGAGGAACATGCGCAATTGTACCATTCTTTTGGACCTTCAAAAAGTATTTCTGGGCATGACTCCGAATCTGCAAATGTATATAATCAGTAGAGAACATAATAGATACGTTAATCTGCAAAGCGAAAACACTGTCTGATTCAGACCTGGATCACCGTCTTTGAACCCACAAAATCTTCAATCTTTTTCCAGTCACGATCGAACCTGAATGAAGAGAACAGGTAAGTAGGAGTAATAGTAGATAAGCATGGTACAGAATCAAGAAGCATTTGATTAGCAATTTGAAGAGTGAAAGTTCAGAACGTGCTGCGGTGTAAAATTATAATTTGCTTTTAACAAACAGAATTTCTATCAATTCAAAGGTACTTCTAACACCATCAAATTGTCAAAAAAATTAAGAAGCAAGAGCATCAAATCAAAGTCAGTGGTTAAAACAAGATTAAAAGGAATAACAATGATTAACAAACAGTACTTGTTTTCCTTTTCTTTCTTATTTTGAATTTCCAAGAGGGAGAACTAAAGATACGAGGAGAGCGAGAGAGTAGTTGTAGAAACAAAAGCGAAAAGGAAACTTACAATTGAAGGGCTTCAAGGAACTTGTCATGCTCTTCTTCAGTCCAACTCTCACGAGACTTGGAAATTGTATAAGGTTTTCTAACTTTCTTGCCTGACCCATCGCTGCTAGCTGCTGTTGCTGTGCCTGTACCTGTGCCTGCTCCTGTAGCTGGTGGTGTTGATGATGATGTAGGCGTAGCCATTGATGGAGAAGGACCAGCAGAATTCGCACCAGTTGCGGCCCCCGCTCCCGCTGTTGAAGCAGAAGCCGAAGCCGAAGCCGAAGCTGAAGCTGAGAGGAGGAGTTGGTGTTCATAATCATGTACAGCTACTCCGTTTCCAGCTTTGTGGAGATTGGAAAGACAGAAAAGAACCGCTGTCCGTCACTGCGTTGATTCGTGAAGGCAGAGCGGACAAAAAACGGCAAACTCTCTCTCTCTCTCTCTTTCTGTGTTGAGGAGGATGCTGTCCTGTGTGGCTGTAACAGAGCTTGTATTTTAGACCTTTCAATTAATCGTCTACTTGACTTCCTTGCCTACGCCGATTTTTTATTGTCGTCTCTTATTAACTATCTCTCTCACCCATCTATTCTTTGTCGTCGAATCTAATGATGTGAATTAAAAGTTTAGATATAATAATATTAATTTTAAAATATGTGGTGAAATAATGTATATTTATATTGTACAATGTCATGAGATTTAAATTTAAATATATTTTTAGATCATAAAATACAAAGATGACAGCTATTTTTTTTTTATAAAGCATTTTAAAAAATTCACCAAAAACTAGTTTATTTTCTCTTTAAAATAATAAAAAGTCAAACACATCCTAGTCTTTAAGCATACTTAAATGTTTTTTTGTTAAAAGTTCATTGTTGTTTTGGAAGCAAATCCTTAGCTTTTTTTTATAGTCTACGAGAAAGGTAAAGACACTTCATTGTTATGAATTTGTTTTTGATTTGATTGAAATAAAATCATTGTTTAGGTTGAATTTAGGGTAAATTTAGGTTTTGTTAAATTAATAATAAATTAGTTGAGAATACCATATATGAAAGCTAATTTGATATAATAAACCTAAAAATAAAATTTTCTCAGTTCTATTTCTCTTCTCCGATTTCTCCATCCTGTTAAAATCTCTCGTAGGAGATTAGAGAAGTAGAAGTAATTCAAGAATAATATTAATTATTTTTTGAAAATTTATAGAATTAATTAAAAAAACACTAGTCAAACAATTCATATAAATACCATAATATTTGCCAACATAATTCATAAAAAAGAAAATAAAATAAAAATGGAGGATTCCCTCTTATCCGCTTCGCAACTTCGGAAAGCAACTTTGATGTGGTAGAGCTCCGGACGGGGAGAAGCAGTCATTTTATTAAAATCGACAGCGCCGCCGATGTTCAAGAAACGTACCGCCATTAATCGGCAGACCGAGATGGAAGCGGGCCCCTGAGAGATTTGAGACAGCAACGTCGGAGTTTTTCGTAGTCCACTAATCCTAGAAACCCTATTCAAGATTTGAGCCGTGCAGTGTTTCTTCTTCGTCAAGGAAGGAGGGTGGTGGCTGGCATTTAAAGGCTCGTCGAGTCACACGACCCTATTCAAGATCCAACGGCTGAGGACTGATCATCCCTTTCCTCTGGGACAACGTCACCCCCCAATCAAGCCCTGACTGCTAAAAAAAACAAACCTTTTTTCCTCGCCAAACCTTTTCAAATCCAAGGATCAAGTGACACCTGGTTGCTCGATCTCCTCTTGAAAAGAAGAGACTTTTCTATTGGCGGTATTTTTCGCTCACCTGCCGACCACGATGAAGCATGGATGGGGACTCGAGAAAATTAGGGCGTAGAAGAAACTCGGCAGATGATGTTTCGGCCCTCCAGATTTTGTGCTGCCACCTGCATCACATGGGATGGGCCTGTTAGAATTGAGCTCGGCCGTACGGTCACTCAGACAAAGCACAGTCATTCATGATTCACTCATTTTGGCGCTCTATTTTTTAAATATTTTTGAAAAAATAGTATTTTTAAACTATTTTCATGTGTTACGTTGATGCTAAAAATAAATAAATAAATAAATAAATATTATTATAATATATTTAAAGTATTTTAAAAAGTAACAAAAAACAAGAGACATCCATCTGCGAAAATAATCTAGTAATTGTTCTTTAATATTATCCGATGCTATTATTACCATGGACACATTTTTAGCCTGTTCTTTTGTTAAATCAAAAGAAAAAAAAAAAAAAAGAAGCTTTTCCATCATCTCTCAAGAGTGAAAAGACCAATCTCGAGTTTGACCTGTTATTTCCAACGGCAGATCATTAAGATCAATTTAAAAATCAAATCATTATCCTTATATCCATTCTAATAAATGAATAAATAAATAAATAAATAAAGAAACTCAAATCTATGATATAAACAAACACCTCACTCAACATCATATTAAATAATTGATGGAGAGTGTGATTGGAATTGTTTTTTAAACTGTTTTTCATTAAAAAAAATACATCAAAATAATATCAAACTCCCATGAAAATGATCAAAAAAAAATACTAAAATATTTAATTTAAAATAAATAAAAAATATTTTTTTGGGTGCGTTGGAGGCCACTGGAGCAGATATGTGAGAACTGACAAGAAAATATCACTGGAGAAGTAGGGATGATGATGTCATGAATTTCACCTCGTCCATGAGATTGCCTGCGGGCTTCAGTTTGTGGGAGAAGCAGATAAAGACAGCATCCATCAATGAGTTTGCCACTACCATGGCAGCCAACAAAACCACAGTCATATTTATAAACAATCAATACATCCTGCTCTATACCCACTTCTCTTAGCCAGCATCAGGATAGTGTTCCTTCCCATCATTGATCCATAGCCTTCTTCTTTCCCAGCCACGTTATCCACTGCAGTGGTGGAACCACAGTTACCAGAGAGAACAGTTAAGATGGATCGGAATATTTTGCATAATCAATGAAAAACAACACAATTTAAACATTCTTCTTTAAGTTCCAAATTGCTTATACAAGTCACCAGGGCTACCCACCAGCAGAATATGTGCATATATATATACCCCATCATCAATCCCTCCTCTTCTACCAGTATCTCTGAAGTTTTTTTCCTTCTTTATTTTCCATCAGTGATCACTAAACATTGTTCTTTCTGTTCCAAATTGCTTGCTGATTTCTTTCTCCAAAACGACGAAGGGTCTGTGTGGTATTGCGGTTGCTGTTGTGGTTGAGGTTGGAAAAAAATAGTTTTATAAAAAGTGTTTTTACTGCGGTTCAAAATAAGTAGTGAAGTGTTTGGTTAAAACTGTGGTTGAGTTTGAGATTGAAAAAAACAGTTTTAAAGTGTTTGGTTACCAAGCTTTTCATATTGCTTTTAACTTGTGAAATTACTCTAAAAGGCATATATGTGTATATATACATATGTATATATATAATTTTTTAAATATTATAGATTTAATAATTATAATAATAAAATATAATAATAAAATAATACTTAATAATTTTTATTCTTCCATCAAGCTACTTGTAATTTTATCACGAATTAAATATATACGTGAAGACCTCTGTGATCCTGGAACAATAGTAAAATATCATCTAAAATAAAATTAGGATTGCGAGATAAAAATTATATTGCAATATTCTTCTAATATATTTATTTATTGTAATTAATTTTTAGATTATTTTAATATATAAATATATATATACACACACACACACACACACACACACACTTATATATATATATATATATATATATATATATATATATATATATATATATATATATATATATATATATATATATATATATAAAAGATGGGTTTGAGCAGGGGAGAAGTTAAGAAATAGATTTTGTCGATGGAATGAAGGAATGAAACGGCGGAATAAAAAAACTATTTAAAGTTGCTTCTTTCATAACCAAGGGTTGAAACATGTTCATGTGAGCCATAGAAACTGAAACCATGAGTTTGATTCCGTTTCTTGTATTGCCAAATGCTTATATAATAGCTTTTTTTAGAACATAGCTTGCACCACATGACCACGAAGCAAGCCATGGCCATTACTCATGAACCAGCAAAAACCCCACAAAAGAAGAGAGGTGTGCTTCCTCCAAAGAGAGGTCAAATAAAAAAGAAAATAATGTCAAAGTTTTTCAAAGGCGGCTGTCAGAGTAGCTTGTAATGTACAGAAACAGCAAGGAAAAAAATAAAGTGCATCCCCTTAAAGCCTGTAGCTTTCTTTATATAGTTTATGAAAAAACTGATAAACACAAGTGGGGTAGAAAAAAATCATTTTCTCCCGTAAAAGAAGCTAGCCATGCTGGTTCATTGCATTGGTTTGAATGCTCAACTAATGGGAGCTGTTGTCCGATTATTCCTGGGATGGCTCAGACAGGTTCTGTAGCTCGGGAATTCACAAGAATAATTCATCTGTCAGCTTGGAGTTTTCCGTATCAGTAATCCAACCACTACAAAAAAACAGGTCATTTTACAATGGATTGATCCGTTGTAAATTACAAAGAAATCCATTACTAATATTAATTTACAACGGACACAATCCGTTAGAAAAAAGTCGTTTCAAATTTAGTTTGCAATGGCTAATCCTTTGCAAAATAATTTGCAACGGATAACCCATTTGCAATTTCTCCCGTTGCAAATACACAGTTTGCAATGGATCTGCCGTTGCAATTGCAACGGATATCCCGTTGCAATGGCAACGGCAGGAATATAATATAAATATTTATATATTTAAAATCTATTTTTAATATATTTTAATTTTAATTAATTACAACTAAATCTTTTAAAAGCACTAGCAAATATTGAAATATTATTAATATTGAAAATAACATAAATATGGTGGAAATAAAATTTATTATAAATTAAAATTCTTAATACACTACTGATTCGATTACATTTACATGACTAAGTAAATAAACGTGGAACCTTAATACACTACAGATTCGATTATATTTACATGACTAAGTAAATAAACATGAAATTAAAAATACATATTTTAAAGTGTTTAAGGCGGAAATGATCTACGATGTTGTTGATGAGAGAAAGATGGACCATTATATGGCATTTGAGGTTGAGGTCGAGGTCCATATCCTGGTGCCATTGTAGGTGATGGCATCGACGGAGCCACAGGTGTTGGCATCGACAGAGCCACAGGTGTTGGCATACTTAGACCCATATGTCCTACCAAGAGCTTAAGACAATCTTCAATGGAAGAAATTTTAGTTTCCATTTTATCCAATTGCTCTTGATACCGTGTATTAGTTGTTGTGCTTGGATATGATGAATTTACCGAGTAGGTATGTGAAGAAGAACTCACATCAACTTTAGATTTAGGCATACGGGGTGCACCATATACTCGACCCTTGCTTACTCCCCCTGAAGCCTCACACCAAGCTGCTCCATCAAATGAGGGATGATTGTCCTGATCAGGTCCATATCTTGCAACCATCTCATTTCTATATTTTTCCTGCAAACAGACAAGTCCATGTCAAAATATATTAATTTGAATATGAATGATATTTCTATATATATATATATAAAAATATAAAATATAATTACTTACCACCACTATTTTAGACCGGTTATCTACAAATGTGCCGGTCTCATTTGATTTTTGATGCAAAGCAGAAAAGACCTCATCCCAGGGAAGTTCTTGCCCCCCGGCCTGTTCTTGCTACGAACATGAAAAAAAAAAGTAAGCAACAAAAATATTAAACAAATTAAATTACAAGTGTTGAACAACAACATTTCATACCATACTGGCTCGATATGATGCAAATGACATAGAGCCAGCAGAATGAGTACTTATTTTCTCATCTGTTTGCTTCAATCGATTTTGTTTTGATGTTTTGGATCGTTTGCAAAATCTATCGGTAGACCAAACATTGTTGATCATCGTATTCCAATCGTCATTTTGGATCCAAACAGGTCCTTTATCCAGGCAATCGATGATATTTGTGGTACCTATTATTGACATAGCTTTATTTCGAGCTCTTGCTATCTTCCCATATTTTACAAACAATTGCTTCATCTTTTTCGGGGAAGGCATATTTTTTCTATCAAATACATATGACAATTAATAAATGTTAACATAAACACACAGATCTCAAACAACCTCATCATTTAACAAAAAACTAGTATCTCGTGCCAATCATTTGCAAAACATCTAGTTATATGAAGTTGCATCAAAATTCCACTTATGCAAGGAAGCATAAACTACATTGGAGCTCCATGCTAAAATAATACATTATAATCGATCAAGTGTGCTTGAAAACAGGAAAGTCAAAACACATATTTAGACCACAACCAAAACCACAAAGAAGAAACTGCTCAACACCATCTACACCTAGCATTTACTAAGCCAGATACCTCATAGCATCCCCAGAACAGCAAAAATCCATTAAGTGATCACTCAATCATTCAATTAGCTAAACCATCCCCACAATCCAGTGGAGAACACATCACGAGCCATATATCAACATAATAGCTCCATAATCAACACAAATACAAATTCATTATTCTTATTAATCATAAAGAAAACTACTCAACACCATCTACACCTAGCATTTACTAAGCCAGATACCTCATAGCATCCACAGAACAGCAAAAATCCATTAAGCGATCCCCAGAAATGCAACGGATTATCCGTTGCGAAATTTGCAAATACAACGGCGAATCCGTTGCATTTGCAACGGATTTGCCATTGCAAATGTTGCAAATGCAACGACAATTCCGTTGCAATTGCAACGAACAATCCGTTGCAAATGAAAATGAAAATCCGTTGCAAATTCATTTTGCTACGGCTTATCCGTTGCAATCCTTGTTTCTTTTTTTTTTTTGCAATTCATTTAGCAACAGAGTATCCGTTGCTAAACAATTTCCAGTTGCTAACGGCACCCTTTTTTTGTAGTGAACAACCATGTGATAAATCATTTTGGGAAGGAGGATGATTTCGGCTCAAGGTCAGAACAATGCATTTACGTGGATCAAAAGTCAAAACTGTTGACACCCGAAGAGAAGAAAATTCTAAGCCTCGAAACTCCAAGAATCTGTCTGAAAGGTTTGGGAGAAAGGAATCAAATTGGAGAGAATTCCTGACAATCATTAGCGCACGTGTTGCTAATCAGAATTACGAAATTGAATAGGTGTCGGGTTCCTCTTAAATTTTGTAGTTCTGATATTCATTAATTGTTGAATCATGCAAGTGCCCTCGTGCGAATGGTGGTCATGGTCCCATTGTCCTTGTGCTCAAATATATTTCATATTAAGAAATCATTTCATCTAAAAATTTAAGTTGTTAGGTGAAATCCTAGAAAATGATTTATATTGCTCTCTAACACACCTCCTCAAGTGAAAGTCCTTTAAACTTGAAATTTGCATAGGCTCACACAACCTTGTGCTTGATTTTTATCAAATAGAATGAGAAAATTTGATTTTATTGGGATGCATTTGAAGCGACCTAAGCCCAAAATTTGAAAGGAGCAAAAATTTTTGATTTCTCTCTCTCCAATTTAGCTAAATAAAAGAAGAAAAATCAATCCAAAACTTATTTTTAAAAATGGCAGTTTAACGAGGCACAAATAATATTTATATCTTGTGAGTCGAATGCATTTATCAGTGACTCATTCATTTCTTATGACTCCAAATTGAAAATTTTGGACTAGACTGTTTCTCCATCAACTCAATTTCTTGCCAAAAAAAACAATTATTTCAATAATTCAACACTCCACACATTTCACAATTAAGAACAATTATAATTCATAACCTTTTAATTTAAACTAAATTAATAATTCAATAAAACTAATTCTCATAACATCCGTATATCATTTAACTACATCTAAAAATTGCTTCAACTCGCGGACGAGCCTTGAGCGCTCATGAACGATTTAACATCAAAATTGTCTCCTTATATGGGTACGATTGAAACACTCATGGATTGATTTGGAATGTTTATGACAAGATTAGATCACTTATTGAAAAGACCTATCTTCTTAACTAAATGCTCACTCACAAAAAATAATCTAATCATCCACTAATATCACTCTGAAATACTCAACATCTCCAACCTTTTTAAAGTCCACCATGACACAACGATTGTGTTTGTTAGATTTTCTAAAACACATATACATAGAAAAAAAATTAATTTGAAAACAAATTAGGAGTCCCAAGGATCTTGTTTTATGAATTTAGGGTAGTTCTAGAAATAGTCAATGAGTTCCTCTAAAAAGTCATTTAAAGAATTTTTGGTATACCAAAAAAGGAATGAGAAGTTAGGGTTTGGTTTGATAGTATTAATGAGTAAAACAAAAAAAGTTTAGGTAGAATTATTCCATATATAAGTTATAAGGGATGTTCTAAATGAGTTCCTAAATGTATTTGAAAGAGCTCATGCTATGAAAAAGATCATGAAGGAAAATTAATGGAAATGATGAGTGATCTTCACTTTTACAATTATCAAATTATGGAGTTATTGATTTTTTTTTAAGTCTTCCTTTTTAGCCTCTATCTTAACCTCATGATTTTTTTTTAAGTCATGTTGTTGCTACTTTCAAAGTAGTATTTATCTAAGAAGCTTGATAAAGAGACAAGGTCTTTTTATATGAACACTCGCGGTTTTTTGACATTGCATTTCAAAAGTTTTTTTGAAAAAAAAATTAAAAAAAAATTATTTTTAATTTTAAATTAAAAAAAATGTTTTATATGATTTTTATATGTTAGTATCAAAAATAACTTTTAAAAACTAAAAAAAATTATCATTTTGATATGTTTATTTTTAAAAATAATCTAAAACAAGCACTCAATAGTGGAAGAGAAAGGAAAATAACCATCAAAAGATGAGGAATTGGGCATGAAGGCTTAAAAATTCAACTTCTAAAGAGGAGGAGCTTATTCAAGATGCAAGTGTCGTGAAAGTTAAAATTGATTGAAAATTAAAAAAAAAAGACATAAACTACTTATGGCCTAATTTTTCAGCGACACTCGGATATTAAAAATTAGAATAACAAACGATGCATTGTCTGTGACATTTTAAAAAAAAATAGAAAGAAAACAACACGTTATCTGTCTTTTAATATAAAAAACATATTAAATATATTAACATATTACAAAACAAATAAAACACGTGATGTTTTCCCTGTAGCTTCAGACTATATTTATTGTGGATTGTGGCAGTGTCCGGACGACTTTACCCTTTAATGAGACGGCCTCTTTTATTTCTTCTCTGGGGGCGTTTTTCGTCTCTTCCTTTCACTTTGTTCACTTCATGTCTGCTCGGTTTCTTCTTTTTGGTTAGAGAGAACGACGGTCTGTTTGCTGAGGATTGGTCGAGTGGGCGGGGATGGTGGTTTGTGGCTTGGTTTCGGGTCGTTCTGGTTGCACAATGACGTATGATTATGCCCCTTTCTTTGCGCCAATTTCTGGGTTTGCTCGGTTAGTTTCCATTGGGTTCTTGGGTTCAATTTTTTTTTAATTTTTTCCCATCTTCTCCCTCGATTCATGTTCTCTTTGGTCTGGGTGTTCTGTAATTGATTGTATTTTTGATTTCTCTGGTCTGGGTATTCAGTAATTGGTTGGGTTTTTTTGATTTCTCATTGTGTGTGCTGGGCATTAGGTTTTCTTGGGTTCGTGCTGCTTGTGTTTGGTCGTTTGTGTGTGTTGGGGAGTGGGTTATTGGTTTAATTGGGTTCGGGTTAGGGTGTATCTACGGTTTGGAGTTGGTTTCATTCTCGGGTAAACTTGGGCCTTGGTTGGGTTTTTTTTTTGCTCTCGATTTGGTTTGATTGAGTGTTATTTCTGTGCATTCGAGTTAATTGCTCTCGGTTTAGAGCCTAATTAAATAAATTGATTATTGTTTTATTTTGCATTCCGCCTGATAACTTGATTTCTGTTTTTGCTTTGCTTTGTTCGTTCTGTGTTACTGTTGCAATTTGGTTTCGTTACTTCAATTAATCCTTTTGCGTCATGTCACTTCACATTAATGAATTTGTCTGTGCATTTTGCAGGATGACATGCTTTTATTTTGTCTTCTTCTCTTTTGATCCTTGGTTGAGTGGACTGCGCCACCTTTCTTCCTTTGCTAAGTTATGTTATATTTGTCTTTTTTTGGTTATCTCTCCTTTTATGTGCATCTTTCTGCTCCCTTTTTGTTTGCTCTGGTACCTTCTTTTTCTTCCATATTTTCTTTTCAGCTCTGCTTCGGATTTGTTAGGTCATTAATTCTAATTCTTTTGCTGTTATTTGTTGAAGTTCTGGTCTGCTGATTGTCACCAATTGCTGCCAAGACTTCATTGCATCCTTTGTGTTGTTCACCTTACTTTTGAGGTTAGTTGTCTTTTTATGGGAATCTTGAAAAAGCTTGGAATTTGTAGTGCTCATAATGGAAAAATTTTAATAGTGAGTTTGCTGATTTTTATTATGGTCGTGGGAATTTTTATTAGGAATATGTTTAGGTGGAGATTTTGCATTGTGGGCCTTGACTGGTTTTTAATAAACATTTTGTTGCCATATTCAGCTTAATTGATTTAAGAAAAACATTTATATATAAACATGGGATCGCCTGTTTTTCAATAATAGTTTTTTTTTTAGGGAAAAGGTTTTTTCCTTGCGGGAACTTGACCCTTAGTTTGAGGGTGATTTATGTTGTGAGAAAGCATTATAAGAAATTTTAAGTTGGCTTTGTTGTTGGTTTGGATATTACTGTTTTCGTTTAGCAGGAAACAACACTTAGATGAGAATGTACACTTAGATGAGGATTCTATGCATTAAGGAAACTCAGTGAACAGTGAACAATTTGAAAAATTATATTCATGGTGTTTGAAAGAGTGACAAACCTGCATCCAGCCTTTCCACTCCTCTGTTTGATGCCTATTCAAATATAGTATAGGTTTCTCAGAGAACGATGACTTATCATGATGTATAGTGAAAGAAGTTACTGCTGAAACTATGATGAGAAGGAAGTAGAGAAACAAGAAAAGATCTCGACTGTAACTCTGTAGAGACATGTAAGAGTGAAGTTAAAACACAGCCACTGACGAGTAAAATAAAAAATAGTAAGCCTTTCGCCGGTTTCAATCTCGATAAGCATAAAACCAATCTACATGCTTTGAATCGGTTATTTGATGGTTTTTTAGGTTGCAACTGTAGATTTTTGCAAATGAGTGCAAAGTGTAGCTATTATCGACCACATGCTTCACACTTTGAAAACTCAAAAGTAAACATTACATAACACAGAGTAACAAGACAAAGTAAGAAGTGACACCTTCTTAGATGAGCCAAGCATATCAGTTCGGTCACATATGTAAAAGTAGGCCATAAAGAAACCAAATCCCAATCTGCAATTAAAAAAAGGAGTCACATTTAAATTTGCTAGAAGTATTTATTTCCTTAATCTAAATCCAATGAAACAATTAACTTACATAGCTCTAAGCGTCAACCGATTATCAATCAAGAATTGCTCTTCCATCATAAGAAACCTACATATAGAAACAACAAGCGCAATTTAAGCAGGAAAAATAATGAAACTTGGCAATAATTTAGAACTTTCAAGAAGTGTACCTGAAAATAGGAAATGAGGAAGTTATATGATGGAGGAAAAGAATGTATAAATTCAGAACAATAAAATTCATTTAGGTCAATAAAATTCATAGCAACCCATCATCTTAGCGAATTGACCAACATAGAAATCATTCCACGGGCTGCAATCCTTCCATGAGGTTTCATGTGCATGATTACTTCATCAAACAATTTTACTGCCCACATTGTCGAGGTAGATGTCTATGCGTCCTGGGAAATACCTTCATCATAGAAAAGGGAAGCGCATCAAGTGACGTTTAAATTGAAAGAAAACTATTTTCATACTCCCAAGTAAACTAGATTAGACAATTTCTTGAGTCTGCCTGTTTCTTTCTTCTCTTAAAAAGTTTGAGGTATCCCTTTAGCATTGCCAATTGAAAAGAGTAGAGAGATCACTCGATGTTGTTTCTTCACTAAAATTTAAGCAACAAACCTGAAAACTGAGGCAGGAATGTTGCCAATCTAAGAAACTGTTATGCAAGGACATGTCCGCCCTCGCAGCCACCTTGACCCCTGGCATGATTGATGTCTTCGTATGAACTGAATTCAAGAAATTAAACAAGCCATCAGACTTTGGCTAACAAGATCGGAAACTCACCATTTTAACACTGTTGCTGAATCATGCTCTTTATAATTGAAGGCATCATCAAATCCAAACTTGGTCTTTGACAGATTAACCTGAAAAACCTCATCATGTTAGATCGAATGTATTTTTTTAATCTACCTTCAATGATCGAATGCATTGACCTGCTTCACTAACTGCATAAATCAGAAGCCACATGAGAAGTGGAGAGCGCCTTTTCCTCAGTGCTAGCTCTTATGGGTTTCTGAGATAAATTGTCTGTTCTTATTGGCTAATGCTTATGCTTTGTTTTAAATCTTCATTCTTTCTTATAGGATGTGCAAAAAAATGATAAATGGCCATCCCTTTTAAGGTTAAAAAATACAATTCATTTAGGTTCAGGGAGGTTATTATGAGATAAAAGGAGTAGACAATGGAACAATGTTGCATTCTTTAATGTAGTAAATCCCTTGAATGGCATACAATTAATCCAGATGATTGTTTTTACGTTGGTATGTAGCTTATTTAACCTTCAAAAAAATAGAGCACATCATTGAATGGAGCTAAAACCTTTTTATTTGTCAATTGTATATTATCATTTTATTAAAATAAAGACAAGTAGCTTTATCTGCTTTCCCTTTGTTTATCTATTTTGGCTTAGATTTATTTTTTATCTTTCAATCTATTAGTTCTTTGGATTGTTAACATGTACGCATTAGCATCTTTTTTTCCCCCTGTATCATCATTTGTCATGTCCAGTGATTATCCGACACTATTTTCCTCTTAAAACACTTGAGTTTTCATCATGTGACACATTTGTTTGGTCCCTTTTAGCTTTGCAATTGTATTAAGGATTGTGATTTCTTTTTTGATCTTGACAGTTCTTAATTCTTTCAACTTTGTTAATACGAATGTTTGCTACCTGTCTTTATTTCTTCTTTTCTAAGATAGATTGTCTGTTCTTACTGGCTAATGCTTATTCTTTGTTTTAAATCTTCCTTCTTTCTTATAGGATATGTAAAAAAATGATCAATGGGCATCCCTTTTAAGGTTAAAAAAAAATTAATTCCAGCAACATAGAAACAAAAGGTTAAAAATAATTCATGTATATCAAATTAGAGCTGATTTTGCTTAGCTGATTTGAATTGCACATCTAGAGTGTTCTAGCTTGCTCCAGTTAAAGATACTAGAATGAATTCATCTGTGCAAGCAAACTTGGTTGCTTATTCTGTTCCTCAATATGAAATAGTTCCTCATCATTACATAAGTTCTTTATATGTTCATAAGCATTGAGATTTTCCCTCTAACTTCAGGCTTGTAAGATTTCTAAAACTGCTTATTAAGAGTACAACATTAGAATAAGGAGATGCATCATGCTTACAGTGTAAATGCTAATGTAGACATGGTGCATATATATATATATTTTGAAATGAAGATGTTTGCTTCCATCAAAGAAAACCAGTTTCTATGAGAATTTGTCAAAACGAATTGAGCCTAACTTCAAAACTTTATTAATCAATGTTCTCAAATGTAGAAAGAACATATCTTATCCAATCGCATGACTTCCGGAATCAATTTCTTAACAAAGTCAATGTTTTTTATGCCTTTTTAGTCCACTTTCTCCTGTGATGTTTATATATGTTTACTTTGTCTTGATTTAGTTTTATTGTTTGAACATGTAGTTATGGCCATATTGCTTTGTAGAGTGATTGCTGTTTTTTTAACATATAGGATAAAAAGATATAACTAAGAAATTTATAAAACATATAGGATAAAACATTTGTTGCTGAATTTTGTTTTAGCTTCTAATTTCTTTGGTTATCTTTATAGACATCATCTCTCAACAAGCTCTTGGTAATTAAGATATTAATTGAATTGCAACATATTGAACATCTTTTTGAATCCTTTCAAAATAATGTTGTATAACTGGATTATGCATTTGATTAGTTTTGAGTAATGTTGGTGCTTTTTTTGAAATTGATGTTTTTTTTTTCTTATAGTTACATACTGATGGTTTTTTGGCTTCTACTATTTGACATTGTTGCCTAGATTGTTTTTATTATTGTTAAAATTGTGTATTAATTGTTTTACTAGATCTTATGATGGAGTTTTGGAATTAATATGGTCTTGAGCATATTCTGGAATGAATTGTGCAATTGATTGTATTAAAAATGGATATGATTGTGGATGAGATGTGACTCAAATTGTGTGCAGGTTGTGTTATGGATAACTTGGGATCTCTCGATATAGGGGAGACTCTGCCAAAATTTCGTTAGAAATTTCGGCGAGAGAAAAAAAAACATTCTCATGCTTCATCTACCCTTTTTATAGGGGGAAAGATTAAAAAAATTAAACAAATAGGAGGAAAAAATTTAGGGTTGTTACTGATAATGCTTCATTTTCTGCTATTCATTGTTTTCGTCTAAGTGTTTATGTTAGATCTACTTGAGTTGTTTTATCGTTCGTCCCACTCACTTTCTCCAATTACATATATGTATGTATGTTTTATATTGCTATTTATTTGTTGTGTTGGTATGGAACAAATAAACATTGTTGCATTCAATTAATCTTGAATATTGTTGCTACTGTTTTTACTGTTGATGTTTGTTATCTTTATAGTTACTCTCTGATGATATTTTTTCTTCTACTACTACTGTTATTGCCTAGATTGTTTCTATTATTGTTGAAGTTAATATTGTTAAAGCGGATGAAATTTTCATTTGTAACTATACATCCAGGTGTTCCCTTGCTATACTTTAGCATGATAGTTTTCCATTAATACAATTTTTCCCCCCAATAATAGCATTCTCTTCCTATTTTCCTTTTTTTTTAATGTCTACAATGATTTTTGCAGCATATGGTGTTAGTTTTTTAATTGTTTCTTTGCTGATTTGCTGCATTTGTTCATCCATAATATTTCCTTGAATTTTCTATTAGATGACTTCATTTCTTCATCATTTCATTTATCACCTTGCCATTTTTATTTTTTTCAGGAAAGATTAACAACAAAATGAGATGTCTCATTTTGAAAAAGAGATTTCACTTCGTTCTGCACCTCAACATCCCTCGATGTTTGCACTAATATACAAATTGTATAGTTAGCGCTCTTTTGTCATCTTTTATGACACTGCATATATTCCAAAAAAAATATGACCTATGTTTGCGAAACAAACTCTTTTATGTTATGGTTCTTAACTTTTTATAAAGGTTATATTATAAGTTTATCGTTATTAATTTAATTATATAATATTATATACACAGCAATGCCCACTGCAGCGCGCGAGCAATATAACTAGTTAAATATATTAAGAGGCATGGCACTAATGCCAAGCCTTTTTTGATGGTCTGAACTCACATACATACATATGTACGCTCCTTGCTTTTTCTTTTTTTCCCTTTTTTGGTTTCTTCTTTTTTTTTTCCATGCATTTTACTCTTTGATCTTTTCAAATATATTGACAAAAAAATAATTTAAATATTTTTTTTATCGATTACCATTGAAAATCTTCAAGAATGATACAAAATGACAAGATTTCGTTGAGCATCTGACCTAATTTTTATATAAATAACAAATATGATACCAAAGTACTATTCCTAAGAATTCATCAGGGGGGGGGGCTCCAGCACTCCCTTCATTTAAATTAAGCAGCAATAAGCCGTGGTAGTGAGGTGGCTTGTTATCTCACAAGATGGTAATAACATCAATGAAACTTTTCTGAACTTTATTATCAAGGGGTAAATCTAGCATCAAAACATGGCTAAAAATGAAATGGCCAGAAAGCACAGCCTTGCGGACGAATCTAAAAGCAAGATTCAACATCAACAATAAAAGTACCTGCCCAGATCTGGGGAGATCATAACTGACAACTAATCTCAGAAAATATCAATGACAACTAGAGAAGTGGTTGCAAGCAATGCGATGGCAATGCAAATCCCCCTTAGCAGCATCCCAGCAGGATCATGGAGTCAACATTTTAAAAGGCATGTGGACCGTAGACTCTGCCTCTCAAAACTAATGACTGCCACTGCGCTCTGCAATTTGGATTGAAGTTTTTGATAAACTTGCCTCCAGCTCATTTAACTCATCCATGTCAAGTTCATCGTCGTCATCAGTAAGATCTTCAGCATCACCAACAGCTGCTGCTGCTGAGGTACTTGGTCCATCAGCAGTGGATTTATCATTTACCTGAATTCCAGAAGGAAATTACATTTCATGTTGGGGTAGATAACTTTAATAGGCAAACATCAATTCCAGTTTATGGATTCCAGAAATTCATGATGCAAGAGATGGAAACAATTCACAGGAGTTCAATTAATTTGAATTAATGGATGACGTAGGAAATGACAATAGAACCAACATTTGTATCCATATTTGTCAATACAAAGCACAGGTTTCATATTAGCCAAGCACAAAGAACTAAGAAAAATAGCTCATGTCATCCTTCACCTAGGCTACCCTTTGAACCTGAGCAAAGTGAAAGAATCATCATGCCTTGCTCGGAAAAGGTCAGAAGGACCAGTAAGTTTTGAAATTTCATTACGTACTTGATAAAAAAAACTCAACAATGAAGAAACTATCACTTTTCTGTATGATATCAATAATCTCCATATAGATCATATTATCTAATTTTGTGCTTCATCAACCCCATCTAATTTTGTGTTCAACCTCATTTTATTGGGCATGCTAAAGCATCATTTATCACTCTTTTTTTTATCCTGGTATGAAATCACAGGGGAAAAAAGGCAAAAGGGTTTACCTTCTGATCAGTACCATCAGGTTCTTCCTCTCTTTGATATTTCTCATATGCCTCAGCATCATCCACAAACACGCTGGCATCTAATAGAAATAGCTCCCGACCACTGAAATGGATTGGAAAGTATAGAAGATTTAGCAAAAAACATCCAGTAAGCTATGACATATATATCCATGCAAATGAGCCTGTGTATGAGGAAAGATACCTCATTCGATCATTCTTAGCCCTCTCTGCCCTCAGAGCAGCCAGACCAGCATCTCTTTCTTCAATCTTTTTCTTCTTCCATTGCATGAACAGCTCAGAAGTGATAGGGGTTGAAGTTGTTGTTTTAGCACGCTAAAACCGAAAACAGGTGTTTAGTTAAAAACTAATGGATGGTAAGACTATAAGAGTAATGCAATTGAGAAAAATACACCGCACCAAATGTAAAGCATGGCTAACTTAGCAAATTTGTCATCACCTGATTTTCAATCTCCTCTTCAATGGAGATCTTTTGTGCCTCTTCATCTAATAGAGCCTTCATCTGAGATTTCAAAACATACCCCGGAGGAAGAGCATGGCGATAATGGCAATCTTTACCACCATTTGGGCAGACCCAGAACCAACCATATTGTCTCTTCTCCACTGCTTCAAGAAAGTATTTGCAAACCTGAAAATATACATATATCCGCACTCATTGTAAATCACATAGACAAAACATTGGGCTAATTGCTCAGCTAGAGATAAATCATATCTCATTCAATTAGCCCAAATTAAGAGAGTAAACTCACAATATCGGTAGGTTTATTCTGCTGATACTCTTTTCCCTTCGACTCCACAACCTTCTCCAGTGTCTCTTGGTCCCAATCCTCCATTGTTTCTTAAAATCAAAACATAAATTATGTGTAAGAACCAAACCTAACATAAACACAGACAAGAACCAACAAAAGAATAAAAAAATAACCAAAAAATAATAATAATAATTTTCTAACTGGACAACCTTCGTCGCGCTTATCACTATAAATATCAATTTTTTCTCCTTTTCGCTGAACATTCAAATCGTGCGAAAACTTGCATTTGAAACCTTTTGCACACTGCCCCGCTTTGAAGAACTCGCACAATATCGACTTTGGATCAACACCTGATCAGTTAAGCTATCAGTATTATAACTCCCGAGGAACAAAAAACTCAATAAAACAAAAGCTAAAATTCAAATAAAATAAAAATTTAAAAAGAGGAAGAAAAATGGGTAATTACCAACTGGGACTTTGGGCTGGCTAACAGCAACTTTAAACAATTCATTTAGCTCCTTCTCCTTTGCCTTTTCTTCCTCTTTCTTTTTCTGTTTTTTTTTTTATAATTGAAATTCAAAATCACATAAGACGTCAGAACTGTCAAAATTAAAGGATTTTTCACAGTATCAGTTAATCGAAGCAAAGAAGGATGGACGGGGGATTGAGATTGTAAATTACCTTGGCTGCGAGTTTAGAGGGGTCAAGTTGCGGTTGTACGTTTTGCTTGAGGGATTGTACATATTTTTGAACATTTTTACTCTTGTTTTTGTTTTTGAGCCCGAAGGTCTTGTCTTCTACGATCTTCTGCTTCTTTGCTAAATCTGTTTTTGATTGCTGCTTCGGCGGCATCTCTTATTTGTATCCAAATCAATACAATACAATACACACTCACTCTCGACCAAAAGCGCTTTTGATTATGAGGGCGACGGAGATAGTGACGGCACCGGCGGAGCAGCAAATAATTGTTGATGAGGAGGGAGAGGGGCGGCGGAGGGATGTGTGCGATTTTGTATGGTGTATTGGACGGAGACGCTACCTGCTGGAGCCTGGAGGAGGGGATTCCAGAGTGTGCGTTTCGTTATGGATTGACAGATCTGTCCTTGGGCTTTCTCATGCGTGGCGCATTATGGTTGAAAATAGTGCAATCTCCGTTCGTGCCACGTAAGACTCCATTCAGTCGTATTTTCATTTTCTTCTTTTTTTATTATTCTCTTTACCTTTTTCTTTTTCTTTTTCTTTTTCTTTTTCTAGTGAAATGCAGTGAATGTTCTCAAATTTAGAGAAAAATAACAAAATATTGAATACTGTTCTATTTTTTTTAATCAAATGCAGTTATAATGAGATTATAATATGATTGAGTTATGTTTTTCTCTTTAAATGATTTACAAATTTAACTTATCAAAATTAAATATTCATTGGAATGTTAATTATTTCATTTATAAACCAAATTAATATATTTATATGAAATAAAATATATTTTTTACTATTTTTCATAGAAAATTTTATTTTGATGATCGGGTGAAAAATATTTTCAATTAAACTAAGTTTGAATTTTACTATACATTTTAAATAATAGATAGAAACTTATAATTTTATTTTTTTATTTTTTAAGGTAAAAGAGGAGTTTAAAATTGGACATCTGGATTTAGAAAATACAGTTACAACATTGAGAAAAAAAATTAGTTATTTTACAAGAATGTACAAAAGTTTGTGTGTATCCATCTAGTTAATTTGTGTTATGATAACAATGGAGTTGTTGCATATCAAAAGAACCAAGATCTTATTATAAAAATAAGTATTTAAAAAAAAATTTATTTTATTTTATTTTATAAATCAATAAAACAAAAAATAAAAACATAAAATGAGTACCTATTGAAAAGCATTTCGAAGATTCTCTTGCTAAATTATTATCCAAGCAGAAGCATTAATGTTACCTAAAGAATATGATATTAGATACATAACTTATTGATTTTAGTGTAAGTGAAAGATTGTTAATTTAATATATTTTACTTTTAATCGATTGGTTACATGTGATATTATTAATATTCGATCATGTTATATGTTTTCTTAATCGAGGTAATAAAGGGACAGACATTGGATGTATCATGAACTATATAAGAGATATTTTATTGATCAAGATAGGATTTATCACTCTAGATAAATAGAAAAAAAAATATTTGTTCTCAAATAGTATTGACTAAAAACGAGTTTCAGATCTTATTCAAACTATCAATGACTATTATGTAGAGACCAAACATAATTTAACATGGCATACATACTCTATTTTTCAATATTTTTCAGATGATGCTTCTAATATTCAAGTATAAATTAATCAATTTTTGAATTGATAATAAATCAAATTGTTTAATTTATTTTATTATAATTATAATTTATATTTGAATCAATATATTAAAAGTCTAATGGGTCACACACATTAAAAATTATTAGTTAGAAATTAAATTGAGATGCTTTAATTAAGTTTGACTTCATTGAGATAGATTTTAAAAATTAAGAGCTAGAATATAATTAATACATGGATTATATTTTTATACCTAGAAAAACCAAGTAATTACTTGAATGAGTTAATTTTTAAAATTGTCTTGAATTAATATATGAGTATTATTCTAGAAGAAAATTGATATTTTATCAATTTATAGGGTTTTTCAATTTTTTC
This sequence comes from Salix koriyanagi, assembly GCA_029228605.1. Lineage (NCBI taxonomy): Eukaryota > Viridiplantae > Streptophyta > Magnoliopsida > Malpighiales > Salicaceae > Salix > Salix koriyanagi. The sequence continues at coordinate 11,339,011 of CM055332.1, forward strand.
TATAAATTGTAAGATATGCGTCTTATTTTAGATGGTTGTCTGTTAAGCAGAAAACCTATGTAAGTCATATAATAGAAAGCTAATATTCTAGATATAACAATCTCTCTCTCCTAAATAGAAATTTAGAAGATTTATCATTGGTGGTTTGTGTGGATTACCATTGGAGACTGGACATGTGAATGTGTAACATCCTCTTCTTCAGGAGAAAAATATTAAATATACATTCGCAAAAATTAAAAAAAATTAATTAGTAACTTATAAGGTTCCAAAAATTTCTACCATAATTTCAACAAAATTTCTCCTATAATGGCAAATCCCAAGTTATCGACATATAACATAACCTTTAAAGTAAAAAAATTCAATAGTTCTCAGTTCAATCTCAACCTAAACATCCTAGGTCTATATCTGTACAAACATCATTTTCATCATAATCACAATAAACAAAGCATATACTTAAAAACAATTGTCAATTAGAACACAGATTAAGATAAATATGGTCGTATTTAATAGGATACTATAAATTTAAAGTTAAATTTCTACATTCCAGTTCTTTTTAAAGAATTGTGATCATATATATTAAGTTTATCAACACTTAAAAGACACAAAATACTAGAATGAACCTCCTAAAGCTAGATACAATAAGATAACAAACAACATAATCTACTCCTGACATGTAGATGATGGACCTGAATGGAAATATAAGATAATTCCATATAAAATTAAATAAATATAATAGTGTTGGTAAATTAAGAAACATATATTTTATATCTTTATGGAAAATAACAATAGTACTTGAAGTAGTTCACAATGTTGATGGACCAAAGTGTTTTAAATTGATCGATTTATTTTTAAAAAGTGTGACTTAATACATTACATGATTTTTTCATAATTAACTCATCCAAGTGTTGCATCAATAACTTCTAAGTGGGTGATCAATGCTTCTTAACTACCAAGAATAATAGATAAAGAATCAAAAGATCATGAGAAAACACCCAAAAAAGTGATTTGATTCCCAAACTCATGAGCCCTTTACATTTATGGACTAGCCATTAAAGGATTTTCATCCCTAGTTACTTGCCATATAATGCAATGAGAGAATGTTTGGGTATTTTTGCATTGTGTGTTCTAGTTTTCAAAGAAAAAAAATGACCTAAATTGGACTGAACTGATGTATTTTTAAACTAGTTTTTTATTAGATTTGTATCATTTTTTAAGACATTTTTAGTGATTATTATTATTGTACTCCAAAAACTAATAAGAAAATAATAAAAAGAATAAAAATCCAAAATTAATATTCTAGATATGCTAGTATCATATTTGTTATCCTTAAAAAGTCTTGAATAGACCAGGATAACTGAATTGACTCCAAATGTCCCGAGTATATGGTATTCCTAAAAGCATTGTATCAAATTAAGATGTTAAATTTTTAAGTTATTTTTAAAGGATATTATGGGGGAAATAGGTAGTAAGTTGTTTTTTTTGTATTACTTATCATCCACACACTAATGGACAAAATAAAATAGTAGTTAGGATTTTAACATAATTGTTAAGATCTATTATCCAAAAGAAATTGAAAAATTGGGAAGATTATCTATCATTTATTGAATTTACATATAAGTATAGCATGCATTCTATAGCTGATTTTTTTATCATTTGATATTGTTTATGGAATTAATCCTTTGGCACTATTAGATTATATTTCTTTACCTATTGATCAAAAAGTTAATTTGATGATAATAAAAAAAAACATGTGTGAAATATTTGCATACTAAGGTATGAAAACACATTGAAAAGAAGAATGAGTAATATGTATACAAGGCCAATAAATGAAGGGAAATTATGAGATTTAATCGAGGATATTGAGTTTGAGTGCATATGCAGGGGGGAAAGCCTTACAAAAAAAATGAGATCTAAGTTGATGCGAAGAGGAGATGATCATTTAAAATCATTGAGAACTGAGAAGATCAATAATAATGCTTATAAAGTGGATCTTCCAAATGAGTATAAAGTTAGTGCTATTTTTAATGCATCTAATCTCCCTTTATTTAATATTGGTGATGATTTTAGGCCAAATTCTTTTTAGAAGAGAGAGGGTGATGAAATCATACCCACACTAAAGGATCCATTGGTATTTCCAAGAGGCTCAATAATAAGGGTTAGAGCAAGGAAGTTCAAGATAATTTTTAATGGACTTTTAAAGGACATATGAGCCAGGATGGACTATAAAAGAACACATGAGCCGAGGTGAACTATAAAAGAGCAACAACCTAAAAAGAATAAGCCTTGGTAAATTTGATTCATATTCAAGATAGGCTTCACGGATATAAGTTGAAGCCAAATGAGTAATTCTGACATCATTAAATTGATTTTGTCAAATATTTTATGTTTTCTAATCCAACAAGTAAATCATGAATTATTTGGGAAAAGAAAATATAATATATCAAAGAGTTTAATATATTAAAGAGTCTTGTTTATCAAGGAGATTTAATTGGGAAAAAAAAATCTTATTTTACCATAGACACTAAAGATGGCAACAAGCCAAGATTGAGACAAGAAATTTCTTAATCCAAATAATTATTTCTTTGATATTTTGTTTTTAAGGTACTAGTTGTGACACCATATGATAAAAAAAAATTATGGATATTTATTTTATTATTTCAAGTTAATTAGTTAGTTTTTAGGTTATTTTGGGCCTAGTTTCAAATTAGATCAATTGAACCCATTAATATATTTACAGGTTTATTTTCGAGAGTATAAACTCGATTTTATAAAAACTTAATTTTTAGATTTAATTCACATATTGAAGCATAAAAAAATATGGATATTTCTTTGTTGATTCTTGATTGAACTACACTTTTCAAAGAATTAATTAATATTTATTGTGATTTAATATTTCTTATGTTCGTTTCTAGATGAGGACATCGTGTGGGGATGATTATTATAATTTTGGTGTCTTAGTGCAAGTTGTCTATTATTTTAAACTCAATTAACAATTTGAAACCTGAATTTGGTGAATTAATTGGCAAATTCAATAAAGAATTTCACCAAGGTTTACATCATGTTGTAATTTTGATGTTTTAATTATTTTTTAATTCATATATATATAGAGAGAGAGAGAGAGAGTTCATGTTCAGAATTTTAAATTTGCAATATATGCATGTTTTCTTACATTTAAAAAATAAGCCTAAGCCTTTCAGCAAGCATATACTTAGCAAATAATATTTCTCGATTTCAATTCCAAATTAAATTATTTATTTAAAAAAAAAAAATTATTGGCAATAATTAGAATAATTATTCTTATAAAGATTATTGTCTCTGTTTTTTTTTTCAAGCCTTCGTTAGTGTTTTTGGCTCCGTATCTTAACCAAAAATACCTACCTTTCAATTTCAATCCACTTCCAAATGCCAAACCCATGAAACCCAGAAAAAGAAAAAAAAAAAAAAAAGAAGCACTCAACGGTAGTCCAAGAATGAAACAGCTCCTCATCCTCGGCTACTCAACTGTTACTCCTCCGACAAACTCCTCTTCCACTCCTCCTTACCACCACAACCACTCTCCGAAACCCAAACCCAAAACCCCATCACTCCACGCTCTCCACACTCCATCCAAACCAGTCCCTGCCGTCCATTCCCGCTCTCCTTTTCTCCTCTCCACCATCCCATTTCTCCAAAACCAAAACTCCTCCTCCCTCCTCGATTACTATGTCAACCTTGCTTCAAAGCTAGCCGAGGATGGCCGCCTTCAAGAATTTTTGATGATTGCAGAGTCAGTGATTGCTTCAGGTGTCGATCCTTCAAGTTTTGTTGCTTCATTAAGTGTTAGTCCCGTGGCCAAGGGTATTTCAAAGAATCTTCAACAAGGAAATGTGGGCTGTGTTGTTCGTTTTTTGAAAGAAACTGAGAAACTGGGAGTTTCCACTTTGAAGTTTCTTGATGGGGTTACTATTGATTTGCTTAAAAAGGAGTGTATCAGGATTGTGAATTGTGGTGATGTGGAGCAAGTTGTAGACATAATGGAGACTCTTGCTGGTAAATTTCTTTAATCACCGATATCTACAAGAAAGTTTAAATTTTCTATGATGGTTAGATTCAATTTTAGTATTGATTTCAGAATTCATCTTTTGTTAGTAGTTACAATGTTATAATTGAGAAGCTTTGCATTGTATATGTAACTGATGTTTTGTGGCTGATCAGGGTTTTGCTTCTCCTTCAAGGAACTAGTGGACCCATCTTACATCATAAAAGTCTGTGTTGACAAACTTAATCCAAAGATGGCTGTGCGGTATGATCACATCACTCTTTGCAAATTTTCATTGGTTTGATTTTTATATTTTGACTTTTATTCACATCACCAAGGCAGAATCAGTAAAACATGTTTGTTGCATTGAATCTGTGTCTACATTTTTTATATATGATATCGTATATGATAGATGTTACAAGTACAAGTGTTGCATGATGCAGGTATGCAGCTATATTTCCAGGTGAAGAACGCATATTATTTTGCAACATTATAAGTGAATTTGGAAGAAAAGGGCACCTGGATTCTGCCTTGGTTGCCTATGATGAAGCTAAGCATAAATTGAGTGTTCCTAATATGTATTTACATCGTACTATAATTGACGTCTGTGGTGTTTGTGGTGACTACATGAAATCTAGGTATATTTATAAGGTAATTGACTTGACTGCCTTCAACCGTTGAAGCTCTTTGGATTTGTTTATGAGCTACATTTCGTTTAAATGTCTCACTTCTGGTTTAGTTTGCATATTGACATTAAATAGTCCATCTATTCCATGATCATTTTTTATTGGTGGCAATACCTAGCCACTCTGTTTGCATCCATTTCATAATTGTTTTAATTACTTATTACTCTCCAATTCAACTTCTTGATGGCTTTGAACATGCACTTGTCACTTATTTTGCAACATTTTTTGTTTTTTGCTGGCCAGATATGAAATTGACAAATAAATCTCGCTGCAGGACTTGCTCGATCGGAAGGTCATCCCAAATGTTTATGTTTTCAACAGTCTCATGAATGTCAATGCCCATGATTTGGGCTATACATTCAGTGTATTCAAAAATATGCAAGTAACTCTCAGCCACTCACCCTTCCCCTCTCTCTCAAACACGTCCACACACACACAATTCATGCATGAATACCCACATATACAAAAACCAACACAAGCACAAATGTCAAGCACAAACTCACACTCGATGAACACATCTCTTATAGGTGAGTTCCATTGTATTTGCAAATTTCTCAATGCCATTTACCTTCTTATCATCATTAAGCTTTTGACTTGAAGCTCTTTCATTATTTGTTGACAGATACAAAACAGTCAAACTTTTAGATGATATTCTTCTTTACTAGTTTCTCCTCACCTTTTATTGTCTTATATATAATTATTTGCAAAATGACATAAAATCACCCCCTCCTCTGTTGAAACTTCTATGAAAACACAAAGCAATTATGTGAAAATTAGTTCTCGTAAACTGTTATTTTTTATTAAGAATCCTAAAGACTGCTTAAATGCCAAAATACGTGTGCAGTCATTTCATCTATAAATTATTCTAATACCCTTGTGCTATAAATCCAGAATCTTGGTGTCACAGCAGATGTGGCATCTTATAACATCCTGTTGAAGGCATGCTGTAATGCTGGAAGAGTGGACTTAGCCAAAGACATTTATAGGGAAGTAAAGCAGTTGGAATCAGCAGAAGTGCTGAAGTTGGATGTCTTTACATACTGCATGATCATAAAGGTATATCTCTGTGCAGGATATGAATGTCGATCTCACTGATAGAAAAGAATGCAGTGTCAATCTCTAAACCTATTCCATGAAAGTTTATTTTATTTTCACGCACTGGCTATGGTTCCTCAGAACCTTACTACTCTATGAATTCTCCAGATCTTTGCAGATGCAAAAATGTGGCAGATGGCACTTAGAATAAAAGAAGATATGCTATCATCCGGAGTCACCCCTAACAAGCATATATGGTCATCGTTGATCAGTGCATGTGCCAAAGCAGGTCTTGTAGAGAAGGCAATTCAGTTATTTGAAGAGATGCTCCTATCTGGATGCGAGCCAAATTCTCAGTGTTGCAACATCCTTTTACATGCATGTGTTGAGGCTTGCCAATATGACAGAGCTTTTCGTCTTTTCCAGTGCTGGAAGGGAAGTGAAGCCCAGGAGGTTTTTCATGGAGATCACAGTGGCAATGCAGATGAGATTGAGCATGCACAGAAACACTGTCCTATCATGCCGAACATTGTTCCAAATTCACATCATCTAAACTTTATCAAGAAATTTCCCTTCACTCCCACTCCAACAACATATCACATGTTAATGAAAGCATGTGGTAGTGATTACCACCGTGCAAAAGCCTTAATGGATGAGATGAAGACAGTAGGAATTTCGCCTAATCATATAAGCTGGTCAATCTTGATTGACATATGTGGAGGCTCAGGCAATGTATCTGGTGCTGTACAGGTAACATATTTTCTATTGGAATTTACATGAACTTTGGTTTTTACTTTGTGGTTGAATTTCTTGTATCTGTTATTATGAATATTTCTTTGAATAGAAGTCACATCTAATTGAATATGGGTGTTGAACCAAATTGTCATTGTACCAGCAAAACAAAAGGAAACTACCAAGAAAAAGTTCTCAATGTTTTGTCATATCTTGCCTGTTGCTCCTTCCTTCTGATACTCCATAAATTGAGTAATTTTATGATTTTGGCTACGCTGATTAAGCTTTCCAGTCAAAGGAACTGTCTACATACATTCCTTAAAGTGAAAACAAAAGTTGAAGGAGACTTATTTTCTTTTCTTTCTCAATGTTTTTTTGTACTTTCTTGGACTGTTTATTTCGCCAAGTCTTTTGCCTTTCCTGGCCACTGATTTCTCTCTTTTTTTTCTACTTTGTTGAACTTGAAGGAAAATAAGCTTTCTAATACTTTTCTTTTCAATGCAGATTTTGAAGAATATGCGTATGGCTGGAGTTGAACCTGATGTTGTTGCATATACAACAGCTATCAAGGTTTGAGGCTTTCTGTTCCGATAAAATTGATTTTGATGAGTGTTGATAACATTTGCTCTTGAATATATGTCACTGTTGCATTATGAAAACTGAATTGGCTTTATTTGCTGATTTGTCATGCTCTTTTGTTCATAGGCTTGTGTGGAAACTAAAAATTTGAAGCTGGCATTTTCATTATTTGCAGAGATGAAAAGATATCAGATAAAACCTAATTTGGTAAGTGCTGAGAGCTTTTATCCTTTTTTTCTTCAATTGCAATGCTCCATGTTGCTAAATAAAAGAAGTATGCCTAAGCAAAAACTTGTAGATGCAAGGCCACACACCAGTGAAAATCAGCTCCGTATTTGCTTCTATGCAAATGAGCCTCAGATGTTTTAGGATGTCACAAACATTAATGAACTGACAAAAATTGTTAACACAAATGCTTAATGATCTCCTTACTTTATTTTCCAGAAAACCTAAAACTAGAAAGGGATCTTAATTTGTTCAGTGGAAGCAGTTCTACGTGTTACAAGAATGTAAAAAGAAATTACATGAATTTTGTTTTGCATTTATACATGTTCACATTTAAGCCATTGATGATCATTTTCTGAACAGAAAAATGTGCATTATCAAAACATACCATCTTGAAAAAATAATTTAAACTTCCTTTTCTTCTCCCAGGTGACATATAATACACTTCTAAGAGCTCGCACTAGATATGGTTCGTTGCGAGAAGTACAACAATGCCTTGCTATATACCAGGATATGAGGAAAGCAGGGTATGCTAGCAAGTCCTATGATGTTTGTAAAATGTGCCTTTCTGGAGACTATCCATCATGTTATAAACGTGCTTCTTTCTTTTCCCTTGGAGGACATTGTGCTCAAATCTATTGTTAGGAACTGCAAACTTTACTTTTTTTTGATTTCTCAAGCTCAAGCATGCTACGTAGATATGCCCTTTTTTTTCCATTTCATTCTAAATTCATACGTGTATTTTCCTCAAGGATTGGTTGACAGGGTTATTCCTGTCATTTCCCCTTATCTTGAGGCAATTTGATGTAAAATCAGTTGGATGTATTTTCCTTAAGAGAGCGTGCTGACATTGCAGGTATAAATCAAATGACTACTATCTCAAACAGCTAATTGAAGAATGGTGTGAAGGAGTAATACAAGATAAGAATCAGATTCAGGATGGGTTTGCTTCTTATAAAAGAACTGACTTAGGTAGACCTCAAAGTCTACTTCTTGAGAAAGTTGCAGCACACTTGCAGAACAATATTGCTGAAAACTTAGCAATTGACCTCCAGGGCCTGACAAAGGTACAGTAAACAGTATCAAGTGAATGTTGAGACATTGTTTCATTTTTGTTAGATATTGGTCGCAGGATGTCAGGTTAGCATAATCCTGTTTACAAGGTTATGAGACTCCAATGCTGATCCTGTTCCCTTTCTCTCATTTTCTTTGAGAGCAGATCGTGGTTTGGAGTTGGTTACTCTGATAGTAGACAGTTTCCATTACCAATAACTAGAATAAGAATTCTCGCTCGATTTCTGTTCTTAGTTTCTTTACCATGAATTGACAGGTTGAAGCTCGGATTGTAGTTCTCGCAGTTCTCCGAATGATCAAAGAGAATTATACTCTAGGTATGGTAACCACAGTGCCCTGCGTGGATCACTGTGCATATTTACATATTTGAAATCTACCGGAACACAAAGAGGGAGTAATTAGTGCATGATGCGGTTGAATCCACATCTCCTTGGGCATTTTGACGTTATGCTAGTTTCTTGTTGCAGGTTACTCAATAAAGGATGACATGTGGATCACCTTGGATGTCAATAAAGTAGATCCAGCATCCAAACGAGATTCAGAGGTGAAAAATGCAATAATTGAACTTCTGCGGAATGAATTAGGGCTTGAGGTTCTGATTGCAGTCCCAGGACATTTAGATGACATAAAGACAGATTCGAATAACCCTCTAGATCTTGGTCCGGACTTGGTAGTGAGGTTAGCAGGGAACAAGAAAATGGCATCCCCCACAAGGCGGCCCTTGGTAGTTACACAGCGGTTGAAGGTTAGACGGGAATCATTGCATGAATGGCTGCAGAGAAGAGTAGGTGCCATCAGAATTTGATTATTCTTTATGTACAAAATTTGTATATAACCATGTTATTTTCTTTTTTCGTCTTCTAATAACGCAGAACAAGTCATTGCAGTTTGAACACTGACTTATGATGTCATTTTCCAGTTGTACCATGGAATACACTAAAAAAAATATATGACAAAAGATTTCTATGATTTCTGCCATGTTCCATTTTCTTCCAAGCTTAGCTGTAGTGTTTTAATTCTGCTTTCCCACTTGTAATGGCTGAAAGCCTGCAGTTTAACACAAACCTGGCTAGTAACTTCATTATCTACTTCCAAAAACAGCAATTACTTTCGTTCAAACAGGACGGCTGTTCGTTCCTATTTCACTTCCAAAAGAATATTTACGTGAAGTCGTCTGGAGAGTTGCATAGACATGGATAAGCTATGAGGAATGTAGAACACTTTCAGAATCCCCTGAAAGATTAGCTAGTGCTTAGAAAAAGAGAAAAACACTCACAGATGTAGTAGGATCAGGCAGGCACGGAGTTCATATTTTATAGTCAGACGCGCATATGAACATTAAACCAAAGCCACAAAACAAAAAAACAGATACAACTACTAAAAAGATTCATAAATGTCTCAGGTAGTGAAATCCAAATATTATTATCATTGATGGAGTGAAAGACGACATCGACATTACAACATAAAATCATCCCAGTTCTCATTACAGCTGCAAACAAGAACAAACGTACAATGGTGTTTTCCCAGCTCCCAAACAGCCCTCAAAGCCAATCCTGCTGCTGCAACTTCAAAGGCAAATAAACCTCAGACAAATACTGAAACCCAAAACGAACTCAAGGCCTGAATCTCAGCCTTCTGCTTAGTCTTCACCATCAAACTCAACTCCTCAACCCACCCAGGATTCTTCTTCACGAAATCCTCCTCCAGCAAATCCTTCCCAGTCTTGATATCCTGCTCAGTCATTGGCAACCGACACTGCTCAGGTATCTTATACTTGTCCAAATCACTAGGCCTAATCCCCAACCATTTGATATCCGGGGTGGTCAAATTCGCACTATCGTAAGACATGTTCTTCGAACCACAACCATAAACAGATAAAATCTTCAACCCGTATGGATCACTGTCGACCAATGCCAAAACCGGCAGCTTCAATTCGACCTTCATTTTCTTTAGAAAAAGCCTTGTGGCCACATCCGGCTGCCCTTTCGCAGTCACAATTATGCATGGAAAAGCGATTGTAAAACCTATCCTCAGCTAACCTCATATATGCAGCATCCTTCTCAACCAACAAAATAAATAATGCATCGCTCTGCATATCCCCAACTCTATCAATATTCGGTGGAATCGCTTTCCCTCCCATTCCCATTTTAGTGCAATCAATCATATCCCCATTATCACTAAAAATCAATCTCCCAACAACAACCCCCTTCTCCGCCGCAATCACGTTAAGAGAGGACCTGGTACACCCAAGCATACACGAAACATCATCAAGAACGGCGTCAGATTGTGTCTGATCCTGAAACAACTTCACATCAGTGTAAAACAAATCTCGCTTTGTAACATGAATGCTCTTTTCACAGAGCTGGTGGATTAAGGAAAGGATCCTTGCAGTTATTGTGCATTTGCGGACAGAGGAGATGTTAGCGAAAGGGCGGAGGGTGTTTTTGTCTTTTAAGACAATGCGATCGAGTTCCGGGACATAGAGTTGGTTAGTGGCTGCGCGTGAGGGGACATTGAAAGAGAAGCCCTTGCCGGAGAGGATTGATTGGACGATGGAGATGGTTAGGGCTTCGATTTCAGATTGGACGGAGGTAAGGGAGAGATCTGTTACTTCTCGACAGCTGGAAGAGAGTGATAGGTCGGAGAGAGTGAGGGGTTTTGAAGAGGAGGCGGATGCAGTGGAGGTTACGAGGGATTGTAGAGTTTGGAGGATTACAGAGTCCGGTTTTAGGCGGTTTTTGAAGAGGACTTCGGTGGTGGAGTCTGGGTCGGGTTGGCGGCGTTTTCTGGATTTGGTGGCGGTGTTGTCTGCCATTTTGCTGGGGAGGCGGGAAACGGGTTTTTTTCTGACTCTCTCTAACTTATTAGGGCTTGCGAAATGCGAGAGCGCAGACAAGACCGCGAAGAAGATGCCGTTTGAACAAAGATTGTCAATTCCATTTCCGGTGTTTTGTTTTTTTAATTTAATATATCGGTTTTGAAATGTTTTGAGGTTGTAATTGTGTGTGGGTGTAAATTAAAGATATTAATTCAATAAATAAAATTTAAATTTAAAAAAATTATTTGAAATTATGCAATTTAAATTTAAAATATAAGTAAAAAAATAAGAGTTGACCAATATATCTCGATCGACTTGATAAGTCCAAAGATAAAAAGAAAATTAATAAAAATATAGTTGAACTAAAAAAATCAAATTCACATCTTAAAAAAATATTGAAATGATAATATATTGGATAACTCAATTCAACTTAGGTTAACTTTGAGTTATAAAATCATGATAACTTTAAATAAAGCAAATCAAAGCAATATTATAAAGTTCAATTCCTAATAAACTCGGTGTTAAATAATGAAATTAAAAAAAAATCTAAAAAACACAAAAATAATTTTTCTGAACAATATTATGAATCTAGATAACATTACGAGAATGTCATTATCATTCTCACAAGATCATGATATATTCTTTGATTTTTCTAAAATTTAAACCTAATATATATCAATATATCAAGAGACTCTTTGTATAATTTTATTTCAATATAACCGTCGGATTAAGAGATATGATTGATATTGTAAAGCTACATATTATTTACAAAAATCACTATTTTGCCAGAACAAAACTGGAGTGTTCTAGGTGGAATTTGGAAGGAATTTTTGGAATAGACCGAGATTCTAAGAAAGATAAAATTTATTCTATTTTTTTTTTTACTGAAATGAGATATATCAGCTATTCCAAGCAAAACTTAACCAAATTGACAACCTTGTTTGAACGAACGACACCGAATATCAAAAAAAATCTAATAGAAAAATAAATATAATAACAATAATATGAGATTCTTTTTAACATTAATTCAAAATTTAATGATCATATATAGTACAATAGATACAAGATTATATACGTGAGGTCTGAACGATAAATAAAAATTAAATCTTAAAGTAGAAATAGGTCCAAATAAAAAGCCCTTTATTTTTTTCTTAATTTAATTTTATAACACTAATATATTTTTTATGGAGTATGATTTAAACTTACTTGAAACAAAATGTTTTTTTTTATTAATATCTTCAATTTAAGTAAAAAAAAAATATTTTTTCAATATCATTTATTTAGTAGAAAACCAAAAATATTCAAAAGATATACCAAAAAGAAATCTAGACAATTTAGAATAAGGGAAAAAATATTTCTTTGACTAAAACTCATTTATCTCAATAACACCCATTTATCTTAATAATAACATCAATTTTTTTTTAAAATTTTGTACCATAATATTTGTTTCTTATATAACTTTATATCCTTATTCTAATATCAAGTTTCATTATAAATAAATAACATTCTAATAATTTTAATGGGAATGTAAAAAAAAACAATACAATGCTTTTGAATTTTTTGAAAGTATTATTATACTCAATTTAATTGATTAACCTTAAAACCTTTCAAAATAAGTCTTTGCCTAGCTAGGTTTTGAAATAAACTTTTAGGGTGTCATACCATAATTTTGGACTCCTAAAAATCTTTAAAATTTGAAAAAAAAATTGTTTGTTTTAGAAAATAAATTGAGGAAAAAAAGGTTGGCATCGATAACAATCGCATAAATTAAGAGATCAATGACCATTGAAAAAAAGAGAGTAAAGTTTAAGAATCATATTCAATCAATTGACGGCTTATTTAAACAAGGAAATGGAAAATTTAGGCAAAAGAACACAAATTAGAAAGCTAGTGATGTTAATGAAAAAAGTGCAAAAATCTGAGATCCTAATTCATTTGGTTAGTGGTCTAAAGACACAAACAATTATGGTCAATTTGGCAAAAAATAGGAAATCAAATGTCCAAACCTGATAATGATTTTTGATGACTTTGGGGGTTTAATTGAAATGATTTCTAGTAAAAAGTCTTAATTGAGGGTGAGATTGAATGCTCATGACGCCAATTATTGAAACAAGATGCAAATAGGAATGAAAAGTTAACTTGCAAGTAAACAAACAATATTGTTTTGTTTTAAAAAATTAGAAACCCTAGTAGAATATGTGAACAATAGGTTATTGACTTGATAAATAAAATGACGACATGTCATCTGCAACCTTGATTTTAGCCCCAAACTATAAAAGATATGTCATCCAGAAACCTTAATCAAAGATGATATGTCATCCAAAGTCTTATTTTTCTCCCCTAAATGACATGTTGTTCATTTTTGTTTATTTAAAAAAATATATTTTTTTATGAGGTTACTATTTATATTCTTTTTTTAAACTTCAAGCAACCCAACAAGAGAAACCTTGCCAAGCAACCCTCTTTAAACCTTTCAAACTTTAATTTCTCTTACATTCAAGACAAAACACAACATAATATAATGTCTTGAAAATTGTAGTTGCAAACAACATGTCTAACATATATTTTTAAGCCATGAAATCCATTGTCTATTGTTAAGAATCTCTCATTAACAACATTGAAAAAATAAAAATGATAGAAGTACAATTGAGAGAAAAGAAAGACTAGATGAAACTATTATTGTTATTAGTTGATTATTATGAAATGAATACCATTTGTTTATATAGACTGTTCCTCTACACTTGATTTTATCTCTCTCTAACTATTTTTAACAACCTTTTTAAGTTGATCACCTAATTAAAAATATAACTATCTACTAATACTCTAACTACTAATAATAAAAGAATTCATTTTATTGTAGTTGCTAGCCTTCACTCCTCTAAACAACATCATGCCCTTGTGCTAGAATCATAACAATACTTGTACCTGAAGAGGATTATTGTCCTTAAGAATCAATAGAAAATCTAAAAATTGTATTTGAACCTTGTCTAGTATTTCTCATATAACATCTTTAGAAAATGAATTGGACCACTAAATTAAATTAATTGTTATCACTATATTTTCTTTTTTCATGATATTTCTTTCTTATATTGCTATAAGCTTGACAATAACTCATCGACCCTAACTTTTTTTAGCTTCTTCCACATCTAATAATTTATTATTTTCCATTTATTTTATCATATGTATTTCTTTCATGCTACCTCAATTTTCTTTTTTACTCGTATAATGTTTTAAAGTTTTGCTTAATGCCTTGAAATATATCATTTTTATTTGATAATAGGCTTTAAAGGTTGTTGTTATGTCCACTTACAATGTATCATTATTGATTTGATTGTAGGCCTTAAAAGGTTGTTTTGTCCATTTAAAAACTTTGTTCAACCAATCTATAGCCTATATAAAAAAAAATACATTTTCAAAATCCAAAATCAACCCAAAACCAAAATCTTCATAAGCTTGTGTGTGTGTGTGTTTAGGTGTTTTCAAGGTAGAAAAATATTTAATCTCAACTCCTTTCATCAAATGAAACCATTTGACATAAAAATCAATTGTGTTGGTGGTAAAAATCTTCGACAACGATAACTTTATCTCTTTAAGTTAGAATCGAGTAAACCCCTTTTTCTTTCCTCCACAAGAAAGAACTAAAAAACAGAAAAATAAAGTTTAGTACCAAATTATATGTTTTTAAAAAATATAGAATTATATGTGAGAAAACGAATGGGATGACTAAAATAACCTTTTGAAACAATTTTTAAAATTGTTGTTTATAGTACTTGTGTTTTGCAACTCAACTATTTATCTTTCAATTCAACCTTTCCTTCTAAAACACTATGCGATTAAGTTCATATCTAGGCTATGAGAGCTCAATTGTGCAAAATAAAACTTCAAGGATCAAATTATTTTTTTAAAAAAAATGCATGAACTATAATAAATAGAGAGAACTACTAATTGAAAACTTTTAGCTCTTTTAGTTTTTACTAATTGTTTATTAGCTCATGCTTTGTTGTAGTCATATCAAATTTCTAAAAATATAAAAAAATATAATGAGTATGAAGAGTTTTTTGATAGTGTCATTAAACCAATGAAATCAATAATAAAACATCATGTCTTACTTCTCTGCCTAACTAAAGTTTCTAATTAAATCACATAGGAGCTAGCCCAACTTAAATTAATTGATTTTATGAATCCCAAAGTAACATGGATGACTAATAAAAACATGACTTAACCTTTAAAAAACTTCAAGAAGACAATTGGTTAAAAAAAATATTTAGACAACAATATATTAGATCAATCTTGGTTCCCCCATGATCTGGGTCATGGACTTTATTAAGTTTTAATTATATAATAAAACAAATGCTCATAAAATTGAACACCAATTCCAAAGTAGATATTTATTTGAGAATATAATATCTCTAAAAAAATTAAAATCATGTAGCCTATTTTCTAACCAATCCAATATTGAAGGAAAACAATAAAATATATATATAAAAAAAAACATATCCAATCGATGGGCAAACACTTCAAACCTATGAATTAGATAATCTCCAAATCCGTGAATAATATTATGGACTTCAGATGAACTATAATTTGTTTTTTTTTAAAATATATTTTTTATTTAATTATATGATAATAAAATTAGATAATCACAAAATTAAACACTAATCCCATACTAAAATATTCTTTTAAAATTGTGGTAGCCTTATAAAAAATAAACAAAACTAATTATGAATTTAAATTGTCAAACAACCTAATATATAAATAAATCAAGAAAAAAGTAATTAAATTAGCCAAACGCGCAAACCACTTTAATAAACCAAACTTACATACAAGTTTTTGAGCTTTATAAGGTTTAATAATTTGATTTTTTTTCAATTTTTTTTTAACTTGTATAAAAAAAATAACTAAGTCAAAATTTATTTAAAAGAAACACTCTACCAAACCCCGAAAACTAGTATAGCTTGAATTACCCTCACAAATTTACAAAATCACTTTAATTCTAAAAATCCAAAAAACCAATTATAAATTTTAATTATGGATTAATCAAATATTAAGAAAATAGAAAAAACAAGTTTGAAAACAAAAAAGCAATAGTAATTCATAACACAGTAGACAAATTAATTTTGCTGTTAATATATATATATATATATATATATATATATATATATATTTCAGTTAACACATCTCTCACTTCAAAACCCTAGAGCACCTCCTACACTCCCCTCTTTCTCACAAACACACACCATCACTGCCAAATGGCCGCAGCCGCCCGTCCCCTTGTCTCCGTTCAACCTCTACCCGCGTCCCTCAATGACATGGCCACTGATCATGTCACAACCGTGGCTCTCCCCGATGTCATGAAGGCCTCAATCCGACCAGACATCGTCAATTTTGTCCACTCCAACATCTCCAAGAACAGCCGTCAACCTTACGCCGTCTCAAAGAAGGCCGGTCACCAGACCTCAGCCGAATCATGGGGTACTGGTCGTGCCGTTTCTCGTATCCCCCGTGTCTCTGGTGGTGGAACTCACCGTGCGGGTCAGGGAGCTTTCGGAAACATGTGCCGTGGTGGACGCATGTTTGCTCCTACCAAGACCTGGCGCCGCTGGCACAGGAAGGTTAACGTCAACCAAAAGCGATACGCTGTCGTTTCAGCTATCGCGGCCTCTTCCATTCCCTCTTTGGTAATGGCACGTGGTCACCGGGTTGAGTCAGTCCCTGAGATGCCTTTGGTTATCTCTGATTCCGCCGAGAGCATTGAAAAAACATCCACTGCTATCAAGGTGCTAAAGGAAATCGGTGCCTATCCAGATGCTGAGAAGGCCAAGGACTCTCAAGCGATCCGGCCCGGAAAGGGAAAAATGAGGAACAGGAGGTACATTTCCCGCAAGGGACCCCTGATTGTGTATGGAACTGAAGGTGCCAAGCTGGTGAAGGCCTTCCGTAATATTCCTGGAGTCGAGGTGGCTAACGTTGAGAGGCTGAACTTGTTGAAGCTGGCTCCCGGTGGTCATCTCGGAAGGTTTGTGATCTGGACAAAATCAGCAATCGAAAAACTTGATTCAATATATGGGTCTTTTGAGAAGTGTTCCGAGAAGAAGAAGGGTTATGTGTTGCCCAGGTCCAAGATGGTCAATGCTGATTTGGCCAGGATCATCAACTCTGACGAGGTTCAGAGTGTCGTGAAGCCAATCAAGAAGGAGATCAAGAGGGCATCTTTGAAGAAGAACCCGCTGAAGAACTTGAACGTGATGCTGAAATTGAACCCATATGCTAAGACTGCTAGGAGGATGGCCCTTCTGGCTGAAGCGGAGCGCGTGAAATCAAAGAAGGAGAAGCTCGACAAGAAGAGGAAACCGGTGTCAAAGGTATATTGGCTATCTATTTTATTTCCGGTTTAATATCGATATATTGTGAAAAGATATATTGGTTAATAGTTTCTATACATTGTGACAGTGAAATGATTAGGTGGTTACTTCTGTATGCTTTGGTTTTGCGTATGGAAGCTGTTAACGTGGATGGTTTTTTGTGTGTATTAAGAATGTAAGAACAATTTGATTTTAGTGGTATAGACGACTGGCAGAACAATTTGGTGGGGAGTGTTGTAGACTGCTAAGCTTGCTGAGCATTGTTATGTTCATTGTTTTGCTGTGGTGCCCTTTCGAATTATATGCTTGTGTTTTAATTGAATTATTTAGTCCCCTTTTGCTGGTTTTGTGTTCTGTCTCTCTCTGTGGTGTTATTTGTTACTTTCTCAGTCCATATCTGTACGCTATACCAAATCTAATCCCTTTTACACTATAGGTTTTGCCACAGACAGCAAATAGTTCTTTGTTTTGTTGGTTGTGTCTTGCACCTATCAACTATATTAATAATATTTCTTTTCTATGGAACCAATAGGAGGAGCTAGCTGCTGCTAAGGCTGCAGGGAAGGCATGGTACAAGACCATGATTTCTGACAGCGATTACACCGAGTTCGATAATTTCACCAAGTGGCTTGGTGTCTCCCAGTGATCTAGTTCTGATTTTAGTGAGTTTTTTAGTTTATTTACTTGATTATGTTATCAAATTTTTTCTTTGGTGTTGTACATGTAAGAGGATGGTGGTGGGAATTGGATGCTAGGTATTTTTTTGCCTTTCCTCCAACTCCCATTCTTCTATTTTGACAGGTCAAAGAGTTTCTATTACTTTCAGAATTGAAATGGAACGAGATATTAATCCTTGTGTGTTTTAATCGCTTTGCTTGCTTCAATGTACCGCATGCTTTGTGTTGATGGTCGATGATGCATGTCTTGTTTTCTTTTGGAATATCCTGGTGAATGTGCTGGATGAACTTGGTTGAATAGACCATGTGTAACTTCTGAATCAAGTAAGTGTTTCTGGGAGATTTAGCTTGAGTGAACTTATAAATAGGTTTCAATGACATGTTTTCTTGTTGAGCTTTTAAGAAGTGTCTCTAAATTGGAGCTAGTATGCTAGGTTGCATTTGGGTATAGCGAATAAAATCCAAGGGTCCATCTGGCCTACATTTAAGTTAATCCCAAAATGGTAACATTATGATTTTTATGGTCTATATGATTGATCGCAGAATTGGCTCATGGTGGTCTTTTTTGTGAGTTTGATGAACTAATTTGGCTCCCAAGTTAACCTATTGTATTCGAAATCTGACAATATGATGGGCAGTAAAATGTAGCAGTTCAAGATTGTGGCATTGTTATTTGCAATCAAGTTCATATCCTTAGGGGCTTAAAGTTGCCAACTGCTATTAAGTGTTTATAAATATTAAATGATTTTATGGTATTCGAGTACTATTATATTATATGGTGTCACAATTTTTTCCAGTATGGAGAGTCAATCAACATGATTTCGAGTTGTAAATGTACTGTGTATATGTTATAGATGTATTTGGTGCATTGTTTTTTCCATTGGAATTGAATGTTTCAAGTTCGAAGTATTTTGACACATCGTTTTGGGATATATATATATATATATATATATATATATATATATATATTATTAATTTAAAAAGAAATTAGTTCAAATTCAAAAATAAAATTATTTAGAATTGTATAATATAATCTAAAAAGGTAAAATAAAATGATTTTTCTGAATAAAATTATACATGTATAATATTTCGAGAATATCATTATTAGTTTTGCAAATTTATTATTTTCTCTAATTGTTCTGAAATATATATATATATATATATATATATAGAGAGAGAGAGAGAGAGAGAGAGAGAGAGTCACTGCAACACAGACGTCACCATGCTTGCTTGCTTGAGTTTCAGAGAAATAGAAATGGACGCACTTATCATGGGATAGCATGAACAACGGTCTTTCATCCATACATCATAATCCAATTATGAAACATATTGAACTTTAAAGCATTAATTATCACAAGGGTGATTTTTATTGATTTCCCGATCATAGTGTTTTAGGGTTTATCTAACAGCAAAGGAAACCAGGTCAGGTGTGGTAGCTTGCATGCTCTGTGACAAGGAGGCTTGAGTAGGAAGTATGATTCTATAATTAATCAACTAGTCTAGCTAGTTAAAGTGTTAGACATACAGATTAAGAGAAAAGGGGCTGAAGTAATCACCTTTACTTTTCCATACCAATAGAAGATGTCGAAAAAGTGTTTTTGTTGCCAGAAACAGATAGCAGGGGCGAGGCCACCATCTCAGTAATATTTAGTGTTTGTTTTAATGTTAATTTGTTCTTGTTTTCAAAGTTTTAAAAGATATCATGGAAGGTCTTGAGTCTATGAATAAGGCTTCTTGGACAAAGGAAATATTGCATACATTTTGTGATCTATGCATTAAGGCCATTGAAAAGGGAATGAGACCTAATACTCATTTTGATAAAAACGGGTTGGAAATTCTTACAACATCATTTAAAGAATAAACCAGTCATGCTTTTACCAAAACACAACTGAAAAACAAATGGGATGGATATTGCATATATTTTGTGATCTATGCATTAAGACCATTGAAAAGAGAATGAGACCTAATACTCATTTTGATAAAAACAGGTTGGAAATTCTTACAACATCATTTAAAGAATAAACCGGTCATGCTTTTACCAAAACACAACTGAAAAACAAATGGGATGAATATAAAAAGGATTGGATGATATGAATAAAATTAATTGCTGAAACTAGTGTGGAATGGAGTAATGAATTAGGTATAATATCAACTAGTGATGAGTGGTGGAAATTGAAAATTTGGTTTATCTTCGTCAAACTAACTATTACATTACTTGTTTTCATGATTTATAAAAACTAATTTACAAGATGTTTATTATTGATATGTAGTTTCTTTTATGTAGGAAATTTGAGGAGCTAAAAAATTTAAACATGCTGGCATTGAGACATCTTTGAAGTTAAATTTGATAGAATGTATTTCAATATTATTATTACTAGACAGTTTGCATGGGCACCATCATCAAGTATACTTGATGGCAATAAAGTTGATTTATACACAAGCAATGTCAACATTGATGAGGTTGATCTGGAAGAAGGAAAAGGTGATTTAGAGCAGAATGTGATTCCATATTTTGAGAATGACATTTCTTGAATGGTTGGTGGGGTGAATATGTTAGACAACAACAGCACAAGGAGTAATGGCCAAAGAAAAGAAAGAGACCCTTCTTAGTTAAGGGCTAAAAAGAAAAAAAAGATTTGGAATTGGAGTTCAACTACTTTCAGGGTAGGATCAACTACTTGAAAACATGTCGACTAAGAGTGATTTCATTTCTTTGCATATGGATCGACAATATTATAGTATTCCAAAGATTATTGTCGAGCTCCATTCAATACCTAAAATGTCAATTAATGATGATTCTCATGACTTTGTTACTGAGTATCTAAGTTTAAGAAGAAAGAGAAAATGTGGTATAGTATGAGATGTATTGAAGAGAAGGTGAAATGAATGTATGCGCAATGTAAAACTGATTAATTAACATGGTATGACTTTGTTTTCTAAAGTGTTAATTTATTATATCTTAAGTGTTAGCTACATTTAATTTGTTATGTTATTTGACATGCTTACTAAATTATTTATATGGTGTACATTTGTAGAATAATGAGTTGAAAATTTTATGCTTAGTAGTTTCAAATATGATGCATCCTTGAAGTTTGTTTTCACTCGTTTTACTATTCAAATTTTATAGAAATGAGATGTGGGCATATCCATTTCGGTTGCTTTAAATTTATTTTAATTTAAGAAAGGTTGTTTTTTTTTAATCTTCACCATAGCCTCTAACCTTGTATAAGCCATCACTTTTCTTGGAGATTTATTTTTCTTCTTTGCTGATATACAAATCCAACAATTTCGAGTAGTAAAAGTTTGCTTAATCCGGTTAGCATCATCCTCCCAAACCCACCTATGATGTAACATTCTTAATTTTTGTTATGTATAGCAAAAACCAATGCACACAAATGCTACTCACAAATTCAAAAACTACACATGTTTTTCTTGGTAATTTTATTACCAAAAACACTTACAAAACTACATAACCAAATACATATAAAAATGCTTTTTGGACAACAATAATTTCAACCATAGTTTTAACGAAATCCCATGTTTTATTACACCAACTCACAACAAAAAATGATTTTATAAAATCTACATTTTACCGACTACAATCTCTTGATGCTTGACTTTATATTTAATGCACTGTATTTGCATATTTAACTTGTAGAACCTAATTGAAAACATTACTCATGATTTTCCTCACTTTACAATACAAGTGTCTTAAAAATATAAATTTAAATATTTATTTTGTCTAGAATCTATATAAAAGTACTAATTTTTATTATTATTAAAGAAACTAAAACAATACAATTGGGGAATGAACAATGCAATTCATTGTTTACAAGTACTATTGTGCTTGCTCTATTAACTTTTACAATGTTTATTAAAAAAATGTAATTTTGAGTTGTAATTAAAAAAAATTCAAAGAATAAATACCAAAATAAACAAAAATATCATAGTCTAGTATTGACAAATCATGGAAAACTTTAGTTTGGTCTCTAAAGCTTTAAATTTTTTATATATTTAATACTAAAATATATTTTCTTATATTTATGTTTATTAGTGTTGAAAGTAAAAAAAAATCAAAAAAATGAGAGGAGAGAAAAAGATATCATAGTGTAAATAAAAAAAAATTAATAAATTTGTTTTCGCTAGAAAAGTTCAATACGATTTGACTGCTAAATGTCCATGAAGTGTTTTAGCTGTTGTCCTAAACTTACAACATTATTCATAATAAGCGTAAACCCTATACAACTAAGCCCAAATAAGCCTTTATCCGGGGCACTAGAATACCTTGTCCGAGAAACCAAACACACAGAATAAAGTGGGTGTGTGTATTTCAGTCAACACATCTCTAACTTCAAAACCCTAGAGCACCCACACCCTCATCTATCGCAGACACACCCCATCACCGCCAAATGGCCGCAGCCGCCCGTCCCCTCGTCTCCGTTCAACCTCTACCCGCGTCCCTCAATGACATGGCCACTGATCATGTCACAACCGTGGCTCTCCCCGATGTCATGAAGGCCTCAATCCGACCAGACATCGTCAATTTTGTCCACTCCAACATCTCCAAGAACAGCCGTCAACCTTACGCCGTCTCAAAGAAGGCCGGTCACCAGACCTCAGCCGAATCATGGGGTACTGGTCGTGCCGTTTCTCGTATCCCCCGTGTCTCTGGTGGTGGAACTCACCGTGCTGGTCAGGGAGCTTTCGGAAACATGTGCCGTGGTGGACGCATGTTTGCTCCTACCAAGACCTGGCGCCGCTGGCACAGGAAGGTTAACGTCAACCAAAAGCGATACGCTGTCGTTTCAGCTATCGCGGCCTCTTCCATTCCCTCTTTGGTAATGGCACGTGGTCACCGGGTTGAGTCAGTCCCTGAGATGCCTTTGGTTATCTCTGATTCCGCCGAGAGCATTGAAAAAACATCCACTGCTATCAAGGTGCTCAAAGAAATCGGTGCCTATCCAGATGCTGAGAAGGCCAAGGACTCTCAAGCGATCCGGCCCGGAAAGGGAAAAATGAGGAACAGGAGGTACATTTCCCGCAAGGGACCCCTGATTGTGTATGGAACTGAAGGTGCCAAGCTGGTGAAGGCCTTCCGTAATATTCCAGGAGTCGAGGTGGCTAACGTTGAGAGGCTGAACTTGTTGAAGCTGGCTCCCGGTGGTCATCTCGGAAGGTTTGTGATCTGGACAAAATCAGCAATCGAAAAACTTGATTCAATATATGGGTCTTTTGAGAAGTGTTCCGAGAAGAAGAAGGGTTATGTGTTGCCCAGGTCCAAGATGGTCAATGCTGATTTGGCCAGGATCATCAACTCTGACGAGGTTCAGAGTGTCGTGAAGCCAATCAAGAAGGAGATTAAGAGGGCATCTTTGAAGAAAAACCCACTGAAGAACTTGAACGTGATGCTGAAATTGAACCCATATGCTAAGACTGCCAGGAGGATGGCCCTTCTGGCTGAAGCGGAGCGCGTGAAATCCAAGAAGGAGAAGCTCGACAAGAAGAGGAAACCGGTGTCAAAGGTATATTGGCTATCTATTTTATTTCCTGTTTAATATCGACATATAGTGAAAAGATATATTGGTTAATAGTTTCTATACACTGTGACAGTGAAATGATTAGGTGGTTACTTCTGTATGCTGTGGTTTTGCGTATGGAAGCTGTTAATGTGAATGTTTTTTTGTGTGTATTAAGACTGCCAGAACAATTTGGTTGTAGTGGTATAGACGACTGTCAGAACAATTTGGTGGAGAGTTTTAAAGAGTGCTAAGCTTGCTCAGCATTGTTATGCTCTTTGTTCTGCAGTGGTGCCCTATCGAATTATATGTTTGTGCTTTAAATGAATTGTTTAGCCACCCATCTGCTGGTTTTGTTTTCTGTAGTAATGCGTGTGCTTCAATTGAATTATTTAGTCCCCCCTTTTGCTGGTTATGTGTTCTGTCTCTCTGTGGTGTTTTATTTCAGTTATTTGTTACTTTCTCAGTCCACATCTGTACGCTATAACAAATATAATCCCTTTTACACTATTGGTTTTGCCACAGAGAGCAAATAGTTCTTTGTTTTGTTGGTGTGTCTTGCACCTATCTACTATATTAACAATCTTTCTTTTCTTATGGAACCAATAGGAGGAGCTAGCTGCTGCTAAGGCTGCAGGAAAGGCATGGTACAAGACCATGATTTCAGACAGCGATTACACCGAGTTTGATAATTTCACCAAGTGGCTTGGTGTCTCCCAGTGATTTAGTTCTGATTTTAGAGAGGGGTTCAGTTTATTTACTTAATTATGCTATCAAATTTTGCTTTGGTGTTGTACATGTATGAGGATTGGTGGTGGGAATTGGATTCTAGGTATTTTGTTCCCTTCCTCCAAATCCCATTCTTCTATTTTGATAGGTCAAAGAATTTCTATCACAATCAGAATTGGAATGGAACGATTTATGACCTTCCTGTGTGTTTTAATCGCTTTGCTTGCTTCAATGTATCGTATGCTTTGTGTTCATGGTCAGTGAACATGCAGAGAGCTGCATCTCATCTTTTCTTTTGGAATATCCTCTGGTGAGTGTGCTGGATGAACTTGGATGGATAGACCATGTGTAACTTCTGGATCAAGTAAGTGTTTCTGGGAGATGGTTCTTGTCTGAAAATCATAAAAAAGAAGACCTGTGAAAGTATCTTTTTCCCAGTGCCTGGTATTTGCTCTCACCAAATTGATTTTCATTTGTCACAAGATCTATAAAAATATCCTCTCATTTTCTTGGAGGTATATTTATAAAGACTGTAATGGCCCTGTAGATATTTGGGTGTTCAACTTTGTACTTGTTGGTATACGCCATATTTCGATTCATAATCCGTAATTTCCTTCTTCATTCCGAGCCACCAATAAAACTCTCCCTCCCAAGCTCTAGAATATTCTAGAACTGTCACAGTGGACCAAGAGCTTAGATTCATGTGCTTCTACTAAAACCTTATTTTTAGAGGGCATTATTTTTCAGAAAAATAGACTTTATTTTTCATCATCACTAGTTCATCTTTTGATATTTGAAATGATGCTTCCAGTCCCACTACTTTCTGAGTGCCCAACCAATTTAAGATATTTGAAGAATGAGTGTTCATCAACACCAAGCTTGAAAAGGGTTAACTGTATGTAATATGTATTGCTGATTTTAAAATATTTGAAATTAAAGATTAAGAATTACTTTTTATCAAAATATTGTTCTATCAACTTGTAAAAAAAATAAACGAGAATCAGTTTGATTGAGATTTTGTTTTCTAAATGCTACGATACATTTACACTATAAATATAAATTCTAGTGCATAAAAAAAAATGGATGAGATAATTAGCCTCATATGGTTTTGTTTATCTTGATGCATAAACAATAACCCATTCATGTTGTGTTGAAATACATCTTAATTTGAAAGCTGGAAAAAAACATGAAGAATATTATTTTCATTTGGCTAGAAAATACATGTTTCTAGGAAAATATAAATGTTGGGGCTGAAGATTTTATTGAGTTTTTTTTGGGTGCAGATCCTTTATCATTATCATGGTTTGTGTTTTCTTGTTTGATGGGCTTTTATTCAAGGCTTTGATATTTTGAGTGATTTGTTTTTGATAAATTGTTTTTCAATTTTGAATTATTTGAATAAATATTATGGGTTGTTTTGGATTTGTAGATTCGATAAAGTTTTGAGTTTTGAGTTGATCCATGGGTCTAATCTGTGTGACCGGGTTGAGTCCCTTAGGCTTAAGGTCGTGTTTGGTTGTTCCAAAACCTTACAAAGAAAAAAAACAGTTTTTTGATCCTTAAGACGTGTTTAATAAACATGTCCTCGAATCATTTTTTAAGGAATTGTGAAAAATAATTTAAAAACTATTTAAAAAAATTTAGTCGACCCCTTATGTAATTTCTCAATATTTTTATCTGATTTCGTGTTTTAGATTTGCACTGTAAGATATACACTGAGTATTAAAATACTGATTTTCTCTCCAAAATCTTCAAAAATTAAAAAACAAAACTCTTTTTTTTTCAGAAAACATAAAAATGTTTTTTCTTTAAGAATTTCATTTAATATTGGGATGTAGACTTAAATTTAAGATACAGTTCCAGCATTAAAAATACCTGGTTTTCTTCTAAATTTTGATAAATAAAAAATTTTGTTTTCACGCATTCAACCAAATCCTAAAGGTTTTTAATGTATATTATTTACAAGATAAAATCATGTTTTTACTATTTTTAAAAAATAAAATAAAAAATATCGTAATCTAATTTATGAATATCCGGTAGGATTTGACCTAAATGCACAAAATCCCACAAAAATAAATTTTTTTAAAAATAATTTTTTTTATTTTATCATGCTGTTGCCTTATATTTAAAAGATATTTGCCCCTTGCACGTTTCAGCTGAATAATGTGACGTGTTCAATATTTATACTTTAATATTAATAATACAATAAAGATAAATCGGGAGATATATACGCTGTATTTATTTTCCTTACACTCGTTATTTGTTTGCAACCTCCTGTGGAGTATGAAAAGAAAAAATCAGCACAAGCGACAGCCAATGAGAGGTCAGAAGAGTGGGCCCTAGGACAACTGGCACTCTAGGTGGTTAACGACGTGTACGGATATTGACCACTCAAACCTCAGACTCCACATGCAAATTGAAAAGCTCATTATGGATCCTATGTTCAGCCGACTCCCACTCACTTGTATTTTACTCAAGGCAAAGAAAAAGGAACCCATTTCTTCCCTTTATTTTAAAATAACCTAAAAGATGAATTGTATTTATATGATACAAAAACCTAATATAATAAATGAGATCCACTAATTAATATTTATTAGTATTTTATAAAGTAAAGTAGTGGATCATTTGTCGGTTCGAGGTTTCAAAGATAATTTCTCAGGTTCTTTTTTGTTTTTTAGCATGATAAAATAATTAAAGAACAAATTAGCACACTTTATCGTATCGCAAATGCGACTTCATTTGAATTCTAACCCTAAAGACCATTTATTCTCTTTTCTCTCTCTCTCTCTCTCTTCCTATAGTTACTACTATTCCCCTCTCATCATTGTTTGGATCTCTCTTTGTCTCCCGACCCCACACCCCAACAACATCAAATCATCTATATCTCTCTCTCCATCACCTATCTCATTCTTTGGCTCTATCCGCAATATTCTTTTATTTTCTCTCAACCATCGACGGGTCCTCATGTTCTAGCCAAAACAGCAATCACTAATCACTCTTGGCATCCATATTTCATATTTTGAGTTATATTGAAACACTTCTAATCAATTAGTTTGATGTAATTTATGTTTCATTAATGCTAATTTGATTTTATTGAATGTTTGGGTTTTGAACTAGGAATTAGGTTAGTTAGATGTTATTTAAGTTGTTAATAAGATATAACTATGTTATGTTGTTAAATAATCAAAGTTGTTAATAAGATATAACTATGTTATGTTGTTAAATAATCAATTATGTTAGGTTGTTGTTGATTGTGAAGTAACAACATTATGTGCTTGAATAATTAATGTTGATTTTAAGTTAAATTATGAATTAGGTTAATTAGATATATTTATAGTTCATAGTTATATTATTTTTGTTAGTTATTGTGATTTAAAAAATTATGTAATGGAAGAGTTAGTGTTGATTTAGTTAAATTATGAATTATATCAAATTGCAAATAAAATAATAATAATAATACTAGATATAAGATATATGAATTTTATTGATAATTTTGTTATGGTAATAGAATTTGATGAGTGTGCATGTTCGCCAATCAATTGATGAATGTAGATGTTGATCGATTAATATAGGTTTTGTTGATAATTGATACATTTTGATCAACCCCAAGATATTAATAAATTAGAATTGTGTTTTCTTGTATTGTCTGACAAAATATGACATAATTTAGGAATATTATTATAACATTGAAATACCAAATCAACACCATCATAATAAAATAGGACAATTTATTTAATTTTCTTTTTAAAAAAATATTTTTTCATATAAAAATTTATTGAAATTTTATCCAAAATTTCGATAAGTCTCCTTTTATACTGAGAAGTCCCAAGTTATCAACAATTAACCTAGTACACTTCTAATATTCAATATTTCATCATTCCACCACGACTCAATCATCCCGGGTATTAAACCCTAAAATCAACATCATCATAATTCTTCAATATAAATAAAATGAAATTTTAACACTTGACAAAACAAATCAATTAACCTATAATTAGATCATAGTCACATAAATTTACACAATTAAGTTCATCCATTACATTCAAAGAGTTATTAATACAATTTAAGTCTTGAAAATTTCATAAAGTTATTGAGATAATAGAGATAACAGAGATAAACACAATGTAGTTCCTACTCCAGACATGAATTTGGAGAACTTATAAACAACATATATATTATTGGGATCTAGATATTTCAGGAAAATACATTAACATTATTGCTTAACAATTAAAATTTCTAAGCAATCACACTACCGTATATTTTATAATTTACATTTGGTTACATTAGGATTTCCTTTCATTTAATCTCTAACATAATTCCTTCCCCTTTTCAATTCAAATCAATTTTTCATGTCAAAATTAAAATAAAATAAAGACAATATGAAAAATAAAATAAGAAGAATTTCATTGTTTAAATAGTGTCGACACCAATTACACATATCATTTATACCCCTTCAATGAAAGTAAACATACTCCATATCTTCTAACACTGAATACCCCCACTAACATCATCATATGTTGATACCAATCATCGTGTATTTCTAACATTCACTAAATAATTATTAGTCAACTTTGCATGACATGACACTATGACAACCCCTGTTAGTATCATTGAATGTTAATAACAAATGTTGGGTATCTCTAACATTCACTAAATGAATGTTAGTTAGTTTTGCACCCCTTGGTGTCACATTAACCCCTATTAGCATCCTTGCATGTTGATACCAAATGCTTTGGTACCTCTGACATTTACTAAATGGATGTTAGTAAGTATTTTGCATTTCTTGTCCTTTATAATCTTCACAACAGTAACATCTATATCATTAAAAAAAAGTCATATTATCGACAAGATATAAATAAAAAAAATATCGTATTATAATCTAAAATAAAAGCTTAAGCATGGTTTACTTACCTGCAACTAAAACTCTACTTGTGCTTCTCTACTGCTGATGTATAGTCATATATGGCCCCCTCTTGTATTCACAGACACACAACATCAACTTTTCTTCATTACAACTATTATTAATAATAATAACAACAAGAACAAGAACAACAAATATGAGTTATTTTTTTTTATTGTTTCCCCTTTTATTTTCATGTTTCATATTTCACCTTTTTTTTTGCAACTTGCCAAAACTGTCAGCAAAGGTCTTTACTATCCTATCCTTATATTTTTTTGCCTATATGTAGAGTTATATGACTCCAAATCAAGCATCGTTGGTCTAGTTAGAATGGTAACATCCACACATCCACTTTTTTATAAGAAGAATTCTCCCATATTCTATCATTATCAAGTTTAAATTCCCTTTTAAAGTCATGGGAACTAATCTGTTTAGTTTTTTAGATTAGGCTTTCAAGCCCATAAACATCCACTTTTATGTTTCATGTTTCAACTAATTATTTCTTCATTACATATATAACAATATTATTACACATAACCTCTCAAACTCAATTAATTTTATCCACTTTTATATAGAATAACAAAACCATTTTGAGACAACATGAATGTTATCGAACCCTATATTCACCCTATATCATGAAATTATTTTTGAAGTCAATTCACATGTTATGGTTTTTAATTAAGGAAACTTGTTCTCATATACACTCAATCTAGCCTTATACATTACTTTGGTTTAAAATTTGAGATTTCTCATTTTTAAATCCTACCATGACACATAATTTACCATGTTCAAATACATTTCAAATAAAAAACTCTTCCTCCCTTTTCTCTTCTTGTGTGGCTGAAAGTTTGGCCCAAAGAGAACCAAAGGGTTACCTTTTATTTCATTTCATGCTAAAAAATTATTCAAAACAATACTCATTTACACAAACAACAACAACAACAACAATAACAACAACAACAATAAGAAGAAGAAGAAGAAGAAAGAAGAAGAAGAAAAATCATCATAAATCTTCCTCTCCCTATTTATTCCTCTAATGGTTGGCCACCCACTTCCTCAAAATCATAAACTTTTCTTTGATATTCTAACATGATTTCTCACCCAATACAAACATACAATACATTAATTTACTTGATTCTAAACTAATCATATATTTCCCCTAAATTTTGTTTATGAACTCTAACTAAGATTTCAATGTAATTGCATTAATTCTAAATGGAATTCAAAATGACTTGTACAAATAATCGAGGTTTTGACTTTTAACCTGTCAAAAATTCCAACTCTTTCTCCTAAAAGCACCAGTCAAACTCTCTTTATCTCAATAGTTCCAATTTCTCTCACTGATCCTGTAGATTTCTTGCTTAGGAGGTATTTTTCCTTTCAATTCCTCAATATCTTGTTTAAGTCTTGCTAATTTTATGGTTTTCCCCCTCTTAATTTGATGGAATATTTTAATTTCTCTCTCCCTCTTATTCCATGGCTATTGTCGGCTAAAGAGGAGGAAAGAACTAGGTATTTATAGTCCAATTTTCCTTATTTATAAATTTGACCGTATTTTCTCACACACTATTTTGGCTCCAATTTCCTTTCCTTTTATAATTTAGCCATTCCACCTTTTCATTCTTAATTTTCCACCCCTAACTAGTTGAGTTTAATTAATTAATTCCTTTGTTTAACTTAATTTAACCCAATCCTTTTTATTTCTCGGTTAACTATTTACATTTCAAAATATTTTGATTGGGAAAATGTTACTGAAAAATTTCCAATTCTAAATTTATTAAATATATACATTAACTATTTCACTATATTTTTATTTTGTTTTATCTTGCATTTAAGTAAGAAGTTATTTTTCAAGGTTTACAATTATGCTTCCATAGTAGTATCGTTATCATAATCAGTAATGATATCACTTATAATAGAGGTAATTATGGATTTGAAATTGATATACGAGACATATCCTTTAACAAGAGCGTAATGTGATTGCCTTGGTAAAAACATGTCTTGAAATAGAATTTGAAATTACTTGGAGGATGTTGCAAACTAAAGCCAATCAAGCTTGTTATGTTAATATATAAATTTATAGTGAGGACAATATGAATTAAGTGTTTAGGTTTACAAAGATTAATATATTGCAATATTTGATAGTAAACCTAAATGAGGAAACTGTTCTAGTACGTAGTTGACTCGATTTCCAAGTAAATCTTAGAGAACTACACAGGCATTACGAGTAGTTGGTCTATCTAGATAAAAATTGGTATATTGTATTAATTATATCGATTTGTAAGGATTAGGGTATAATAAGAAATAAATTATTTGATAAAGTATGTTGCGAATACACACGTATGTATGTTATAATATTTAATTATTATTGGGCGTAAAGTTGATCGCGTCTAATATAAAATAAATTTTTAAATACATCACAGCACTGAGTGAGTGGAGCAGCACGTGTCTTGGATTATATTGTAACTACGCTATATCTCGTACGACCCCCCCTATTTTGTTTTCTCTTTTCGCACCAATTATAACCGCAACAAATTAACCATATTATTCCATTCCCTAACCCCGAATAACCACCTCTCTCTCTCTCTCTCTCTCTCTAAAATATGAAAATCACCGGAATAAATACATACATGAATAAAAAACAACCCTGCCCTCACCCTCTCCCTCTCCCTCTCCCTCTGCACTTTACTTAAATGCACTGTCGGTCACTCTATCGCCTTCATGTTCTCTTTTAAATATTTCTGTTCTTTGTTTCACCCCTAGTGCTCGCTGCTAAGACGGTGACGGATTGGAGCTGGAAAGGAGTCAAAGATGTTGGATCTTAACTTGATTGCGGCTGCTGGTGACTCGTCGAGGACAAGGAAAAGTAATAAGCTGAAGCAGAAGAAGATTCTAGAGCTTTCCAACTCTCCAGTGGAGAGCTCTGGCAGCTTCGACTCTTCTTCTGTAGTCAATGCTGATGGCCATGGTGATGAGGACTCTTGCTCCAACGGCGACGTTTTTGCTTTCAATTTCAGTGTCTTGTCAAATGAGATCAGCTTCAAGAAGACCGTTGATTGTGATAGTAACGATGAGGATGATGGCAGTGGAGATGGAACGATCCAGCTTTTTCCAGTGGCGTGTGGGATCGAGAATGTAGGAGGAGAGTCTCGGTCTTCTTCGACTATGCAGACGCAGTGGTCGGGTCTCGGTGAGCGCTGGGATCAAGGTTCTCATCCGGAGCCCGGGATCGTGGCTCAACAAAAGCCAGTGAAGAAGAGTCGGCGTGGGCCCAGGTCGAGAAGCTCCCAGTATAGAGGAGTCACGTTTTATAGGAGAACTGGAAGATGGGAATCCCATATTTGGTTGGTTATTCAAAATTGCTAGTTAGAAATAATTAGTTGCTTAATTAGGTTTATTTTTATTTTTATATTATGTGGCTAATAATATATTCCGGGAATTTTGAATGTGAATTGGGTTTGTGATGTTTTGCAGGGATTGTGGAAAGCAAGTTTACCTGGGTAATTTTGAGATAAGATCATTTTATTTTATTTTGAATTATTGTCGATACGTTTGTGATGTGCGGTACTATTTATTTTGTGAAACTGGTTGTTTGGTTTCTTGTAGGGGGATTTGATACTGCACATGCTGCAGCTAGGTAATAATGATAATAGCGAAATTAGATTGTGATCATGTAAATAATTGAGGGTTCTGGGTTGAATTCTGGGTTTCTGATTTCAGGGTGTATGATCGAGCTGCAATTAAGTTCCGCGGAGCTGACGCTGATATCAACTTTAATGTTACTGATTATGATGGGGATATTAAGCAGGTGAGCATTGTTGTAGATGTAACTGATTGGGTTCTAAACATTTTAGTTTTTGACTCTTTTAGTGATTAGTTTTTAATTGAGTTTTTATTTGTCATGTAGATGCGTAATTTCACAAAGGAAGAATTTGTGCATATCCTACGTCGTCGGAGCACTGGATTCTCAAGGGGCACCTCAAAATATAGAGGAGTGACACTGCACAAATGTGGGCGATGGGAGGCTCGTATGGGGCAGTTCCTGGGGAAGAAGTAAGAAACCCTGTCTCTTGACATATATCTAGCTGATTTGTTTCAGAGCTCTGATAGATGCTGTTACTATTCATACTGCGCTGAACTTATAATTTGCATAAAATGCTTGCTCAATGCATATGTTCTTACATTGAAGTGAGAAATGAACTAAGAAGTTGAAATGTTTAGGCTTGTGGTAAGAGTTGGGAACTTGAATTTTTATTGGGCAGTATTCATTGCTTGCCTGCAGGTACATTTATCTGGGGTTATTTGATAGCGAGACAGAAGCTGCAAGGTCCTAATGATCATGAATTGGATCTTTCTTAACTAAATGTCTTAGTTCGCCTTCGACTCTCAACCAAATCTGTTTCAATTTACTTGAGATGTTCCGTTTTCTCTGGTAACCAGGGCTTATGACAAAGCTGCCATTAAATGCAATGGAAGGGAAGCAGTTACCAACTTTGAGCCAAGCACGTATGAAGGAGAGATTCTTTCTGAGCCTCACAATGGAGGTGGTTCTCTTCGCTGCTAAGAATCTCACCTTTTTTTTATTATTATTATCTTTGTAAAGAAAAACTCTTATTTGCAAAGTGGGCCTATAATGCACCAACCAATCGACAACAATTACTTTTCATGCAGACAATGACCAAAATCTTGACCTGAACTTGGGAATTGCTCCTCCTGATACATCTGATGGCCCAAAGGTAGCCAGCAACATGGGTGGCTTTTATTTCCAGAGTGGCTGGGATGACATTTCTTTTGATAGGGCACCAAAGGTAACAGTGAAATCAATGTTGGTTTTTCTCAGGCCAAAGTAGTCCTCTGTTTGTTTGTTCTAGAAAGCTTTCTTGATTTTCTATCTATGACTCGCTTGATGAGTTGATTTTGGCAAAGTTTACTATTTTATACTGTAAAGGAAATCGCTGTTTGGCAGATTCTGAACTCTGCTTCTGCAACAATGAAAAATCAACAACCTAATGGCCCAGGAATGACATCTGTACACCCTCCTACTTGGGATGGTGTAAACCATCGAATCTTTACCATCTCTGGGGTAATTTCAGTTATCTATTTTATTTCGTGTAAAACCCTTAGTTTCTCCAAGCTCTTTAGTTAGGACACACAAATACATGCAAACACCACACACACCAAGATCGCACTACAATGCTGAGCTCCTTGAAGATAGTCGTCACAAGGATACAATACCATGTCTTTTAACCTTGTAGGGCTCATCCATCCTTCTGAATAATCAAGTATTATAAAATGCAAGTAAGAATTTATGTCAGTTCTTTATTTTTCCTTAAAAAAGCTCTGCATGTCCCGCCAGAGTTCAGAATAATTTGATGTCATAAAAATTTGCATGAGTGGTATTGAAAAATTGGACTTTTTCCCACTCAATAGCAAATTAAAAGGAGAAATCTCACTGCTTTGATAATTTACAATGTCTTTTATGTATGATGTTTGCAGGAAAGAGCAATAGAGAAGAGAATGGTAGATTCCTTCCCAAATTGGACCAGGCAAATCCAAGGCCCTTATGGTGGCGGAGCAAATCCACTGCCTCTCTTCTCTACTGCAGCATCATCAGGATTCTCTTCTTCTGCAATTATGGCACCTCCAGCAGCTGCCGGTCAACTTTACTTTCCAAGTTCCACAATCGTCAACCGTTTCCCTCCGATTTCCAACCCCGGCAACATCCCGCAATTCTACTGTAGTAGCTGAATGGTATAGAACAGCCATAATCCAGAACCTTTCTTGTACAGAGGAAAGAAATGGGTAGGCAAACAAACAAAAAGCTAGAAGTGGCAATTCACATGCATGTGTTAACTTCAATTCCGTACAAGGATCATTATATTCTGCATTCATCGGTCTTGTAAAGCATATTGAACTGGAGATTTTTGGCATTGATGGTATGATTAAGAACCTGTTTGCTTTTGCATTGTAAGACACACACACACACACACACACACACACATTTTTGTTGCTTTAAATCAAAGAAACATTTAGTGTTTTTCGTATTGATGTGTTGATATATAAATAAATTTTAATGTTTTTGTAAACAAAACAACAATACTTTTATATAAAAACCACTTTTAAATCTATTTTTCTGCAGAATTCTGGGAAATATGATTTGTATTCACAGATGCTTCACTCTTCTATAATGGAATGTATAAACTTAAATCAATATGCATGCCAAATTATATACGCTTGTGCAGGCAAAGTTCCTCTTGTGTAACGTAGCATCCATTTTTTCTCTATATATATATATATATATATATAGAAAAAAAAATCAAAGGAAGATATATATATATATATATATATATATATATATATATTAGTTCAAATAAAAAAATCAATTGTAAGAACAATAACCAAATCCGAGGAAACAAATTGAAGAATCATTAAAATTTCGAGAGGTCAAATATGAAAATCACGAAGGAACAAGAAGAACAGAAGTTACTTGGCGCCAATTAGAAGGGAATGACGCCATATATTCCGTCTAGAAAGGAAGACTGGTTTCACCATCATAAGTTGTCACACGAGTCACCAGAACTAATTGGATGACTTGTCAGTGCATATCTATTTTTTCTATATTTATTAAATTACTAGATTGCCTCTTACAGCACATGATTTTATATATATATATATATATATAAATGTATTAAAATAATATTTTTTATTTAAAATTTTTCAAACAACCCCTGACTAGCTTCTTTTATTCTTTTTTTTTTTAATTCAAGGAAACTTTACCTCTCTTTATATACTTTTTGTAAGCTAAGACATATCTCAAAAATTTGACCAAAAGATATATATTTGGATACCCCTGGGCTAGACCTGCATAACATGAATCAGAGCGACTACCCTAATCTATATTCATCCCATAGGAAAGCCTAGCCTAACCCCACGCTTATCAGCACCCTACTCCCATGCCTGCCGCCAGTCGCTAGGGTGGGATTTTAACGTGCCCAATAGCTTTGTACAAGCAGCTGATGCTGATGTTGATATTCTTTTCTTGTGGTTGAATGCCTTGCATATCCAACTTTTTTTATTATGAATTTTATGTGAGAGTATGAGTGTTTATTTGTCATTTAGTAGCTTTTACTTTTAAATATTTATACTATTTAATATATAAAAATATACAATTTAATTATTTTAAATTATTTATTTAAAAAAACATAAAAATATTATTTTTAGATTGGATTATTATAATTTTATAATTTTAAGTGATATATTATATTTTTAATAGCACTTTGAAAACACAAAAACAAATAAATTATTAACAAGATATAAAGTGGTGTTTTTACTACAATTTGTTTTACTATCCACTCTCATATTTAATGTGAATTGTACTATTGTATTTTTTTCTTTCAAAATTTCCATTTTCATCCACAAACTTTTTCTTTGCACAATGGAGCCCAACATAGCACCCAATTGTATGGTTTTTGGGGAGGGTCTTGAGTCGAAAGACAGAATTGAAGTGAAAAACGAGGGTAAAATAAGTGATATTAGAAAGACATTAAACATATATATATATATATATATATGGCTCTTCTCGAGCATGTGAAGAACCACACAATTTAAAATCATTCATTGCATTACTTGAATAAATTCAAATAGAATTCATTATTTAATTTCTCTAAAAACTAACTTTGAAAAACTTTAAGATCGCACTTAGTGTCCAAATCATCTATTGGACATATGACACCAGCTTCGACTAGTATGATCTATTATACCAGTCACCTCAACACAGACACAACTAGCTTTAGCTACTCTAATATATTATCTTGGTCACCTGAACATGAACGTCATTATTCTTTGCTCGTCCAAACAGATATCAAGCACCACTAGGGCCTTAAAAAAGCAAACAGGCTTGGAAACACATGGATTTTGTACAAGAAAAGAAGCAAACAAACATGAATCAAAACAAAAGAAATAGCCCAGCCTTTTATCCAAACCATTTTTAGGGAGCCCAATCCATAAACACCACCCGAAAGATATATCAGGTTCTAGAAAGATCAAAATGAGTACTGACCCAAGGAATGAAACTAAGACCCCATAAAAAAATCCCTGAAAATATCACGTAGCTCAAACAACAAAATAACAGAATACAATTGAAAAACAAAAACAATAAAAAAAAAGTGTGTGTGTGTGTGTGTGTGTGTAGATATAGATATCAAAGATCAAGGATAACATCTAACATAAAAATAAAATGAAACAAAATATAAAAAGGATCAATAAATAAAAGAGATAACAATAAAATTGATATAAAGTTCAGATGAAATAGAACAGCCATGTATTTTGCAAAAATGTTTCAGATGCATAAATGTATGCAATCAATTCTCTTCACATGGTTTTGTTAGGAGGCAGATGGAGAAAGCATGGACTTCCAAGTTAAAGAGCTGCAACACAAGTAACAGATTTATATTACATAAAGCAGGCACAGTTGTGGATCTCATTGAGCTACAACACTCTTAACCATATTTAAGCCCTTTACATTCAGTGTATCCGTATATCGTTCTTGAGATATTCTCATGTGTCGACCAAAATAATTGCAAGAAAACCTATCTATTTCTATGGCAGGGAGGGGTATATATGAGGACAAGATCCCTTGGAAGCAACTCAAACATTGATACGAAGATTGTATGTCTCCGAGAAACGAAAAGACACTAAATAGGTTCATTTTCTTATTCCATTTATAATCCGATGTATGCATAACAAGCTAGAAAACAAGCAATATTGACCAAACGATCGCATCAATTGACTGCATTACAGATCTAGAAACAAGCTAGGAAATATTGCTTGTGTGACGAGAAAGAAACGGGAAACAACAATAATTTAAACTCTGTTTTCATTCATATAAGGCAACATTTAAAAAAGGAAGCAAGGAAAAAAACGAAGACCATTTTTCTATAGTCTATAGGAAGCCTTAGTTTTCCACTTGAACTCTTGCTTTGGGCCCTATTTGTTAAGATGATGAACATATCTGAATGTGGAGGAACTACCAAATACCTTTTTCTTCATGTAAGAGGTGAGTACGATAGATTCACACCAAGTCTAAAAAACTGCCAAAATGTGCGTTGTTAAAACCAGTGTTCTTTTCCCAGCTAACCTGCAAACAGAAAAACAAGTCACGCGTGAATAATTATTCGATGTATTTTGATTTTTTGAATCCACAATAAGACAACAAAGGAAATTGAATTCACAAGCACGAAAGACTTTTGCCATTCACCTTCTCTTCGTGTGGAAAAAAAATGTCAATAATGATGCATGAGATGAATATGCATCTGGATTAAATGGAATGACCATTCAATACAGATGTACCACAGAGAATGAAGCCAAAAGAAATCCCAGTCACTCAAGGCATAGTAATCTCTTGCAGCCCACACTGAGTTCTGCCATGACGATAAACTGCTTTTCCACTTGCTCCATTGGAAGATAGAAGTTCCTGGTCATGAGAGGTGAAAAGAATACACCTGACTAGGGCTTGCCAACAACCAATATGCACCAACACAATGAAACTGAAACATATTCATCCAAGGGCACCTTAAAACGCACCAAATTAACCACTATGTTATGTTCATCAGCCTATCCAAGCATAAAGGAGTAATTCCAATTCCCAACAGAAATCACATTGCAAATCCTCTGTTGTATAGATTGCTGGAACCAGACATCTGATACTTCAAATCCTCATAACTAGGAACAAATTTGCTAAATCCCATCCCTCCATTTCCTAGGAATTCTGGCATACACGGATCACTCACAGTTTTTACCTCATTCCAGCCACCCAAACTGCCATTTGAGATGTGCACATTTCTAAGCTGTTGAGCCGTCAATTGTGTAAATGATGAAGGTTTGTTGGGCGGGGAGTGACCCAGAAGCACAGGTGAAATGGTGTAAGCATCATCTGGGGGAGAGAATCTATTCCTGAAGCGATCTGATAACCTTTTGTTCTGCTGTGCAGAAATTGATTGCTGCATCATCATCTGAAGCTCTGAATCATGATCAAAAGGACTAAAATGAGGAGATAAAGCTGGCTTTGCATCTAAGGCTGGATTGTTCAGCCTTGCTGACAGAAATCCTTTGCCAACTTCCATTATTGCAGGATCAATGAATTCAACATCCCCAGAGATGCCAATGTTCCGAGATCGTGGTGCAGAGTTTTGTAGAAAATGATTTGCTGAAGAATAAAAAAATTTGTATTAAATCTCATTGAAGAGAAAGACAACAAAAAGGCAAACGAACCATCATAAATTATAAATCACAAACCAGAATGGTCAAAATCATAGTGCACTGCCCCATGAGTAGGAAAGCCTGGAGGTACAACTCTGCTTGGCACTGAGAATCCTGGAGGGGGAGAAGTGGAAGTTTTGGAAACTGTTCATGGCATTGCAGCGAAAAAATAGTAAGTTGGGAGAATAGTTCCAAAGTTTCCTAAGATTGGCAAAGAATAACATAAACATTCAAGGAAAATCATAGTTCAAAATCTTCCAAAGATAGTTTCTTTTTTATTATAACAGTGCTGAAAAGGCTGTGCATGACTGACAGAGGATTCAAGCATTTTAGTATTCCTGAATATAACTAAAACTGGACAAGAATCTTTCTAGACGACTCTTCACCCAACACGTGAGCAAAAACTAGAATAACCACACCAATGATATGACTAAGTACCATGAATCCTGTGACTTTCTCAACTCTAGCTCTGACTTTCTAAAGAGCAATGGAATTTCTTGTTCTATTTGCTAGTTATTCTGAAACCAAAAGCCATCTTATATGTTTGGGAGCTACCAAGGCCCCGCCAAACCTTCTAGTTCTCTACATGTCCCTGTCGCAAGGATATAGCTATAGCCTAACTGGCAGCAGCACCTTTTCAAAAAAGAACAGTTCAGGTTTAAATCCTCCTTCCCCAAACTATTGAATTACACCCCCACTCCCTGGGGAAAAAATCTCCAATAAATAGATGTATAATTCAGATCTAAGAAAGAAATGGCATTCATGATGATTCAAGGAAATTAATCAAAACCACTTTTTTTAAGATATGAATAATGCTAGTTTTTTACTGAATCTCTTAATGAATAGTGTAGCCTAGGAGTGAATGACAAGATATTAATATTAAAAATATTCCCTTAATGATAGTAACCTATTCCATTGCTTTAGCAAGAACTGCCCTGCATGAAAATATCACATGATTTAGTTAGGAATATCCCTGTATCATAGACAGTTTTCTGCACTCAGAGCATTGTTCACAAATACATAAGGGATATATCATGCATCATCATATCATGCATGAAAAACAAATGGATTTCACGTAATACAAGTCAATGGCAAGAATATATTGGGCAAAAAATGGTACAACAATGGTAAACCATAATATGTCCCAGTAACATGAAAAGAACAGCTTCAAGAAAATAGGAAGATGCACCATGCATTGTATCAAAATGGACAGCACTCACCAGAAAAACCAGATGTAAGAGGATGCTTGCTGAGGAGACCATTTGATTCCATGGGACTGATGATATTTGAAGAGATACCACGATAATTGTCCATCCAAGGATCCTTGTTTTCAATAATATAATTTGAGGCAGAAGATTTATTTGTTGCATTTTCACGAGAATGGTCAAAATTAGACAAATGATTAGAGAAACCATCCTGCCTGGCAAATGAGAACCTTGATTGACTACTCTCCTGTGCTTTTCGCATGCATGGCATTTTGCAGCAACTTTGTTGTTTATCATTATCAGCCAGCAACTTTACAAAACTCTGAGGTGATGTCAACGAATCTTCCCATACACCAGAATCAATGGACAGGATATTTGAGATAATGCTGCTCTCATCTGTACCTAGATCAAGTTTATAGTCAATACTAGCCACATTACCACCATGTTCTTTGAAGCACCTCCCCGATCCTACCTCTGACAAGACACTAGAATAGTTAGAAGACCTGTCCCACTCAACATGGCCATTAGCTTGCCTGTCATGCAATCCATTAGACAGAACTGTGTTGCCAGATCTGAATGGAAAATTAACTTCATCGTGCTTAGCGGGAACAATGTTTGGATGTACATCAATAGTGCTTTCATGATTCTCGCTTTGCTGCCAGGAATGATAGGTTGACTGCTCCAAATACTGTTTTGGAGAAGGTAGAGATGATATGGGTGGTTGATGATGGATGCTTCCAAATCCCTGGACTTCTCGATCATCAAAACATAGTAAATCCCCAGCAATTGCACATTCTCTCAGTGTTGGCAAGGATGAAGAGTTATTAGGTGGCTCGCTTACAAAAGGTTGTGAGCCTTGACTTTTGGTAAATTTATTATTAGAAATTGAAATATCTGCAGTAACAGGTTCAAGGTACTCATCCTTGAGTTGATCATCAATACTAATTGATGATAACCCAGGGCATAGCCCCTGCAAGTCCCCATCTGCATGAAAAAATTCATCTTCATCCAGACGAGTAATACAGGATGGTTTGTTGATATTTGAAGGGCTGGTTCCAGCTGGGGGTTCATCAGTATCACTAGCACTGTCCTGAGATGCTTGAGGACAAGGAAAATGGTCAATCGAAGTTAGATTGGCAGGATGCACTTCACAGCTTCCTTCAGGTATGGTTCTTTTTATATCACCAGAGCTATTGGTGATCACAACTTCTGGGCCAAGACCATGGTCCCCATGAGAAGTTTCATATTTTTGGTTGGGAGATCCACCTGATGATGAAAAACTTGTAACCGGTGGCAAACTGCCAGCAACACGCGTAACCCTAAAAAAGCCAATATATAGAATATAATAAATTCTGAATGCCAGGTACCATAAGA
Source organism: Salix koriyanagi (assembly GCA_029228605.1). Lineage (NCBI taxonomy): Eukaryota > Viridiplantae > Streptophyta > Magnoliopsida > Malpighiales > Salicaceae > Salix > Salix koriyanagi. Next base: position 11,381,198 of record CM055332.1, read on the forward strand.
TAAAATTCAGCTTGCCACATACAATAAGATAAAATTCGGCATGCCACATATCATAAGATGAAATTCAGGATGCCACATAACAACAGATCTCATACCATGAAGATGCCCCGTGAAGTGTATTGGATCTTCCAGCACCACTATCCCCCCATGATCCGCTATCCCAGTTCACAATATTTTGCTGGAAAGCAACAGTCAGGGTATTTCAAATAGTAAGAGCACTGCATGAGTAATATACAATACCACTACTTTTGTAGATTTGTTCATTTGAACTTTACTGACCTGGAGATTATTCCCTATTTTTACCTTACAATGATTATATCAGATTATATAATTTAATGACCAGTCCTACAAGAATACAGTCCTCGAATGCATCACCAGAAATAACCATTTTTTTTCTGAAAAGGAAAATATAACATTGAGGCTTACATTTGAAGAAACCTTGGCATCAAGTTTGGCCATGGATGATATGTTCCTATCAGTGGATTCATCTGCTGAGGGTGGCAAAACATTTCCTGAACGCCGATGCAAATTATTTGTAGCACCAACATTTTGCTGTACTCTACTCCTTTAAATCAATAATAAGACAATTTAAGAACAATACAGGTATAAATGAATAGCAAGAAGATCAGGAATATGAGGCAAGTCTTCTTAAGCAACGTAATTTAATGTGAGAGATGAAAACTGGAAATGGTGGAGACCAGAAGACTATACCTTGTAAAGGCTGAAACTAAATCATCTTTTGTAAAACTGTCTTCCTCAGAGCCAAAATCATGCAAATATAAACAGTCCGGAATGCTGCAAGGCTGGAACAAAAGAATTATTAGTAGAGGGATAGAAGATAAAGCTCAGTTCTTGGTATGCAGACTTGTAAAGGATGAATAGTCTGTGTGTGCATACCGTATTTTTCAGCCATGCATGGCAGTATTTTGTTGTTCCAAAACATGCCCTGTATAGAACTCTTATTAATCAACAGATAGTCAACAGAAAAGTAACACACAGAGGAAGGATCATCTTACCTCAAGGATCTACCTTCTAAAACAAAACTGTGCACTGATTGAATACAACGAACTGCTTCATCCTCTTTCGCATATGTTATATACCTATCAAAGTGAAATAAGGTACCATGTTAACACTATAAAACATAAAATGACTACAATGTAACAGAATCCCTAATTATGATTCAAGTTTCAGCCCACTGTGGGCGAGAGAACATTTGACAACAAAAAATGGCAAGTGAACTTACACACAACAACTGTTGTTTGCAGCATGTTGAATTGCCCCCGTTGCGGTTCGAGAGATAGACACCTTCAGAACCTTTCCATATTGGCCAAAGTAGTCTTTCTTCTGAAGAAGCTGATAGAAACAAAAATCCACATCAAATTCCAGAAATATATGAAGAAAAATACACAAATGCACTCCAGCAGGATTACATCTACATAGAAGCTGTGACGAGATGCACAAAGATACACAAAAATACTCACAGATTCATCTGCAAGATTAAGAGGTAATCCAATTATGTACACTAGGTTCCTTTGAATGACTCTAACATTGCTTAGATGCATCCTCCCATCAGATGGTTTTGGCTTCACCTTATGGGACTTCAGTTTTCTCTCTGAATTCATTTCAGCTACTAGCCTACATAGCAAAGAGTGCATGGTCAATTGTGGACGTCAACAACTCATTGAATAGTATTTGTACAATAGAAAGGAAAATGCACAGTGAGCATGATTATAACCTTTCACAACTTGACGCCATCCCCACAATCTTTTCTTTGTCATAAGGTGTACGACATGCTGGGCAGCGACCCTCGGAGTTATCCTTGCCAGCCATTTCCATAATGTGGTTCCAGCACCAAACACAGATCTGTGATAATTAGATATAAGAAAACAAATGTGAACAAAATATAATAGAGATGCAGAGAAGCCAACAGTCCTTTTGCACAGAAACTAATAAACAAGTATGGCTCATAGCTTAAACCTCATAACCACATTTGCATGGTTTCAATTGCTGATCAGTCAAATCCATCTCTTCAGCACACAATGGGCACGTCTTGTCTCCCTTGTCACTCATGATTGCCCTGGAGAATATTCAAGCAACATTAGATATATCTCCATATAACATAATTTAAATATAATTCAGCCAACACCAAGATTTCCTAACACCCATAAAAAATCAACCCAATTTTACCAAACTATCTCAGTTTAGACTAGTTAAAACAGCTAAAATATCTTCTAGACTCAAACAACAGCAAACCTCAATTTCGTAACAAAACAAATGGTTAAAAAATGTCATTTTTTTCAATTTTTCAGCAACCAGAGTATTATCAAGTAAATACTCACAAATTCTACTAAATCTAATCATGCAACTGATGAAAAAAAATACAGTTCCTGTTCACCAACCAACAAAGTCAACAACAAGAAATACACAAAAAAAAATCAACAAATCAATTGAAAAAACAAAATCCAAACTAATCAACTAAAAAAAATCATACATTTGTACATCTAAACCCAAATCAGGATCCGAAAAAATCAGAATTCAATTTCCAATCAAGATGTGTTAAACAAGAGACGGATTTTTCGGTTTTTAGATAGTAACTTTCTTTCTAGGTTTAACGATCTAGGTTATTATTATTATTCCAAAAAAAAAGTGTCGATCTTAACAGTTAAGGTCGGCCAGAGAAATAAATAATGAAAATAAGTGAGTGATTTATTTTCCTTCCTGAAGAGAGAGACTTACAGCGAGGAAGAGAAAAGTAGCAGAAGATGAGGGGGAGGAATCTCTGAGCTTTGAGCTTGTGTGTGTGAGAGAGAGAGAGAGAAAAGCCGACCTCTGGATAAAAGTGAAAGCCACAAACAAGTGTGCGTGATTGTTAGAGGGAGTGTCCGCGTTTTATTTTTATTTTTATTTTTATTTTTATTTTTCTCAAGAATGATTTTTGAATGGACGGATGGGATGATGGGATGGGAGGATGGGATGGTGGTTGGTTGTGAGTGGGATGGGATGGGATGGCATTGCTGTTGTGTTGTTGCTGATGGATGGATAGATGATTGCTTCTTTTAGCGCTTGTGCTTGTGGGCTTTGGGCTTTGCTTACCTGTCATTAACGTAATTGCTGCTCCTCTTCGTTATTCTATGGGCTAGGCTTTTTCTTTCAGGATTGGGCTTTAAGCCTTTTGGGCCACATTCTAGTCGATCTGCTTAAAGAGTGGTCTCAAATCTAACGTTTTAAAAAACACTGCCTATGTAAGGTGGGGTGGTGGATGGTCGAAATTTTTATTTTCAAGAAATTTATTAAAGAAATAATAGGCTCATTCTCTCACTCCATTCCTAAATGTTATTTTATGGATTTTAACAACAATAACAATTCTTTTCTTCTTAAAAAAATTAATGACCAAGTTGTAGTAATTGGAGGGAAGTAATATAGTTATTTCACAAGAGTTCATTAGTCGTTTCTAGATTAATATGGAGAAATTGTTTTTTATATATTTTTTAAGATAATTAAATTAATTTTAGAAGCAAAATTTATTTAACTGTAAGCTAGGATATTTTTTGGATTTAAATTTTTTTAAGTATAGTAAAATGACTATACATTATCCTTAAGTAACCAGTATGAGCTCAACGCACTATGTTTAGAAAAAAAAACTAGAATATATTCCTTAAGTAAATAATATAAGTCCAGCTACCTGTATTTAAAAAATTAATTTATTTATGTCTATAATTAGAAAAATAAGTTATGTAGATCCAACACCCATTTATAAAAAAAATATTTTTGAAAAAGAATTACAAAGGAGTTTTAGTTTTTTAAGGATCATATACCCATATTTGACATATATTTCGCATCCATATTTTATAAAGATTTCTAATTGTAAACTTATTAAGTTCAATAAACATATTACTATTTTCTTGGGGAAGAATACATTTTATTTATAAATAAAATCTTATACTTATCCTAACCTGAAATTTTATTATTTAAAATAAAAAAATTAATATGTTTTAAAACAAAATTTTAAACAAGGCACGATTCCCGAAGTCACTGAGATGACCCAGGAATATTTTTTAATCGAAAGTCGAAACCACAAAAAATCTTTAAAGAAAAAGACGAGCATTTGCGTAATTCAGTTCCACACGTGACGATATATGATTGGTAACATCATGTGCTTGTCATTTATTCCAACATGATCTGAGCCGTTCAAAGATAGCCAGCCAAAGCATAACTACGACCAAACTATCTTCACAGCATTTAACCTAACCATGTAACTGAGTCCTATCTATCATTGAACTTGCCATGTGATCTCTCGGAATCGAGTTTTCATCGATGTTTGTAAGATTGGAAAAACCAGGAAGGCGACTCGGATCGTGGAAATAATAGAGGATTCTTGTGTGACAGTGGGAAGTTGAAGCAAGCAATGGAAGTTCTTGATCGGCAGAGTCGGATCATGGAAGTTCTTAGATGAGATGCGAAACAGAGGATGCAAACCAGATGTGGTTACATGTATATAATTTCTTGTCTATTTATCACATTTATATAATTTCTTGTCTATTTATGAAAATCTCTCTTGAAATTTAGATCAATTATCATCGCCCCCCTTCATGTTATTTAAAGTTAAAGATTTTTTCCAGTTTCTGAACTTTTGAAATTTAATCAAATATAACTGTCTAAAAATAAATCTGAGATCATATGAGTGTATATGAGATATAAATTCAAGCTAAGAATTTCCCCAAGGACAACCATCTTTTTTTGATTTAGGGGTCATATTTTCCCTTTCCCTTTTCCTATTCTAGATGCTGCTTAACCATGGCTAATACTGCATGCTCTCTTTCTTGCTTTGTCCTGGAATGGGTGAATTATTTGAGTAATCAAAGTATCCTTGCAAATTAAACAAAAGTAAGACTCACATTATTTCAGATTCCATTAACATGCGGTCTGGTCTATTTAAATTAGAATTCCTGCTGTCTGATATGTATAGCTGATTCGAGTAACACAATATTTTCTTTTTCCATGGATAGCATAGCAATAAACATCGAAGAAAACTCGATTCCGAGAGATCATATGGCAAGTTCAATGATAGATAGTCAGTTACCTACTATCTTAACAGCATGATCTGAGACTGGAAGTTGTTTGGGAGTTTTCTGCCATGGGAACGGGAGCTGGATCTGAATGCTCGTTGGAGTGTGGTGGCTCTATACCATAAAAATGTTTTGATGAAAAGTGATTTAAACAATGTATTACAGTGTGTTTATATAGAGTTTACAAAGAAAACATTCTAACAGAATGTCCTAAGATCAATGATACAATATTTTAACAGAATAAGGAAACAATATCCTGAGTTTATGGTAAGAGAATTAGGGAAGTTATGGTGGAGAGAGTGCGTGCAGCAGCTGGTGAGTTTGTTTTGTGCAGGATGGTGAGCTGTTATTTCTTTTAAGTATGAGAAAGCAGTGGAGAAATGCAAGAGGAAACTCAGAGGCTTCATCGCTGAAAAACACTGCTCCTCTCATGCTCAGATTAGCGTACAGATCTCTCTGTTTTTCTATCTGATTTATTTTTTTGGAGAGTTTTTGAGGATTGAGTGGTAGTGTTTAAAGTATTTAGTGGGTTCTATATATATATATATATGTATGCTTTTGTTGATGTAGATGGCATTCTGCTGGTACGTTTGATGTCCATACAAAGACAGGAGGACCGTTCGGGACGATCAGACACGTAGATGAACTTGCTCATGGAGCTAACAATGGTCTTGATATTGCTGTCAGGCTTTTGGAACCCATCAAAGAACAATTTCCCATCTTGTCTTATGTGCCTTTATTTGATTTATGTATTCATAATTATGTTTTCTTTTTCTTGATTGTATTTATGGCTGAGGTTTTTGTATGTGTGTGGTTGATTGTCCTTGCAGTTAGCTGGTGTTGTTGCTGTTGAAGTTACGGGAGGGCCTGAGATTCCTTTTTCACCCTAGGAGACCAGTTAAGTGATTAGATCACGCGTAATAATTTATTCTTCATTTGTTCTGTCATTCGTGCTTTTCCACCTTGTTTTTTGCCTGATATTCATGTTCTTTTTATCTAGGAAAAAAAACTATTTCCAAAGTATATAGGATCAAGCTCTAGATATGTGCACTAGGATCTTTTGGTGGCCTGGTAGTTTTCAATTTAATCTGAAGATCACATGTTTGAACTCATGGTAATGCAATAAGTGCGGTAGAGTTTGATTACTTTGTAGGTCATTCAGGATGCAGCTAATGAAGTCTGTTCTTTGTATGCTACACCACAAAGGAAATTCCATGGAGAAGGAAATGCACTGCTGCATTATAGGATTAACATGCGATGTATTCGTTGTTGTTTCTGGATGATTCCAAGTTTGAATTCAATGGGCATATATAATTTAGTGGCTTACTGATACCAGTCCTTGCTATCAAGGTAAATTGATTGGTTCTGAGTTTACCAAAAGCCTAAATGTTTGGGAGGGAAAGTGAGTACTGTGAAATGATTTTTATTTGCGAAACTTCGTGCAGTGCTGATTGTGGACTAGAAAATAGATGATGTGTATGGTATAGTACTTACATGGTAAAGATTGCTAGTTGTACTTGTTTGCTCCCACTAGAGATTAGGTTGAGTTTAGCTCGTACTAAATTGTGCAAGCTCGTCCCAGTTGAGTTTCCTCCAACTCCTTTCATGAATTAGTTAGCTTGAACATAGTTCATTATGCTAGGTGGTGACAGGCCAAATGGTTGGAGAGAAGGGATTGAACAATAATGATATCGATTACTTGTGCTGCGATGGATTAAAGATGCCTGCTCGGAGTTGGAGTGAAATATGTAACAATTAGACACCATTTATTTAAAAGCCATTGACTGTAGTTGTTCCTGATACCTGGAATTAGTTCAGCAGTTTTCCTTCATTGCTTTTGTTTCTTTGATGGGATGTGGATGGGGCCGTTCAGATCGAAGAAGAGCTTATTATTGGATGGGTTATGATGCAAAATGAATTATATTTTCAAGGTTTGAATCTATATATATACATATAGATAGATAGATAGATAGATATAGATATAGATATATAGATATGTTCTTAGAACAGTCTGATATGAATCTTAGTGGAGTTATAGAATTAGGAAGTGGTATGATGAATGCAAATTCTGACAACCGTCTCTAACAACCATTGCGGCATTTTGCTCTTGCTGATGTTATTAGCTGCCTTCTCAGAATTCATGCTTCAGTTTTTAGATGGTAGCACTAATCAACCTTGCATTTGTTTCAGGACAAGTCTGATCCACCGCCAGAAGGTCGCTTGCCTGATGCAACCAATGGTAGTACTACTCGTCACAAAGTTGTAAAGTACCTAAGATTTATATAATACTAAACATAATTAGTTTATACACAAATAATATTTACTATTATTATTTTTATATGTAATTATTCTCAATTCATACAATTCCCATAACTTAAGAACACAATATCTTCACTTGCCAAAGTCTCATTTGTTTCATTTCTACATTACAAATCTCTCTAATTGCCCAATAGTACTAGAAACTAGTTTCTCCAATTCCTCATTTCTACATGTATACTGATTTAATCACAATACTAAAGTCCTACATAACTATCAACATCTTTCAAATTAATAAAACATCTATTTCTTTCTAATTGATTTTAAGTACCATGCATACTTCTAACTTAATTTTTATTCGTCAAATCATACTTTTAATTTTCATATTCTTCACACTCACAATTCTATACTCGTCACATAACAATCAAATTTCTTCAATCATCCATCATTTACAACCTAATTTCTTCACAATAACATTAAATTCACATTCCCCCAAATATTCTTCTAAGATTCCTAATTTAAAAATCTAAGAATTATGTTGCAAATCAATTTCTTTTCATTCAAAACCGTTTAGATAAACTTAGAAATTCTTACCCCCACAATAAAATGCTAAAAGCAAACAAATCAAAGTTTTTTCCACTCCTTCAATTTTTCTCCTCTTTCCCATGAGTTAAAAAACCTTTATTTTCTATTTTCATCACTTAGTTTCCTCTTAAATCTTTGTTTGATGGATTGGTTGGTGTTTCACACTTCTAACTCATAATTCTTACCGAATTTCTAAATTTCTCTCAAAAGTTTTTAGTGTTTAGCTCTCACAATTCTTTTCTCATTTTATCTTCTTTATTTCCATTTATTTTGATAATTTAATAAAGAAGAAAAGGTTGACTCTTCTAGGTTTTTAAGTTAAAATGATTATTTTACCCTTAATAAGCCCTTTTAGATTTTTGTATGGTTCTCAATATTTTTGTGCAACCTTTCTAAACTATGATTGTCCTGGAATTATACCCTACCATAAATCAATATGTTATAAGACTCTTCGTAAATTTTTAGCTCAATAATTAAAAATCATATTTGATAGCATAAAATTGGTTAGAATATGATTTTACACTAAACTCTGGATTTCTTGTTTCATCATTCTATATATCGTATTAAATAATCCACTAAAGTCTTAGACCATTCTCATATTATAAATGTATTTATTGTACTTTTTTCACCTTTTGATCCATTTATGGCTTATTACCATTTCCGAATACTAGTATTGATTTTTAACTAAGATTTCCACCAATATTTTCTTATATCCATTTAATATCAATCAAAAATCACTATATTCCTTTTAACACTACAAAAAAGTTTAATTGGGATTTTCAAGACATTAATTAGAGTTGTTAAGACCAATATATATTATGTTCTTATTTTATGAAAAGAAGTAGTTGTTCTTATAAGCTAAGGAATGAGGGATACCTAAACTAATATATATGTGTTTGTTAGATAACATATACACTAAATTAACTCTCATGAGAATTTTATATGGAAAGATCATTTGTGTCTATGAAAAGGCTAATGTTTAATCTTGTTTATTTATGATTATTATTTGTATATAAGTCAACTTAACAAAGTACCTAATGGGATACACATACAATAATCATTGATTAAAAATTAAAATTCAATAATTAATCAAGTATGACTTGATTGTAAATAAATTTTAGAGTTTGAGGACTAAAATGTAATTAATACAATGGATTGCTATTCTTGACCTAGAAGCAATCAAGTAAGGACTTGATTGAATAAAATTATAAAATTAGTCTAAAATAATATGTGTGATATTATTTAAAAAGCAAATTGATAATTTGTCATTTTTTATATATAAATATAATGTTATGCTTTTGTTTCATATAAGGATAAGGATGAGTAAAGTACGATACGTAAACTCTTCAAATACAAAAAAAAAAAGGAGCTAGCACTCTAAGATATAACAATTCCTCTCTCCTAAAATAGTTTGTAAGACTTCTCACTAATAGTTCATATGAAATACTATTAGAGGTTGGATAGTTGAATGACTTGTGGTTTGTGATAACCCAGCCCTCGGGCAAATATTCAAATTCAAAAAGAACATTTGATCTTCAAGTAATTTTTATATAAAACCTAAATAATCCTAAATTTATCTAACACAATTCTTAAGACTTGTAAAAAAATGAAATTTACTGTTTTTACTACATGTCTTTTGAGAAACATAACAAAACACCCTATTATTACTTTAAAAACTCAAAATTCAATAAAAAAAAACTTTACTAATATTGATCTAGTTTCGCTAACATGTTAAAAAAAATATATCTATTAAACTCCTTTCTCCAAGATGAGCTCATTGATACCTAGATCAACCCCTTTTTTTTTGTCAAAATGTGATTGTCCAAACCCTTTTTTCTCTCTTCTCTTTGCATATTTCTTCACACATAGGGCTTAAAACATAAAAATTAAATTTCATGGTTAAAGTGTATAATCCTAAATCAACAAGGATGAAAGCTAAAAAACATAGACTTTAGGGACTACACTAAAGTTTTCCATAGCTCATGAGTAATAAAAAAAGTTTTTTTTTTTTTGTTAACTTTTGTTCTTATTATTTTATTTCTTAAAAATATAAATTAATATTCTATTTTGTAATATTGACTTTTAATCTAATGTTGGGATATTTAATGCCAACTTAAATACGTTAGAGCATACAAATCAAAATAAATTATAAAACTTAAGACCATGCTAACACAACATGAGAGGATAAATTTGAAAATAAAAAAAAAATGAATATAAACTTATTATTTTAAGGAACTGAAAAGGGAAAATTAGTTGTGTTTCAGTGGTTTACAACACAACTATCTCTATATCCACAATAAAAGAAATAGTGAAATAAAATTTAATTTTAGTTTCTTTAATAGTTAAGTCTACATTAAGAATAAGATTTGAAGTTTATTTATAACATAAAAGAAGAGTGTGCAGATGTTGTGAACATGTTTTTTTGGCTTAACAAAAATCTGATTGAGAAATTAAAAGTTAATGATTATATTTAATAAAATAAAATAAAAAATCAATAAATCAATAAATTAAAGAGATTTGTTAATGCTAATTAAATATTAAAGTAGAAAATTGATCTTCATTGAAAGGAGCAAAAGATAGATGCATATGCAATTATTTTATCTCATGGTGTTTTTTTATATTTAATTATAGTAAATGGATTCTTTAAAAAAAATGATTTAAAATTACATTGAAAAATCTAATTGATGTAGCTTATATCAAGTAAAACACACACACACACACACATATATTTTAATTTATGTGGTTTATTGCATAAAAAATAAAGGCAATTAAAATAAAATATCATAAAATATTCTAGTAAATTGAAATAAAGAGAAAAAAATATCACTTTAATAACAAAACCCTACAATCTTATTTATACGCTCCTTTTCTTTTTTCTTTGTTTGTGACAAAATATATCTTGTATGATAAATATCTTTTAAATAAAAAATTATCATAACTTTAGAAGCAAACTTTAATAAAAGAACAAATCTTGAGTTGATATGAAGCTAATGTGTTAAAAACAATATAATTTATAAATTCATGAAAAAATAAAGTTTTTTTTTAAATTACAATAAAAATAATAAATCTATATTTTATTTGCATTGAATATTCCCATAAAAACTTGAGGAATTAAATGGAACTTTTGAACATCTTTTATGGAAAAGGGCTTCATTTCTTCTTGTATATTGGTCCTTAATCTCTCTTTTTTTTTAAAAAAAAAAAATAAACCTCTATTTCACAGTAAAATCTATATAGAAATACACAGTAAATGAGATTTTAAGTCACTCTAAATTTTGACAGAGCTATAATGAGCCTGTTTGGGAGGGCAGTTGCGGTAGCTTTTTAAAGTGCTTTTCGTGTCGAAATGCATCAAAATGATATTTTTTTATTTTTTAAAAATTATTTTTGACATCAGCACATCAAAATGATCTAAAAATACCAAAACATATTCATTTAAAATAAAAAAAATTGAATTTCTGTGGCACGGAAACGCTGTGCCAAACGAGCTCAAATTCCGTATGTCTCAAGTCACTTGGTATTTCCTTGGATTATGTATTGCCTGTTTACAAGTATAATTGAGTTTATTTTTAAAAGTATTTTTTATTTAAAAATATAGTAAAATGATATTATTATTATTATTATTTTTAAAATTATTTTTTGATATTAACACATAAAAATAATGTAAAAACACTAAAAAAATTTAATTTAAAATAAAAAATAAAAATAAATAATTTTTTTTCAACACTCTTAAAATTCAGTGCCAAACATTTCTCAGTTATTAATTTTAGTTACGAGAAAATATTACATGTCTGTAAGAAAAAATCCATGTCAATGATTAATTATAAACAACATTACCAGTAAATTCCCTGAGATTAACAAGGAAATTGCCTGCCTTTAATAAATATAAATATGTGGTGGAGCAGGGGACGTGGGAGCCCAATACATGGGAATACAATACATATGAGCTGGCACCTACTACACGTTGTTTCTCTCTCAGAAGTCAGAACCCTAGTTGTCTGTCAGCTTTTCAAAAACTTGCACATTAAGAAAAGTCGATCGAGTAGATTATTGCCGTAGAAAAAGAAGAGTACGTGCTCCGAACAAGCTTGTGAATACCTACCTGTAACGTTTGATTCCATGATCGCCTGAATGGTAAAGAAAAAGGTACTCATGGGCATTAAAAAACATGAAGAGAGAGAGATATGTGCTTCTTTTTGTAAAGTTTGGACAAAGCTATACTTTGATAAAAGGTAGGCCTTAAGGCACCAATCTTGTTCAAAGTTAAAGTAAATAAACAATGATAGCAGGTCTCGAATTTAAGGTAGAACATGTATTTATTGTAAGAGTTCGATTTATTTTATTCAGCCCATGATGGGTGGCTCTGGTGGTGGCTTAGATTTTGACACTTTCTCTATAGGGATAGTGATGATAGATAAGTTGGAGTTCAAGGTAGGACGTACACTTTCTTGTAAAAGCTCAAGATATAAAAGATTTTACTCGCTCATTTGGATTATATAAAATATGTTTTCCAGAAATAAAATTTTATCACGTAAAAAAAATATGGTTTTTCCTTTTTTAGACCAACGTGACTGATAGATCATAAACTCTCTTTTTGCTCAAAAGTCAAAACAACTTGCATTCCGAGGGACAAATTATAGAGATTTTGAAGGCAAAACAAGATAGCAATGATAAATTCAGAGAAGAAGATGGTGTGAAGATAAAAATAAAAGAAAAGGGTGGAAAAGTTTTTTAATGTTTCTCGTGGCTGCTAATAATGCTTTTTTTTTTTCTACCTTCTATATTTTGATCTAGTTTTTAAGGCTATTCTTGAAGCAAATGGTGGGAGTCAATCCTTCCAAACTAAAGAGGATAAAAAGCAAATCATTTTCAACGCAAGTAACTATAAAGCTAATTCTGAATGCTAAACGATCAAATTTATCAAAGGTAATAGTAGTTGGTGCCTGTGTTCAGTCTTTTATCTTAGTTAACAGTCAACAACTAGAGCTTTTCCTTTTGGACTGTAGGGTTGTTTTAATTAACATGAACATAATAATGATTTTATTTATAAAATGAACTTGTTTAAATATTATCAAACATACAAAAATACATATCATGTTATGAAGAATAATGTTTTTTTTTATATAAAAAAAAATCCAGACACATTCCTTTTGCTTAACTAGTATGCAAGGAGTTGTGTGTCCAAGGATTACAAAAAAGAAAAAAAATTATGTTTTTTTTTTCATCTAAATTTTAAGAAAATATGGTTATTTTTATTGACTTTATTCACTTGCTAACACTTGCTAAAAATAAATATAAAAAAATTATTTAATTATTTAAAAGTTTACCATTATATCTACTTTAATGATTAAAGAGTCTATCGAACATCAAAATAACAAAATTGTCATTCATAATTCCCCAAAACAAATCCCTTTCATTTTAATTCATAATTACAAAAATATTATCCATAATTCCCTGAAATAATGTCCTTTTCAAGCATTTCATCGAATAATTTATTGACAATAAACTTTCTTTTAAGGTTATGAAACTCTATATCCTTAACAAACATCACTAAACATAAACAATTGAATTTCAATGAGATATCACTACATGAACCAAAAACTTATTATCAATTCTTAACCAACATAAAGACAAAATTTCATTCGATATCACCGAGAAAATCAACCTGGAAATTAACACAAGCTTTAACCTTCTCTCCACCATGACTTCACCATTACAATTGAATAAACAAACCCAATCTACATCTTATCTTGATTTATGAAGTGACATGTGGGATGAAATAAGAGCTCATTTTGGATTTGTTTTGGGGAATTATGGATGACAATTTTTAAATAAAAAGGAAAAAAAATGAAGAATCTAGTAAAAGGAAAAAAAAATATTGAAGGTTATTGTTCCAAGAAATACAAGTCAAGCTATATGTTTTCCAAAATAGTTAGTGAGAGGCTACAAGATATGGTTATTTTAAAGGGTAAATGCTTTCTTGATATATTGGGTGATTAGTTTCCTAGAAATTTAGGAGTTTAAAGGCCTATTATGCTAACAATAGGTTTGGAGTCAATTAATAAGGTGTGGATCTACCTAAAAAAAGAAAAACATGTAGGGGTTGTGAAGGTGAATTGAAGTACCTCTTTATAATAAACATAAATAAACACAAATTCATGTCAAAATATTTTCTCTTCCTCACTACTACACAACCGATACAATAATATTTCCAAGGCTAACTATTTATAACTTTAATTATTTGAATTGACCAATTTTGGATGTGAGATATTCCTAGGACATTTATCACTTTCAAATTTGCATTCCATATTTTTTTAAGGGATAATTTTATATATAAAAAACTTTTATACCTTGATCTATTTTTTGTTTTTTATACAAGGTTTGAGGAATTACAGTTTGCCTCTATGATTAATAGGAAAAATCAAATTAAATAAAAAGACATGTTTTCCCTCATATATAATAAAAGTAAATTTACATGATTTTCTCGTAAAATTCATCTTTATCTTTCAGAAGAGATTTCTCTCTATAATCTCTTTTTGTAATAACATGAATAGAAATTAGGAGTAATTTCCATATTCATGTTTTTTCCATGACTATGCTGTTGTTTTTTATATTTAATTAAAGGTATTCTCAAGCCTATTAGGCTTCAGACTATCCCTATTTTAAGTCGGAAGCATGAAGGTAAAATCCTCTCAACAACTATACTTCTAAGAGATTGAGTTTGTGCTCTTACATTTCTTAAGGTAGAGACTATTAGTATTTTAACTAGCCATTTGGATGTCAAGTCTATATTGGTTTATTCTAAATAACACTCCCTTTGTCTTCTTTTTTTATATATATAATTTTAGATGATATACCTAAATGATCGACTAATATTATAAATTTATCCATAACCGACTTAGATATGAGATTCTTACAAATTCTGCAACATTATATACATATTATTGATCCATTCTTTCTTTTTTAATATTTTTTCCATTTCCCCTTTTTATTTTCTTTTTGACATATTACATGCCTCTTTATTCCTTAACAAGTTTTTTTGTTGAGAAAAAAATCATGGTAATATATTTTAGATTGAGATTCAATCAATACAATCACTAATTATAGAGAAAATCAAAAATCAAATCAAAAAAATAAAATAAATTTTTTTGAATGATTGAAAATTGTATTTTATTTTCATAATCATTTAGTTACACACACACACCTCTTAATTATTTGACTATAATTACATAATCTAACAAAATTCATCATTGTTAACATCATTGTGTTTTTATTGAATAGTATTTTAGTCATCTTATCAATCACTATGTCTTTGAATAAAAATATAGTTATAGTTGAAATATTATTTGCTGAATTATATCCATGCTCACTAAAAAGAATAGCTAAACTTCGTTGAAAGTGTTTTTTTTAGCAATGCCAATAAAAGAAAAAAAAAGGTAGTTGAATGTTGATGTATTTAGAAATTTCAACCTATCAAAAAAACAATCAGCCTAGTTAGCAAGGAAGATGCATAATAATTAAGAAGGCCTACATACAAATTAATAGTATCTAATCCCATTCCTGAACAACACGAAGCTACCAAAATAGAACCAATTAACACCATCATATATTTAAAAAAATGGTATTTTGTTTCCACTTCTTTATAGAGTCAATGATTTTTACTAGCATTAATGATCAATAATGAATCAACATTTATTATTTTTGTTTGGATCTTTTTTTCAAAAAAATGATAAAAAAGGATAATAACCCATCATCTATAAGCTCAGTCAAGTGTTAAGCCCAAACATGTGTCAAGCTTGTAAGCTACTAAACCCGTTATCTCTAGGCTAAACTAAGCACAAAGTTGTTCTTCTTAACTCCAAATAATCTTAGGCTCTCTATTTGAACTATAAGTTAAAGATATTTTATCTTGATAAGCCAAAAATATTTTGTTAATACTTTATTTTTTTTTCCAAAAAAACTGAAGATAAACTATATAAAAAAAGAGATGTCGTTCAAATGGAGGTTTAATATCTCTCTACTAGAAATGAAATATCTATTTTTAAGGTTTTCTTCTAAATTATGACAACCTTTTTCTTTCAAATAATACTTATTTAATCATTAAAATATCTCTAAATACAAAAGAAAATATTTTTTAAAGGTATCAAACATGATTTGTCAACCATCTCACAGAGGAAGGATAAATCTTATTGCTAGAACCAAGAAGGATGTCAATGTAGCTCCCTCTCTTATCCTAGAGCCTAATCTGATGAATCTTTATCCCCTGCTACTTACTTTAAGCTTTGGTTAGAACTTGAACTCCTCGTTAGGGATAACAGTGTTTTTTTTTTCTTTTTCTTATAGAAGGATTTGATGTTATCAATGTCTATTTGTTTTGTTTGAAAGAAAGATAGGTTTTAGAAGGGGAAATGTTTGAAGTTGGTCTATTCTTAAATTAGAGAAAAGATGATTTTAGGGTCTTGTTATGAGAGCATATTTTCAAAAATCACAAAACATGAAAGTAAAAGAAAAGTTACAAGTAAGAACAACTAAAGTTTAAAAAAAAATCTTTTTGTTCTCACCATTAGATGAATACCTTTCATGTAATCACAAATCTTAAAAATGCACTTGATCACTAGATTGAAAGCTACCCATCATTTTATTTCCCAAATGATACCTTTTTTCTAATGAGGACATGTCACATGGACTTAAACACCATAACAGTCCTATATGGGGCATATAAAATATTATGAAGAAGATATAAATTGTATCTTTTTTTGCTGACAGAAACTCTTCGAAATCTTTGCGTATAACAACTCGAAGATTTGAAGGGCTGCTGATGGATCAACATTTATTGTTTTTGTTTGGATATGCTATTTAAAAGAATGACAAAAAAGAAGGTAATAACTCATTATCTTTGAACTTACCTAAAGGTTAAGCCTATGCATGTGAAAAGTCTGATGAGCTTCCAAAGCCACTATATATAAGTTTAGCCAAACGCAAAGTTCAATTTATAAATAGGTGCAAGCAGTGAGATTCATCATCTTTGGGCTTAGTTAAGCATTGAGCTTGCACTTTTTATTTAACTCCAAAGAATCTTAGGCTCCCTATTTAGACTATAAGTTAGAGTTATTTTATCCTAATAAGTCAAAAATATTTAATCCTAATAAGTCAAAAATATTTTATCATGACAAATCATATATATTTTGCTGATATTTTAACCATTTCTCTTCTATAAAGAGTGAAGAGAGACTATAAAAGATGGGAAGTATCCTTCAAAAGGAGATTTAATTTTTTTTCACCAAGAATGACATATCTATTTTTAGCTTTTAGCATTTTTTATTTATTTTATAAATTATGACTGTTTCTCTCTCTCAAATAATACTTATTTAATCATTAAATAGTCTCTAAATGAAGAAAAGGAGATTCCTTACATGTACAAAACATAATCCATCGACTATTTTTCCAAGAAAAAATAAATTAGATTAATAGAACCAATAAATTAACCAAATATCTTAAATATCATCTTGGCCAACAAGCACATGAGCTAAATTCAGGCATCATGAATCAATAAATAGTGTGATTGCACCCATTGTGAGCACATTATATATATACACTAGCTAATTGCCCCCGCGCATTGCCGCGGGTATTCTTGTGTATATAATTTAACATAATTAAATCCACAATGATCAAAATTATAATTGATGATAAAACAAAAATAAAAATTATTGGTTGGAAAAAATAATTTAAGCTGAAAATTTTAAAAAATATATGTTCTATGTTGCGGGTTGAGCGAACAATTTTTATAGGATTTGCTGGATCAAAATTAAAATACAATATTTATCTATGCAAAATTTAATATAATAAAATTGCTCAACATACCTTATCATAACAATAGCAAAATCAAAGCCTTGAAATCAAAAATATCATGGCTTTTACTGTTAAAACAATAAAAATTATTAAATTATCCTGGAAAAAAAAATAAAAAACATTAACATTAGAATAAGTAAGAGAAACAATTAAATTATTATTATTATTATTATTATTATTGTTATTATTATTATTATTATTATTATTATTATTATTATGAAAGAAACAAAAATAAATGAAAGACTAAAAATATCCTAGAAACTTTAATAAAAAAAAACTATTATAGCTATTACTGTCAAAGCGACAAAAAATTATCAAATTATCTGGAGGGAAAAAAACATTAAAGAAAGAGCAAGCAAGAAAAACAATTTAATTATTATTATTATTATTATTATTATGTTAATAATAAAAGAAACAAAAATCAATGAAAGACTAAAAATATTCAAGAAACTTTAATAAAAGATAAAAAAAACACACAATTTTTTTTTTATTATTTCAATTACTGGCAAAACAAAAAATATTATAAAATTATCGGGAGAAAGAAAAAAAAAAACAGAAGAGTAAGAATGAAAAATAATTAAATTATTATTATTATTATTATTATTATTATTATTGTGTTAAATACACTTATATATACATGGACAAAAGTAGGGATTATTTTAGAAATATAAAAAAATTAAAGTATAAGGGTTGAAATGAAAATCAAATATAAAGGGATTAAATTAAAAAATTAAAAGTCAAAGGGCTGAAATGCAAATTATATTTATTGTCAATTGAAATCAGAGGACAAAATTGCAAAAATCAGAACTTCTGTACCGAATTAATTGAGGTATATACTGCCAATCCAGAAATCAAAAGTAGGAGGACCGAAGTGAATCTTTCACATTCAATTAATTAAAATCGGAGGACCCAATCGAACTAAATCAAAATTTATATAACAGAAATCAGGACAAAAAACCAAATTAAAAGTCAAGGGACCGAAGTGAAAAGTAAAAAACAATGGGGGACTCTCCTGCACATTTACGTGCAGGAGAGAGAGAAACGTGGTCGGCGGTTTTAACCGGCCTCCGCCGCGTCCACGGATATTTTTAGGTGACACGCGCCACCGCGGGAGAAAGACCACGATGAGGCGCATCGAGTGGGATTCCGGTAGACAATTTACGGCCATCGTATGACGCCGCACGCGCCACCTAAACAGGGCGTGAGGCGAAAAACCGTCTTGCGCGTGCGCCTCACGCCCTGACAGACACTGAATTTTAAATTGAAAAAATAGGGTCAATTACCGTTATGGCCCTAGACCCAATTCATGGTTTTTTGTCTTATTAGAGGCTATAACCGTATTTAGCCATTGTAGAAAATATTAAAAAAACAAAAAGTTGAGGCGGACCGGATAGGACCGGTCCGTCCGCGCGCAATTACGCAGGTGCCTCTTAGGCGAAGCCGTTGTTTTGTCTTATTAGCAGGGGTGAAACCGTTAATATACTATTCATAACTGATTATTTTTAAAAAAAGGAAAATCCAAAAATAACCCCATTTAACCCGCATATTTTGCCGCGCGGACGAAGGCCAAAAACATCTCCACACTGTCGCAATCCACAATGAAATTAGAGAGAAAGCACAGTGCAACTTCTCATGCCTATTAGGTGTTTTGTAATATATATATATATATATATATATATATATATATATATATATATATATATATATATATATATTCATGCACCTATCGAACCAAAAAAACATGTGTGGGGATGGGAAATATTTTTTTGAAAATGTCAATTATGTCGTTGGACACCCACAATTATCGTCCACCAAATAATTATTATCCGAAAAGAACGATTAAGCTCAAGGGGTCATTTCAAAAAATAAAAATCGAGTAGACAAGACAAGCCCTGAAGCCAGGCATGAAAGGGTTTTTGAAATAATTTTTTTTATATTAAATAATTTTGATATTTTTAAATATTTTTATGTGATGATGTAAAAAATATTTTTTAAGAAAATAAAAAAAATATTTTAAAATAAAAAATACTTTAAAAAACAACCTCTAAAAAACAATTATAAACTAACAGAAAAAAAAGAAGCACAAAATCCGTTTAAACCATAACAATCATTCAAATTCCGGGAGGGATTATGGGACGAAGATATACAGTGATGTGACTTGACGTGGCGAGAGAATAATCATGGGGCCCTCAAAGTCCTCCCAATTCAACTGGCTAGAAAACCTAGTCCTTTCACTATAGCCCTCCAAAACTTTCCACCTTTTTGATTGAGTCCCAACAAGACTCTAAATTAACTAAATAAAGCCACTTGATGGGTCCCACGTGGCCATCTCGCCTGCCACCATCGACCAGGTAAAAAACAAATAAAAAAAACGAAACACAAAGCAGAGAGACTGTTGAGCTTACGATATGGTGTGTGATTCCATGCCCAAAGCCTAAAGCCCTCCTCGTTCTCAACCACTTCCTCTCTCTAAAACTCTCCCATTCACATTCACATTCACATTCACACTCACTAGATTCAAAACAGAGTAGTGCTAATAGGCACTGGCATAATAATTGAGAGAAACCTCTGCTTTTTCCTTCTTTTCTCTTTTATCCCTGTCAAGGGGGCTGTCACTGGCTCTACTCTCTTTTATTGTTCTGTTCCGTTGTTTCTCTCTTTGCCCTGGCCACCATTTTTGATTTTTATGGTTCTAATCTAGATCAGTAGCTCTAGAGAAGATGGGGTCTAGGCTTCTGCTTCTTTTCTCTCTTCTTCTCTTCGCTCACGCCTCCTCAGCTCAGCCTGGTACGGTGCCACCTCTCCCTCTCCCTCTCTGTGTAGTCTTATATTAGCAGCATAGCACCTACATGCTTGACGAAACATTCTCATTTGTCTTGGTTGGTGATTGTTGATTTATCGTTCTTGATTCTCTTGAAGATGAAATTCAAAGACTTCATTTTTATATAGCTATAAGGTGAAACGAAAAGAAGAGGAAAAAAAAGAAGAGAGCTTTCTTTTGGTTTGGATTGTCCATTGTTTTTATTTTTTATTTATGCTTGTTGATTTTTTCTCTTATAAATGTTTTGGCTAGTGAGTAGCAAGCAAAGAAATTGACGTGGGTTTTAGTTTTGACATTATATTCATCTTCCAGTGCATTCAAATCTTTGTTTGATCAAGCCAGCAATTATTAATAGTTGGGAGACTTTAATTTTTGCTGTTTCTATGTCGTATCTGGAAGACTAGAATCTTTTAATTGTCATTGCCGTCGTACTATATTGGTAAAGGTATCTCTCATTAACTGCACCTGGAGTTGGTATATATGGAAATTACGCCAAACCATAAATTCAAGACGCTACTTAAAGTAGCAAAATTTGGGGGGCTTGGTCCACGTGAGAGACATTAATTTCTTGAAAACATTAAGGGTTTATTATATAATCGGGTGAGCCGCCCATTTGGTAGGCACAATGCTGAGTTCTTTGAGTGTGCTGTGCATATATAATGCAGCTTTTTAGTGGTAACATCTTTCCGGAGATCTTACGACCAGCAACGTAGTTGGCATATGAAAGGTCAAATTTTGATTTGCTCTTCTGTAATTTGAGTAATTTTTTTTTTTACCATAGTTTGGGGATGATTCTATGTCTCTAATCGTATGAATTGTTAACGAGAACTGTACCAGCTTGTGGGTTGCTTTCTAACTACAATTTTAGCTTGTTTTTATTGATCCTTGAAGGTAATGAAAATGTAATCAATACTTGAAAACTGCTTGGTTCATCAGTTTAGGAGGTTGTTTACTCGAATAACATGCTGTAGCACGCAGGCATGCACACACCTTGGCCTGGGAAATGAAATAGTGACCGTTCGCTCTTCCTTTTCCTGGAACATGCTGTCAATAAATTTTGATACAATGTCATTCTGACATGAAAACCCTGTTTCTGTATGTGAACAACAATGTGAAAATGTTTGTTTTTTAACGTATGCTTGAACTAAAACAGGTTTTCTGAGTTTGGACTGTGGGGGCCCTGTAAATTTCACTGATGATGTTGGACTGTCGTGGACCTCAGATTTTAATTTTAGTTATGGAGCAGTAGCAAGCATATCAGTTGCAAATGAGACACGGAAGCAGTATACTACAGTGAGACATTTCCCTGCAGATTCCAGGAAGTACTGTTATAGACTGGATGTCACTAGTAGAACAAGATACCTTTTAAGGGCAACCTTCTTGTATGGTAACTTCGACAGCAACAACGTTTATCCAAAATTTGACATTTCTGTTGGGCCAACTCATTGGTCTACGATTGTCATTTCTGATGCTAATACCATAGAGTCTACAGAACTAATATTTCTGGCTTCAAGTTCCTCTATGAGTGTATGCCTTTCGAATGCTACAACTGGGCAGCCATTCATATCCACCCTTGAGCTCCGACAGTTCAATGGTTCAGTTTATTATACAGAATTTGAAAACCAGTTTTATCTCAGTATGTCAGCCAGAATCAATTTTGGTGCTGATAGTGAGGCTCCAATTAGGTATGCTCAAAATATTTGGCTCAAGGCATAACATATTGTAATTTTTACCGATGTACATTTATCTAAATGCTTGTTCAAGCAAAAACTGCTTAATCTTTAAGAGAGAGACAGAGTGTGAAAAAATACATTAAATTATTTTAACTTAAATTATACACAGAAATACCTCCATTCCTTATAGTTGATATACATTTGCTCGGAAATTTGTGACTGCTTTGGCATTAATTATGTTAATTTTTCCTTTCAGACTCAAATCTTACTACCAATATAAGTGTGTGTGTGTGTGTTATAGAATAACATAACGCTGTTCTGTTTTCAGGTATCCTGATGATCCATACGATAGAATATGGGAGTCTGACTCGGTGAAGAAAGCTAATTATCTTGTTGATGTAGCAGCTGGTACCAAGAAAGTATCAACTGACATGCCTATTGACGTCAACAATGATGAAAGGCCGCCTGAAAGAGTGATGCAAACAGCTGTAGTTGGCACAAATGGATCGCTAACATATCGGTTGAACCTGGATGGTTTTCCTGGTTTTGGGTGGGCTGTCACATACTTCGCTGAAATTGAAGATCTGGATCCTGGGGAATCCAGAAAATTCAGGCTGGTACTCCCAGGTTACCCTGATATGAGCAAAGCTATTGTCAATATCGAAGAAAATGCTCAAGGAAAATATCGTCTTTATGAACCTGGATATACCAACCTATCCCTGCCCTTCGTATTATCTTTTAGATTTGGAAAGACTTCTGATTCTTCTAGGGGACCACTTGTGAATGCTATGGAGATACACAAGTATCTTGAGAAAAATGATGGTTCCCTAGATGGTTAGTAGAACAATATGACTTGCATGCATCTGTATCATTTTGACTCCGGAGACTGAAATCTTGGTGTTTTAAAATGTTTTTGAAGCAAAAGTTCTGCTAACTAACTAAAGCATATCCCATATCCCATATCCCATATAAATGCAAACTTTGAAACCTAACTAAAGCTTATTTGATGCTGAATTTGCATGAGGTGCAGGATATGTTATTTCTCGTGTTGTTTCATCCCACTCGACAGAAGATTGGGCACAAGAAGGAGGTGACCCATGCCTTCCAGTTCCATGGTCATGGGTGCAGTGTAACTCTGATGCCAGGCCAAGGATTGTTAAGCTGTAATGATTCATCTCTTTTGTGATTTTATTTTATGCATTCACAGATTGATTCCATCATTTGTTGTAGTTTATTCCCGCACCATGTTTGAAGAGAATTATACGTTCGTTTGGTTAAATTAACCCCTGTACTGTGTTTGGCAGCTCTTTGTCTAGCAAGAATTTGTCTGGGAATGTTCCTTCAGATTTGACGATGTTGACAGGTTTAGTTGAATTGTAAGTTTCAAGCTACTTGTCCTTTAGCTAGATGCTGGATTTAGATTCTATCTTGCTACTGCAATAGTTTAACCCCCCCCGCCCACATCATCATTATCCACTTGTCTCATGGTCAGATGGCTCGATGGAAATTCACTGACTGGTCCAATTCCTGATTTTACTGGATGTACAGACTTGGAGATCATGTAAAGCTAGATGGTTCTCATAATTGTTGTGTTTAAATCTTAATTTTATTAAAATGTTGACCTAATATGATACTCCATGTCTTACAGTCATCTCGAGAATAATCAGTTGACTGGTGAGCTGCCATCCTCCTTACTGAACCTACCAAATTTGAGGGAACTGTAAGTTTATCAGAACTTGGATGTCAGTTAAGAACTATGCATAATCTCTCATGGGAATTTAATAATTAATATATATATTTCTACCTTGACTGGGGAATGATGATTGGAAGTGATGGCGCAACTTCTTTATATGAACACATTGGTAAAATTTAAAAGAAACACAAAATAATAAGTTTAAGTAAATAATTCACCACATTGTGTGTTTTTTCCTTCTTTCTATTTTACTCTTTTGTAAAAAGAATTTATTTGCTTGACACATGGGATAATTGCAGACATGTGCAAAATAATATGTTATCTGGAACAATACCATCGGGTCTCAGTAGAAAGGTGGCTTTGAAGTGAGTCTCTCTCTTCCCTTTTCCCTCTCTCACACACCCCACTATGAGATGGTTTGTTAATATGCTAAATTTTGCATATTATTGATCATGGCCAAAGAATTCATTATTTAGACTACAATTCTTAATGTTATTTTGTAGCAGAATAGCAGCATGTACAAGATGCAGTACATCTTTCTCAACCATAATGAGAAGCTCTTCAACTATCTCTACACATAATAAGTACATAGCCATAATCAGTTGAAGTAAATATTAACAACTGCATGCTGTTTAATGTGTTGGTCTTTTTGATTGAGGTCTTCTAATATATTCATTTTGTGCAAGTAAGTCTTTCAGTACTTTAGTGTCCCATATTCTTTTATCATTTCTCCTCTATAGTTTTTGCTTGCATCGCCATGATTGATCTAAAGATCTGTTACTCACTTCTGTGCATAATCGCAAAAGGACTAGTCAGAAGTAAGAATTGTGTACATGCTTCATGTAAGGTCTGTGAAGGACAACCTCATACAATCAGGATTTCTTTAACCATGCATCATATCAAAATCTTCCCACTCAATTCTCTTTCCAGTATGATTCGCTTAACTGGGGTTGCAGTGCTGCAATCCAACATGGGACCTCCAATTTGGCTTTTATACATTTATCATGATCCGAGGACATGCTAGCCACAATAACAGTTAACCCCAAGAGGCCCGGTCCGAAGTTTCTTTGAGACTTCTCCTTATTGCCTATGCAGCCTAGCTACTTCACACCAATGGAGGATACATGTCTCATGTCAACTTCTTTGCTATTGCACTTCCAATTACATTTTTAGAGTGCACTTTTTTGGGTGATCTAAGTAAATATATTTAACTCTATTTTCTTGTTTAACCACAGCTACTCTGGAAACATTAATCTTCACGAAGGAGCCAGGAGAGGGAGGCACATGGATATTATTATTGTTTTGTCAGTTGGAGCTGCCGTTCTTCTGATAACTACAATTATGTCTTGCTTTTTCATGCGCAATAGAAAGAAACGACACCCCGACCAAGGTATGGCTATAAAACAATTTTTAAGTTTCTGTCTAGCATGCCGGACTTATCAGATGATAAAACATATGTATCTTCTCTTTTCTAGAACAACTTGGGGATTCCTTGCCTGTGCAAAGGCTAGTTTCTTCCTTGAGTAATGCTCCTGGTGAAGCTGCTCACTGTTTCACATCCTTTGAGATTGAAGATGCTACAAAAAAATTCGAGAAGAAAATAGGCTCTGGAGGTTTTGGTGTTGTGTACTATGGAAAAATGAGAGATGGAAGGGAAATTGCAGTGAAAGTTCTAACCAGCAATTCCTACCAGGGAAAGCGAGAGTTTTCAAATGAGGTAAATTTTCACTTTAGTGAACTTCAATCAATATTGCAAGTGAGGTGCTTAAATCCATACTGTTTGAATACTGAATTGTGTTTGTTATAACACATTTATGAAGCTGCTTTGAGGTTCATATGATTTTACTCTTTTTTAGATATATACTGATTAAAATTGTTTAACCATTGGACACCCAGTTGATTTTTGTTTCTAACTAGATGTCATCAATCATGAACTCTATTTGAAAATACATTTTGTAATTTTAAAATAAGATTAAAATTTCAGTTTTGGCTTAGAAAACATTTTTGCTTTAATCATTTTTACAGTCCCCAACACCATTGAATCTGTAAGTTGTAGAATTTGTAATTAAAATGTCGATGTTTTGTTTGGAACCAAGGTTCCTACAGATTGCCACAAGAGTAGTTCGTAAACATGTAGAACTTGCACAGTTGAGCTCCTTAGTTCTTTAATAAATGTTTCTATCGGGTTTTAGACAAAGGCAGATTAACAAGTCCCAATATTCCTAGTATTTGAAGTGCCTAGCTAATAAATGGATAAAATCCTCTATATTGTTGACCTGAATTTGTAAACTATATAAGAGTTAAAGCTGACATGGAAACACATGTGCTTTTTAAGCTACATGCACATATCCTAAAAGGAATATTGTTCTCTAGGAACTTATTTTGTTTGTGAATCATACTGTATTGGGTAGCAAATTTGTCAGTTGGAGCTGAAACTGTTGTGCTGCCATTTTGTACAGGTGACTCTTCTTTCAAGGATACATCACAGAAACCTGGTACAGTTTCTTGGATTTTGTCAAGAAGATGGGAAGAGTATGCTTGTTTATGAGTTCATGCACAATGGAACACTTAAGGAACATCTATACGGTAATTTCAAATGTTTTTGAAGTGGGCTAATTTAAATTTTGATATTCACCATTTTTTACACTTTGGCAGGTCCGTTAAAACGAGGAAAAAGTATTAATTGGATCAAGCGCCTTGAGATTGCTGAAGATGCTGCAAAAGGTTTATTATAAGCCTCTTTTTTTCCCTTTCCCAAAGATATTATCCTTTGCTATGGTGAAGCCTCTCACTTAAATTAGAGTTGCAGTTTAAGTTCTGAACTGATCATGTTTTCATGCCTGTTCAGGGATTGAATATCTTCATACAGGATGTGTTCCAGCCATTATCCATAGAGATTTAAAAAGCAGCAATATTCTTGTTGACAAAAACATGAGAGCTAAGGTTTCAGATTTTGGCCTTTCAAAACTTGCAGTAGATGGAGCTTCACACGTATCCAGCATAGTTCGAGGCACTGTAGGGTATTTGGATCCCGAGTAAGGTTCTTTTATTTAGTTTTACAAAAGATCAATTTAAGCAGTATGATCTGAGAGAATTGATTATGTTGCTGCTTCTGAATTGTTAGATGGTTTTGAACATTGAAATGCTGAGTTGCTGTGAAGTGTAGTGGCCTTCTTTTTTAATTACGTGCTTACAACCGATGGACAAAATGTTAGGATATATTTAAGTTTGAGATTTGACATCTGTATCTAGAACACTGTTACACAATCTCTTAGCTGTAGATGTGTTTGTTTATGGTTGTTAACTTGGCACATTCTTGTTTTATAATATAAAGTTATTTTAATGATTACATGGAAAGCCTCGAATCTAGAATGAGTTTGAGTTACACAAACACTTTCTGCTGACATGGGTGCTTTGACTGCTATCACGTTGCTTTCATAATTTCTGTTCTATGATACACAGGTATTACATCTCTCAACAGTTAACAGACAAGAGTGATGTTTATAGTTTTGGTGTCATTCTCCTGGAGCTGATGTCTGGTCAAGAAGCCATATCTAATGAGAGCTTTGGTGTAAATTGTCGCAATATAGTACAATGGGTAAGCTGGTTGATTGTTCAAGGACTAGAGGCTAGGAATTTTTTAACCACTTGTCTTTGGGAACTTTATCATTGATGATCAATATCTGAAAAGCCAGGTCAAAATTAAAATCATGTTAAGCATGACTTATGCATGACTTTTAGTAATAATCCAAAAACCTCTATGATTAGGTAATTTTGGCCGAATTCTTTAAGCTGAATAAATATATTTTGTTATTATTATAAACATGCTTCATATCTTTCTATGTCTTCAATGAACTTTGTTCAGAATCAAGAACAATTTTTCGAAGTACTTTTGCTTAAGCAAAACCATGCTTAAATCTATAGCTTGTAAACAAGTCGAAAGATAGTTTCAATCAAATAATGCCAAGTTATGATTTTTCTTTAGGTCAAAAGGGTTGAAAAAACAAACTCGATCGAGGTTGTCCAATAAGCTCTAAATATCTACGAAGTGCGTAGTATGGAAATGCTAATGGTTTCATGAAATTTTACAGCTTTAATAGGTCTTTTACTTTGATTTCTTTTCCCACTTTCTGTCTGTTCCTGGAAGAGGTTAAAATCATTCATTTATTTGAAGGCGATAGTGCATGGAAGTTAAACATATTTGGAAAAGTTTACTTTCAGAACTTCATTCTTTTCATCTCAGGAAATTGCTATAATTGTTGAAAGACTTGAATAATTGCATGTTTGCATGACAGGCAAAACTACACATTGAGAGTGGGGATATCCAAGGAATCATTGACCCCTCACTGCGTGATGAATATGATATCCAGTCAATGTGGAAGATAGCAGAGAAAGCTTTGATGTGTGTCCAGCCTCATGGTCACATGAGGCCATCTATTTCAGAAGTTCTCAAGGAGATCCAAGATGCTATCTTGATTGAAAGGGCGGTGACAGCAGCAAGAGAAGATATCTCTGATGAAATGTCGAGAAATTCTGCTCATTCTTCACTCAACTTGTGCTCCTTGGATTTGGGTGGAGCTGAGAATTACCTAGCCCTTGACGAGTCCATTGCACAGCCAACCGCCAGATAACTCCATTCATGCCCATGCCTATAATTACATTTCCAGCACCGGCAGTAAAAAGAAAATTTTGGGTTCTCTTAGTTGAATATTAGCACTGATGAAATAAAAAATCAAGTCAGCGCGGGTAGGTCGGAGAGTAAGTGCTTTGAACTTGTAAAACTTGAGCTTGTATTCCCATTTGTTGTAAATTTATTCTCTTGTTGCGAAGAAATCATGGATCTTCCCCGTCTGTATGGTGTAAATCTCATCATACCCCCATTAGCGAAACTCATTTGTGCTTTAAACTTGTACATGTCTGTATTATCTTGTGCTTGATTTTTATTAAATAGAATAGAGCTTGTGAGATTTAAACTCGTGATCGCTGAATCAATAAGACTCCGATAATCATATTAAAAAACCATTTCATCTTAACCATTAGGTGAAACACCATAATATAATTTATATTATTCTATAACATTTTAATCCAAGTTTAAGATCCTAAAAGAATAGGAGGACCATCCATCTTTGCACTCTAAAGTAAGCGAAAATCATGTGCCTTGCTTCGAATTGTCAACAGGGTGTGTGTTGGGCAACCCACAAGTGATCAACTTGTTCCTTCTTTACAAGACATCAGAACCCCATTGCTTCTTTCAAGCCTCGGGTCGTCGGATCTGATCCGATCCATTCGGTTCCGTATCTCAGGTCAGTGGTCAAAGTTGTTTTACAAAGGCAGATGTGGGGTGCAGCAATAATTTGCAGGTTTTAGTAAGTGCATGGAGGGATTATACGTCCTCTTTATCATATCATTTTACATGCTGGTCCTACCTGCTTTATTTGAGAATCGGATTCAACTGGGACTAAATTGTGTAGCTAAAACTTAATAAAAATAAATAAATCTCTAAATTTCTAAAAACAAAGAGAGAAAGATTAAAGCTTGTGTTCTAAAAACAGTGATAATTTTTATGCTTGCTCAAATTGCTTAATTGGATAAGAACCAAGATAATTATCCAAAGTAATATTTTTTCATCAGAGCTTCCTGAATGCTCACTCCTATACGATATCTTTAAATGGTTTAATATCGTTGGTCACAGGACAAATTTAATGGCTAATCACCTATTTGAGAGTGTTGTTGAAGCAAAGTTGTCAATTCCACTTCGGTTGGTGTTTTGTTTTTTCAATTGGTACGAAATGTTTCGGTTTCAGAGCGTTTCATATTTTAGAAATTTTAATTAGTTTTATGCTTTTTAGGTTGGGGGTTGAATGTGTAAATGAGAAGATGGCAAATCATTTTATACATCATCACCAATATAATTTGCATTGTTTCTTATTTCATAATGATAAAGTACATATTGAGCTCTTGTTAAGAATTTATGTAAGCCTTTATATAAATGTAGGATCAAAGGTAGTAAGATCCTAACAAGTAATGGAAACTTAGGATGAAGAAAATTAAATAAACAATGAAAACAATAATAAATATGATGAGGAGTGGAAATGATGACCTCCATAAATAAATCTGAATATTATAGATTCATAAGATAAATCAATTAATCATACGGAGTTAAATTGAGCTAGATTGTAAATGTAGGAGTCATTACAATACAACAAGGATAGTCTCAATGTGTAGAATGATAAAAAGAGAATTCAACAATTAATGAGAATATACTAATTTTGGAAACTAATACAGGTTTGAGGAGTTTAGAGAAAGATCAAGGGGCCTGTTTGGGAGGGCGGTTGCGATTGCTTTAGAAAGTGCTTTTCGTTTAGAAATACATCAAAATAATATTTTTTTTATTTTTTTTAAAAATCATTTTTGACATCATCACATCAAAATGATCTAAAAACACTAAAAAAATTTCATTTAAAATAAAAAAAATAATTTGAATTTTGGTCAAACACCGGTTTGATCGCAGTGCCAAACAGGCTCTAAATAAATTGATTTTGCTTGTGTAGTTAGTGAAAGTTAGCAACCATGAGGATGCAAATGCTTAATATATTTTGTTGTGATCCATTGTGTACTTTTCAAATATTTTTCCTTAGAGGTCTTGGCACCTCATAAGTGTAATTGACTTATCTAGCCTTCACGTGAGAGAGATTCTTGTATTTTAAATGAATACATTTAGAACAATTAATACGTATGAAATTTAGAAAGTATAGAGACCTCATTAATATGTAGAAATAAATTATGTATTATTTATTATTGATAAAATTATTGGATTGTGAATAAATTTGTCTAAAGCTCAAAAGGTGGTTTTCCCCCTCTTTTTTGTTTTTCCATGGAAGATTCCTCTGTATCTATAGGCTAAGGTTTTTTTTTATGTTTTTCTCTCTAATTGCTTAGTTTCTAAGCAGCTTCATTTTATTTTTATACTTTATTTTTCTCCTTAAGTCCCTCATTTTTGTTTTTTGTGCTTTTGGTTTCTATGTTCATTTTACTCCAACTTTTCTATTTTTTTTTTAAAATACAATGTCAATGTCAGTTTGATGAGAAAAAAATCGCTGAGGATTTTGGAATGTACATGTTGATAGTTTAACATGTCGAAAACATATTTTTGAATTTTGAGAATTTTCAAAAAAAAACACTGAAAATAATGAAAATGGCGTGAATGCATTAATTATTGGAAAAAAATGAAAAATAAAAAGGATAAAAAAAAACTATATTATGAAAACTGCTTATGTTTTTTTTTTTTTTTTTCATCGCAAGCTGGAAGAAAGAAATGCAGGGGATGAATGGGCTCAAATGATTTTTATTTTATTTTATTTTATTTTTTTATCCTATCTTTATTTTTATACTTTCCTTTGATGTCTTATATTATAAGATATTTAACTAATCATGAAACTTTTTTTTTCCACCACATACTTATTTGTTTAGACAATGGGGGCGTAGGGACACTACGATATAGGTCAAGTTAATGTCTAGAAATGTGGTTGAAGTTGTTTTTAAAAATAATTTTTATTTAGAAATACATCAAAATGATATTTTTTTATTTTTATAAAAAATTATTTTTACATATCAATACATGAAAATAATCTAAAATTATCAAAAAAAAATTTATTTAAAATAAAAATAAAAATATATTTTTTAAAAAAGACCCTTTTAAAACACAATAATAAAGAATTCCTAATAATACTAAACTTACTAGGTGCTTTCCGGTTGACGTGATATTCGATCCAATTTTTGAGTTGCCGGTATCCTGTGATGGTGCTAGAGTTGTTGTGTTATCCACTAGACTTCAGTCCTGGCCCTACATCTGGTTCCACCGCATTTTGTTTTTGACTTACCGGCGGTAAAACTTTGCAGTGTGCATCATCTGTGCATGCTCTTGCCACATCTGCTGGTGGATTCGAATGATTGTGTCAGTTATGGTTATTTTTGAAAATATTTTTTTATTTAAAAATATATTAAAATAATATTTTTTTTTATTTTTTTAAAATTATTTTTAACATCAACATATCAAAATAATTTAAAAATACAAAAAATAATTCATTTAAAATGAAAAAAAAAGAGAAAACGATGTTTGTACCGCGCTCCCAAACAGCTTCTGTTGCTCATTAATAGCAGGAGGCAGCTCCGACATACGGTGTCGATGACATGAATGAGTGTCGCGTGTCCTTGTTGGAGTCCTGATCTGCGAGCAAGCCTAGATGATATTATGTTTCAAAAGTATTTTTGAAATAATAAATAAATTTTTTAATTTAAATTAAATATTTTATAATACTTTTAGATTATTTTTTATATTAAAAATAATTTAAAAAAATAAAAAAGTTCCATTTTAATATATATTAACTTTCAAACTACCAAACATGCCCCTAAGTGGAAGAAGATAACCATTGCTTTAGCGTGCTGACGCATGGCACCAAATCTGGCTGCGGGCTTTGGCTGTTTCATTCAGGGCTGGGTCTACTGGCAAGGTGGAAACCCGGTTCAAAAGTAAATATTCAAAGTGACTCATCCAAGCAATAACTGCTAGTTTTAAAATAAAAAAAAAGGGAGCGTTGATTATTTGGTTACTTCTATCAGAATGAAAAATAAAATAAAGGAGTCGTGCCACTCCAGCTTTCCATCGGAAATTTCATCATCGCTCTTTACTTCACTAAAGTATTATACGCTGCGTTGTATTATTCTATTCCCTGACACGAGCTTGAATTAACAAAATCAATGTATATTACGTCATCATCGCTCCAATTTTTCAATTCTTCATTGGTTCTCCTTCTCACTCAACAAGGACCGTGATTGGCTTAATGATTATGTTTTTTTATGTTGTCGGAAAATTATTTTTTTGTAGTTGTTGTTATTTTATATTTAGTTTATTTATTATTATTTTATATTTAGTTTAGAAAACTAAATATCGAGATTGATAATTTTCTTTTTTCTTTTTAGTTTTGAAATCTCTAAAATAATTCAATAATTATTGATTGAGATTCTTTTTTTTTTCCCAAGAAGACTTGGGTCTTATAACTAATATAAACTGGATAAGTGGTTCATACCACGCCGTGGGCTACGTCAATTTTTTTTCTATCATAAACAAATAATGTTCATATGATTATAATATTTTTAAGAGAGCAAGAAAAATTTAGAACATGGATCATTGATTTGAAGAGGTTTAATAAGCTCATTTAATTTAATAATATGATTAAAAAAATAATGATCAATAAAAAAACAGCTGTCAATATTATGTAAAACACTCTTTAAATATTCTTACAAGGTTTCAATAATCTTATTTGATTACAAAGCAAAAATAAATGAGAGCATGGTAATCTTATAAAAAAATGAAAATGAAAAATCTGAAGCTTAATTCCTGTAAATCAAACACTAAATATGAAATTGAAAAAAAAAATTAATTTTATAAAAAGAAATAAAAAAATAAACTTAACTCAAGTGTACACGTCAGATTCACAACTTGGTTATAAGGTTGAAACAATCCTATATAAAAAATTTGAATAGAACAATAGATTTTAACTCTTAGGTTAATTAAATAATAAAAGGTGAAATAAAAAAAATAGGACAAAAGTTGAAAAACAAACTCTGAGTTAACTTGAATTACTAGCAATCTAATATATGAGATCGGGATAACGTCACAGGAAAAAAACAAAAATCACAAAGTTGAAGACTCAATAACCTAATGTCCAAGTATGAAATTGAATTATTATTTTTAAGAGATTGAAGTCAAATTAGACTCATCTTCAAAACTTGTAACCCGAGTTATAAGATTACAATACCCCATTGAAGACAAAAAAAAAAAAAAACATGATGTAAGATTCTCAATCATCTAAAATTAAAAACAAAACATGAAAAAAAATGATGACCAAATTTGTTATGAAAATTAAATAAAATAAAACAACGATAGATGAAATTGAAAAATAAAATAAAACAAGAAAATGATTAAAAAAATAAAACAAATAACAATAAAAAACAAAGACCAAATATAAATGATAAAAAAAATTAAAGGAGGGTGAAATTGAAAAAAACAATTTAAATTTATAAATTATTTAAAATAAAACAAATAGTAATAAAAAAATGGACTAAATTTGAAGAAACAACAAATTAAATGACTAATTTAAAAATAAAATAAAAGGGTGGGTGTAGAAATCATGGGAAAGATAGAAAAGAACGAAAAAAAAGATTATCATAATAATTAACTCAACTGTGTGCAAAAGCAAACTCCTCAATTAGCTTTTATGCTTCAATAAACCATGGCTCTCCAACCCTTCTAAATAATATAATTGTGGTTTAATATTTTATCTTAAATATAAATATCGTAATAATTTCCCATGGAATTAAATTTCATTCCAAAAATAACTTAAAACCAAAAACAATGGAGAATGACCATAAAAAAGTTGCAAGTTACCGGTGTATTTTGCACTGTATTTTAAAAGTGTTTTTGAAAAAAATTAAAATTTTGTATTTTTATTTTTTATTTTAAATTATTTTTTTGGTGTTTTTAGATTATTTAAATATACTAATATTAAAAATATTTTTATAAAAATAAAAAAAATATTATTTGATATATTTATGAATTTTTTTTATAAAAAAAACAATGTAATCCTACACTATTACTGAGAGATGATCAGTCAAACCGTCCAAATCGATCGTATCAATTAATGGTTGATACGAAAGCCACATCATCAAGTTAAATGCACCTTTGCAGCACACAACAGTATCTTAGCAATAGTGGAAGCTATTTACAAATCTACCATCGGCATACAAGCGAGAGTGTTAAATACATCTCCTTTCTCAAAGGCATACCCAAACACTTAATATATACAAAATAACTAACGCCCCTGTTCGTATCATCATCATTATCACCATCACCAGAAAGCATCGGCCGAAAAAAAAAAATCCTTCTAAAATTAAAACAAAAAGAATAAAACCCTAGATTAGATTTCGTCTGGGTCTTCGATTCTCTCGAAGGCCTATCAACAACTACAACAACAACAATTTTTATTAGGTACATATACATGTGTATCATCAAAATTAAAGTAGTATCAATCAATTTATCATCTGATCGTCATGGTTTGCTTCTTTTTATGTTTGATTTTCTTACCTTATTCGTAAAATTGCATTTTTTTCCCTGTGAAATCTGTGGCTTTTTAAATTGTTTTGATGATGATAATTCGGTTGCTGGTTTATCATAAAGAGAGAGGTAGGACAAATCCAGTGTCTTCTTTAATGTCTGTCCTCCTTTTGTTGTTTTAACATGTTTCACTCTTGTAGAGCGGTGTGAATTTTTCATTTTGTTGTTGTCACTGAAAGCAAACCCTGTGTAAAGATGATGTGATGGACATGGATTTATGTTTTTTTTTCTTGTGATAATTGTTTGGTTCAAGCGTTTGTGATTTCATAAAAATGGCAATTTTTACTCTTTTGTTCATCTAATAGTAAAGTTTTGTTGACTTTGCAAAAATGATTTTCATTGAGGTAATTTTGAACTAAAATTGTGAAATTGTTTTGGTGGACTGTTTTTGTGGCTCTTGTGCCTGTAATTTCTTATTTTTTTATTTTTTTTTTTTGTAGGTGTTTAGTATTATTTGGAAGGTTTATTGACAAAAGCTTCAAGATACTGGACAAAATCAATGGGAAATCGTGGACAAAAACGAACTGAGATGCTTAATGAATTGCCCTCTGATAAGAGAGCTTGTAGTTCATTGGAATTTAGACCAAGTTCATCGAACTCATCTATTCAAGCTCAAATAAATTCTGAGAATCATAATGCTGAAACTCATGATGCTGACATGGATACTTCATCATCTGGTTCGGCGTCAAGCCATTCAGACGAGGAAGAACCTGAGAGGGATTCAGCATATGGCTCTTGTGATTCTGAAGGTCCAAGACATA
This sequence comes from Salix koriyanagi, assembly GCA_029228605.1. Taxonomy (NCBI): domain Eukaryota; kingdom Viridiplantae; phylum Streptophyta; class Magnoliopsida; order Malpighiales; family Salicaceae; genus Salix; species Salix koriyanagi. The sequence continues at coordinate 11,417,075 of CM055332.1, forward strand.
GCAGTTTGCGTGAGTATCAGAGGCAGAGATCCTCTGGTGATCATAGCAGATTGAGGGATTGTTTATCTAATTTAACTGAAGGAACTGAGCCTTCTGGGCAGTTAGCTGCTCTTACAGAGTTATGTGAAGTACTTTCATTTTGTACAGAGGATTCACTTTCAAGTACAATGGCAGACTCTTTGTCTCCAGTACTTGTTATGCTTTCAAGGCATGAGAGTAACCCAGATATAATGCTATTGGCTATAAGGGCTTTCACCTATCTGTGTGATGTGTTCCCCCGAGCATCCATTTTTCTTGTTAGGCATAATGCAATTCCTGCTATTTGTCAAAGATTAATGGCCATTGAATACTTGGATGTAGCTGAACAGGTATATTTTTGGGTATAGTAAATAGCATCTCTAATATTTCTAATGGTTTTATTTATCTCTTTATGCAAAGGAGAGAGTACATTATGTTGTGTATTAAGATTATGTACATGGTTTTCATATAGTGCTTGCAAGCATTGGAGAAAATATCTCGTGATCAACCACTTCCATGCTTACAAGCTGGGGCAATAATGGCAGTTCTAAGTTTTGTAGACTTCTTCTCTACAAGTGTACAAGTAAGTGAATACACAATTTTGATCGAATGTCATTTACTCTCATCTTTTTTTCCTTTCATTTATTTTGTTCTATTTGCATTTTTACTTGGTGCGGGAGCATGAAAATTAATTTGTTATTTTTTTGGTCCTTATCAGAGAGTTGCACTTTCAACTGTGGTGAACATATGCAAGAAACTGCCATCAGAAAATTTTTCACCATTCATGGAGGCTGTTCCAATATTATGCAATCTTCTACAATATGAGGATAGACAGGCATGAACCTTCCAGAGTTTCTTCTATCTCAAGTGTTTCTGGTTTCAGTTTTTCAGTTTTTGTTGACCTGTCGACATATATTCTCATGTTCATTTTCAGCTTGTTGAAAATGTAGCAATTTGCCTGATCAAAATAGCAGAACGGGTCAGTCAGTCGTCAGAGATGCTGGATGAACTATGCAAGCATGGACTAATTGATCAAGCTACTCATCTAGTGCAATTGAACAGCCGAACAACACTATCCAAGCCAGTATACAATGTATGAATGTTTATCCAAACGCATCTATTGAGGATAAATCTTTATATTTTATTTTCTTCAGATAATTGTGTCTTCCTTCACATTTTGGTTGGCAGGGTTTGATTGGGCTTCTTGTCAAACTTTCTTCTGGTTCAGTCGTCGCCTTCAAGACCCTGTATGAGCTCAATATAAGCAGCATTTTGAAGGACATGTTAACTTCTTATGACCTCTTACATGGAATGTCTTCTCCTCATGTGGTTGATGGGCAGGGTAACCAGGTTTACATCCTTAACCGTGTAACTTTAAAAGTGTTCACCATGATGCTTGTGAATGTTAAGCTTTTTGGGAACAATTTATGTTAAAATATTTCATTAAAGAAAGATTTTGATTTCTATTGGTAGCTGATTCATTTTTTGTACAAATTTAGAACAGCCAAACTCGAGGAATATTTTTATACTTCTACTCTCCAGAGTTTCCAAGAGCATTAGATTTAAGATGCTAGCAGATGTTTATTTTTATGTTATCAGTGGCTCCTTTCTCACTTTGCACTGACCTGTAATTTGTGTTGTTGCCACTAAATTACTTTTGGTCTTTTCTCAATGGAAATAGTCTGATCATCATCATTCTATTTCTTGCCTTAGGTACATGAAGTGCTAAAGTTGCTAAATGTGCTTCTCCCTATTATAGCAAGAGATCAAGACGTTCAACAACTTGTGTTGGATAAAGAGAAATTTTTGGCTAATCACCCCAAGCTCTTGCAGAAATTTGGGTTGGATATAATTCCTTCATTGATTCAGGTTTGATATCTGATGCATAGAGTTTATTGGCTCTTTGAATGTCCTTGTGTACCTTTATAATGTTTCCTTCAATCTTAACAACAGGTGGTTAATTCTGGTGCAAATCTATATGTTTGCTATGGCTGCTTATGTGTTATCAACAAGTTGGTGTTTCTCATTAAGTCTGACATGCTTCTTGAGGTGCTTAAGACTACAAACATTCCAAGGTGAAGCGAGTTTTCTCATGTCTAATTCGCAAAATAATCCTCTTTTAATTTAGCTAATAACATTTCATGGATTATTCGACAGTTTCTTAGCTGGAGTTCTTACCCGTAAGGATCACCATGTACTGATGTTAGCCCTGCAAATTGCTGAGACAATTCTCCTAAAGCTTCCAGATGTTTTTGTGAACTCTTTCATCAAGGAAGGTGTCTTTTTTTCCATTGATGCTCTTCTCTTGTCTGAAAAATGTCCGCAATTGATGTTCCCAGTGTACAATGGCATCCAGCTTCCATTCGACTCTGTTCTAAAGTCTTCTTCAAAAGTAGTCATGAGATGTTTATGTTATGCTTTTGATATTGGTCAGTCTCTTTCAACTACAGAAACAGGAACATGCAAGCTTGAAAAGGACAGTGTTCAAAATCTTGCAACACACATAAGAACTAGTTGCTTTGCTTCAGAATTATGCAACTCTGAGAAAGGATTGACAGATATCCTTCAGAAGCTTAGGGCTCTTTCATCTGAATTGAGTGATTTTATGAATATGCATGGCAATATTGGTTCCTGCACCCAGGATGAAGAGAAATGTTATTGTGTGTTGCGTCAAATAATTGAAAAGCTTGATGGAAGAGAACCTGTGTCTACTTTTGAATTCATTGAAAGTGGGATTGTGAAGATATTAGTGAATTACTTGTCCAATGGAAAATATCCGAGAGAAAAGGTGGAGCCTCAAGGTACATTGGATGATTGCAACATTATAGAGAAAAGATTTGAGGTGTTTGCAAGGCTACTTTTATCTTCTCCAGACCTATCTGTAGAGTTTCCTTTATCAGTTTTAATACAGAAATTGCAAGGTGCATTATCTTCTTTGGAAAATTTCCCTGTTATTTTGAGCCATGCATCCAAGCAAAGATCCTCATTTGCAATCATTCCTACTGGACAATGCACATCTTATCCGTGCCTAAGAGTTCGTTTCGTCAGGGGAAAGGGTGAGACATGCATCTGCGACTACTCTGAAGATGTTGTGACAGTAGATCCTCTTTCTTCTGTGGATGCAATTGAAGGATTTTTATCGCCTAAAGTTAGAATAAAAGGAACAGAGCAAATAGAATCAGCTGCTCAAGCAATGGAAGGTGTGTTTGTCAGCAGAAAATGCACAGTTCAAATCACCATCAACTGCAAACTCCAGTCAAGGGGAAAGTTCAGGACTTATGGAGCTTGATAGCATTGCTACTGATTTGCCAGTAATGCAGGTCCTTATCTAGTGGTTAATTAATGGTTTTTTTGAATAAATGAGTCGTCTGGATCAGTTTCTTACCCTGTTTTGCTATTTGTTTATGTGAATTTGGATAATTTTTTGAGCATCATTTCCTTTGCGTTTGCAGGAAGATGAAGCTAACCTATCTCAGTCTCCACCAGAACCAGATGTAAATTTGATGCAGAGAAATCCTGATGAAACATCTTCAAATAATACTCATAATGTAAGTAAATTTTTCCTTCGCAATTACATGCTATCAGGTGATATATAATTCACACAACTCAGGTTAAAGCAGGGTTTTCTCTACCGATTAGTTGGTTGTGGTTTTATATGTTGGTCTTGATTTTCCTGGTGATTTCCTTACATATAATATGTTTTGATGTTTTATGATGTATATCCAACTGTTTGTGGCATTGCAAAAGAATGTAGCTGCTTAATTTTATTGTTATTGTACTATTGTTGTTTCAACTTGCTTATGGCCTGCTTTTTACTAAATTCAAGGTCTGGTTCTGTTATTAGCTCATAGATTGTCTGCTGGCCCTCTCATTGTTTGATACTTATATTCCAGGTCTCAGTGGAGGAAATAGTGCTGTCTCCCTCATGTGCTGATGTCACTCCTTCATGTGCTGATGTCACTACAAAAAGTCATTGTCCTATGTCCTGTAGCAATGGAGATGCTCCGCCGAAACTGGTATTGTACCTAGATGGGCAGCGGCTGGACCAAACTTTGACTCTTTACCAGGCAATTCTCCAGCAAAAAGTTAAAGCAGACCGTGAAATTAACAGCACCGCAAAGCTGTGGACTCAAGTGCACATCTTGACTTATGGAATAGCTGTGGACCCTAAAGATGATAGTCCTCAAGATCATCCTAGTATGGCTCAAAATTCCTCTATGTTAGATCAAGTTGGGGCTAATATGCAGCATCCTGCATTTTTCTCAAATATGTTTAATTGTGAACTCGCTTCTGACCTGGATAAGTATAGTCCTACTAGTGATGTATTGTATCTGCTTAAAAGTTTGGAAGGCTTAAACAGGTTTATATTTCATCTGATGTCTCGTGAAAGAATCCATGCATTTGCTGAAGGGCTGATTGATAATTTGGGTAATTTAAAGGTAGAAGTTCACCCAGTATCACAAAATGAATTTGTGAGCAGTAAGTTGACAGAGAAATTGGAGCAACAAATGCGGGATTCTCTGGCTGTGTCCACAGGTGGCATGCCTGTGTGGTGCAATCAGCTCATGCATTCATGCTCCTTTTTGTTTAGCTTCGAGGTTAGATGTAAATATTTCCGGCTGTCGGCATTTGGCCGCCAGCAAGTTCAACTACAGCCATCAGCACATAATAATTCAGGTGTCTCAAGGGATGGGCAACCAAGTGGTGGCAGTTTGTCCCGTAAGAAATTCCTAGTTTTGCGTGACCAAGTTCTGGAGTCTGCTGCCCAGATGATGGACAGTTATGCTCATGTTAAAGCACCTATTGAAGTGATATATAATGAAGAAGTTGGTACTGGTCTTGGTCCAACCTTGGAATTTTATACTCTGGTTAGTCGTGAGTTTCAAAAGTCTGGCCTTGGCATGTGGAGGCAGGATCATATTTTATTTACCACCAGCAAGACCCTGCAGGCTGAATACTCTGGAATTGTGAAGTCTTCATTTGGACTTTTTCCTCGTCCATGGCCATCTTCAGTGGATGCATCTGATGGAGCACAGTTTTCTGAAGTTATTAAAAAGTTTTTCCTTTTGGGACAAATTGTAGCCAAGGCTCTTCAAGATGGGAGGGTGCTGGATCTACCATTCTCCAAAGCCTTCTATAAGCTTATTCTTCAGCAGGTATTCCTTGGTTATGGACTTGGGAGTATCAATGGCTTCCACGGTAGCTTCTCATTAATTGCTGACTCTGTATACTATCCTGTATTAACTAATTTGATTCTCTTTGGGGGTGTAGGAACTTAATTTGTATGACATCCAGTCCTTCGATCCTGAGCTTGGTAGGACATTGCTAGAGTTCTCGGCTCTTGTCACCAGGAAAAAAAAAATGGGATCAACCTCTGGAGAAAACTCATCTTCTGCTCTAGATGCATGCTTTTGGAACACTAGGATTGAGGATCTCTATCTTGACTTTACTCTTCCTGGGTATCCAGATTACATTCTTAGTTTTGATGAAGATCACAAAACTGTGAGGCTTTCTTCAATATGATCTTATACATTTCTACTCAGATCTTAAATTGCAATGCACTGGGAGTAAAATGATAAAACTTCATTCATGTTATGAACGTAGGTGAATATGGTTAACTTGGATGCTTATGTTTCTCGCATTGTGGATGCCACTATACGCACAGGAATTTCCAGACAAGTTGAAGCATTCAAGTCTGGATTTAACCAGGTCTGTTATTTCATGCATTATGTTTGTTGTTGAAGTTGACAACTCCTTGAGAATAGTGAGAGGTTTCCCTGAAGAGAAAAGTGGTTTGAAATAAGAATTCAGAATGGTTTATTTAGCTCTTCTTTCCATTATCCTAGGAATGTTGAAGGGAACTCGGCAGTCATTGGGTGGCACTAGTTTATAGCCTCAATCTTTTGGTTTCCTTTCGAGTCATTATAGTTTTATCACATAATAATAATAAAAATAAAATAAAATAAAAAATAATAATAGTAATTCCCTCTTTGTGCAGAGATGTGTTTGTTGTACTAGGATTGTTAATTTTATTCTGACTCTCTTAAATCTCACCTCCTTCAGTTGCTATGATTATCCAATATATGATTACAATTTCAATTTATTTTGTATATTAGGTACTGACTTTTTTTTGTCTTTAAATTTCCAGGTTTTTCCTATTCAACATCTTATGATTTTCACTGAGGAGGAACTTGAGCGTTTGCTATGTGGAGAACATGAATTTTGGGCTGTATGTATTTTTAACACTTGATTGATCTAGTCTTTGCTGAGGAATACTGATGATATAATTTTTATTTGTCTATATATCATTTACTATGGATCAGTTCAATGAGCTTTTGGACCATATCAAGTTTGATCATGGATACACTGCTAGCAGTCCTCCTGTTGTTAATGTTGGTGCTCCCTCTCTCCCTTGCTCTTAAATAATTTTAGTTAGCCGGAAGATTAGGGGCTCCTCTTGTTCCTCTCAAATATTGCTCATTTGTTATGGAATTGCAGTTACTGGAAATCATAAAGGAATTCGAATACGAACAACTACGATCATTTCTACAGTTTGTAACTGGGGCACCTAGGCTACCTACAGGAGGCTTGGCATCTCTGAATCCAAAATTGACCATTGTCCGGAAGGTCTGTGGCTCTGAAACACCCTTCCTTTCATAAATTGTAGTTATGATTTGGTCACATGTCCTCTTTGTTCCCTCTACAGCATTGTAGCAACTGTGCAGACGTGGACCTTCCCAGTGTGATGACTTGTGCCAATTATCTGAAGTTGCCACCTTACTCATCAAAAGTAACATTTATTGCCTTTCTTTCTTCTCCGTGGACTATGGATATACAATTATTTCATGCGTATATTTTTGCAGGACAAGATGAAAGAGAAGCTTTTGTATGCCATAACAGAGGGTCAAGGATCATTCCACCTTTCCTAGCATCACTGGACATAAATTGGGAATTTGTAATTATTAGACTAGGTGCTTTTGTACAGGTAAAGGAATGAGTGGTGGTAGATGGCGGTGGATATAAAGGGTATAGAGGAATGGGAACTGATTGCTGTGGAAAAGGAGGAAGCTCCTCCTCTCTGCAAGCTACATTTGGTGGCGGGGATGTGTACATAAATGGAAACTCGGTAGGTGATTTGCTGAAGGTTGGGGAAGCTGTACAGGAAAGTTAAAGAGGAAAGGATTTCCGTTAGATGGGCTGCCTGGTGTGCTAACATTTCATGAACAGATCACTGTATCTTAGATTTAGGTAACTCTTCCTGGTTCACTCAACATTTTATTAGTTATCTCTTGGCCATTGAAGGGTGGTGTTTTGAGATAGGTAACCTGTACTGAATGCCTAATTATATTAAAATATCTAGATTGCAAAAGCATTTGTGCCTCATTCATTCAATTTTTCCTTCTCTTACCTGCATCATTTGTATTTTAGCTTTAGATTTTTGCAATTGTTTTTGATAGTCTAGGTTCTACAGTTACCACCTTTTTTTCTCTAAATTTAGTAGTGGGAAACTTGGAACGGGCACATGCAATGAAGGAGAATAGGGAGCCACCTTTTAAATATTACCTCAAATCTTACTATTAACAACAAATTGTTTACATATTTCTAGGAAATGCATGTGAGATGGTGATTGTTTGTCCTTTATATTTTTGTTACGAGGATGGACTTGTTATAAACCGATTAAGGTTGTTAATTTTGTTTCGGTTGATGTTTTATTTTTTCAATTGGAATGAAATGTTTTGATTTCAGAGTGTTTCAGCGTGTCCTTTCAGGGTTGTATATATAAATATGAATTCAAAAAAAGAATAATTAGTTCAAAACAAAAATAAAATTATTTAGAATTGTGCAATTTAATCTTAAAAAAACACAATAAAATAATTTTTCTGAACAAAATTATGAACATGTATAATATTACGAGAATGCTATCATTAATTTCGTGAGGTTATTATATTTATATGATTGCTTTGAAATTTTAATATAATATATATAAATATTCTAAGAGATTTTTCATAAAATTTCATCCTAATTTACCGGAAGGAATAAGAGATATGATTGATATTGTAAAATTAGTCATTATTAAAAAAATAAAAATTATTTGACCGAAATGGAACAGATAGAACTAATCCAGAATGTTTTAGCCGGTATTTGGCTGAAAAATCTGGAATGCACCGAAATTTAAACTGAGATAAAAACATTGTTTTGTCTCATTTTTTTAACTGGCACGAAACGTTTCGGTCAAAACGGAACGAAACTGACAACCCTAAAACTGATAGCTTTGTATTTGTGTACTTAATTTGGCTTGCCTTTTTTTCTTCTTAAAGAAAAAAAAAGGGTTACTTTATTATGAAAAAAAGGAATGTTTTAGTTGAAGTTTAGAACGATTGCCAATTTCTTTTTTCTATTCTCGTTTTTCCCCCGACAAACCCCCCCCCCAAGAACAAGTAAGTTGGCTAATAAGATTGATCTCTAAGGAATTGTTATAAGATGACAGAGTTTTTCAGTGAACATATGTTTTTTTATTTATAAAAAAATAAATGATTATATTTTTTTATGGATCATTAATTAAGTGTTGACCTGGTTTTGCCCTAAAACTTTTTGCAGTTCATGATGAACTATTACATGCACAAGTTGCCTGGATTCTTAATATATTCTTAAGACTATTAAAGTGACTTTAAAAAGAAAAAAAAAAGAGTTTAGTTCTAGTTCAGTCTTCTAGAATATATAAGAAGGATAAGAAAAATAACCCTCATATCTCTAAATCAAACAAACCTAATAGGGGTATAAACAAAGATAAGAGCACTTGCAATTATTATATCAAGGAAAAATATTGGAGGAAGAAGTACAAGGAGTACCTTGCAACTATAAGGACAAAAAAGCTTAATGGATCTTCTACTCCATATATGTTTATAATTGAGAACTATCTTAGTACTTTGCATTATAGTTCTTTGGTATTAGATACCAATAGCAGTTTTCACATTTGCAATTGCATGTAAGAACTAAAAAAAATCAAAAGATTACTTGATGGCAAAATGAATTATATCTCAATAATGAAAAAAGGTTGTTGCATTAGCTGTAGGAATTAGTTATTTTGTTGTCTACTAAACTCATACTGAAACTTTATAATTATTATTTTATTTCAATATTTGAAGATATTGTTTTAATTTTATTATGTATTAAATTGACTTAAGGATAATGTTGTTATTTTATAATAATAATGTTTTTATGGATCTATAGATTACATGAATGGTACAGGTTCAATATAAACTACAATAAAACTAAAAATACAAATTGCAAGAAGAATTATGAAATGTAGGTGAATTTAGCATATAACTGAAGTTAGTATGATGGTGAGTAAGTGATCATTTAACTTGATATTATGAAGTTATCTTATATAGAAAATATTATGTTGTGATCTTGTTATATGTTATCTTAATCGAGATAACAAAATGACATGCATTGAGTATAACATGAACTATATGAATGTATTTGAATGATCAAGAGATGATACATCACCTTTAGGTGAGTTAGAAAAAATATTTTGTTTGTTTCCATATACTATCAACTGAGAAATTTTTAGCCAAGGTGAAATGTAGTTTGAAAATATTTTTAAATCTTATTCAAACAATTAATACTACTATGTAGAGAACTAACATGATTTAATATGGAAGACGTACTCCATGCTTTAATGTTAAATTACTCCATGCTTTATTGCTTTGATGAAAGGATATTAATTACACTAAAAACCAATCACTAAAAGGTTAAGGGCCTGTTTGGCACGGCTGTTGCAGCTGTAGCTGTTGTGGTTGAGGTTGAAAAAAGCTGGTTTCTGAAAAGCGCTTTTAGCTGCGGTTCATAACTGAATTTAAGTGTTTGGTTAAAACTGTGGTTGAGTTTGAGTTTAATGAAAAGCAGTTTTGTGTGTTTGGTTACCATGCTTTTCATATTGCTGTCAACTTTTAAAATTAATTAAAAATACACATGTAAAGACATACACAAACATACATTTATATAAATATTTTGTTGGAATAATATTTTATATTTATTAATAAATATAGTAACAAAATGTTTCAATAATTGACGTAAATTAAACACTTGCAACTAATTATTCTCTCATTAAACTACTTGCAATTCCATCACGAACCAAATCCATACGTGAACGTCTCTGTGACCCCTGACTATTTGATTGAGGAACAACATCTGGTAAAATATCTTCAGGAACAAAATTAGGATTGCAATCATATTCGGCAAAAGTAATATCATCTTCTGATCTTCTTCTAATGTAGTTATGCAATGCCATTGATGCAACCACAATCTTCACCTGTGTTTTATATGGATAAGCAGGCATGTTTTGCAAAATTTGCCACCTCTGTTTCCATACACCAAATGAGCGTTCTATCACGTTACGTAGTGATGAATGTGCGCGATTGAAAACTTCCTCACGACCACTTGGCTGTGCACGACGCCTAAACTCTTGGAAATGATACCTGTGACCTTTATAAGGGCCTAAGTACCCATACTCATTGGGATATCCAGCATCAACCAAGTAGTACTTGCCTGCGTGAAAAGGAAAACACCAGTATATATTAAGAAACAAAAATCAAAGAAGAATATTATTAATCTAATTGACCAACTCTAAAAATGTATATGAAATGTCAACCTTCTGGTGGTTTGGGAAATTTGATATTAGTATTGTTAATAGCCTCCATAAAAATACGTGCGTCATGTGCACTGCCTTCCCATCCTGCCCATACAAAGGTAAATTGCATATTGAAACTACAAGCAGCCATAATATTTTGGGTTGAGACGCCTTTTCTTCCAATAAATGGAACTTGATTTTCGGCTGATACGCAAGCACGAACATGTGTTCCATCAATTGCACCGACACAATTCTGCATGAAAAAGACGAAAATTCATATTATTTTGTCCATGAATAAAAGAATAGAAATTCATTTTCACATGATTAAAATAAAAACACTTTACCATGAAATGTGGCATATGTCTTTGATTCGTTGCAATTTCGCTTGGAATGCTCGTAAAATCTGGATCTGTTGGTCTTATGACATCCACAAATGAGCAAACATACCGCTTCAAGGACTTCATTTATGCATCTACTAACCTGTTTCGCCCGAATGTTGAAATCTCTCTTGCACTTGCTGTGCTAGACGCGCCAATGGCTATTGTAAATAGAAACATTGCAACCTTTTCCATCGCGGGCATGCGGCTTGAAGGTTTTAAACCATACTGTGTTTCTAAATCTAAACACAAACTCGTCAAAGTGTTTGCGTCCATCCTAAACATGTTGACGCATCGTTTCCAATGACCATTTAATAATTCTCGTCACCAGCAAGCATACTGTGTTGTATGAAACCATACATGGTTCCTTATACATGTAATGTATGTAATATAAGTTTATAGCTCCAAACTGTACATATAATTAATTTATCCTTCTCTAATTGTCTCCTACAAAATTCCCTTTCATTTTCGGTGTCGTCGTCATCAGAATCGTTACTTTTATCGTCGTTACTGTCATCATCGTTACTATCGTCGTTTCCATCATCAGTACCCCCATCATTACCGCCACCCATCGATGTACCAGCACCTTCAGAAGCTTGGTAATTAATTTGTTCGCTCTACGCAGCTTCATTATATTTTCATACTCGCATCAAAACCTTCGTTAAGTATATTGTTATACCAAGGATCATTCATATCTACAAAAAAAAATTTCTTTACCAAGTAATATACATAATTTAACTTAAAAACAAATTTAAAGATAATTTCTTTACATCATTTAAATTTTAAAAATATCGGTATTGACTTAAAATACATAATTTAAATTAAAAAAAATACATAATTTGACCGATCTAGCATAATTCAAAAAAATTATTTCTCATAAATAACTTCTTAAAAAAACAAGTTAAATAACTATAAATTAAAAGCATATTTGGTAAAAAATAGGGTTACCTTTCTTCTTTACTTAAAAGAGTGTGTCATTTGCTTGCTGTACTTGGATCCGAATGGAGAACCCGTAAACGGCTAATTCATAAAATCAGTTCAAGATCTATCTTAAAACAGAGCACCTATCCTATAAAACCGAGTCTAAAAACCTGTAATTTTTTTTTAAAAAAAAACTCCAAAATAAGCTCTAAAAAACCACCTCTCCAATAGAAAAATTCATTAAAACCCATATGGTCTACAAAAAAAACCCAAAAAAGAAACCTTTATGCATCAGACATCAATAATTCCATATGATCAAAAACAAAAAATATCTCGAAGCTAACTACACATATGATTCAGCAGAAAAAACAAAACATGGAATTTAAGAACATAAAAGAAAAAAGTCAAGAGTCTTTACCAGCAAATCCAAAGACCTTAGACATGGAGATGACTCAAAAAACCCCGAGAGACAAAAATCTACCCAAAAAACGCTCCAAAGAGAGCAGAAAAAAGAGAGCCCAGGAAGATAATCACCAGTAAAAAATACTATATATATCAGAAAAAACAAGAATTCATGAGCGAGATTTGAGCTGCAAGGACACGGGAATCCTATTGCAAAACCCACTCTGTTTTACAGTCAAATTCAACAGGAAGCTTGGAGAGCATCATAATATATCTAACTTATCATTACAAATGAGATTTCAAGGCACATCACACATTCAAAACATAATCTCACAACATCACATTATCATCCACACAAAAGATAAAGGGAATGAAATATGAACATGAATTTACCATGAATGCTAAATAGAAAATTAATTAAGAGTATAAGAAGTTAAGATAAACCTGAAAATTGTTAATGATGTTTCTCTTGTGAAGTTGCTCTTCAAAGTTGCTCTTACAAATGTATATATGTGGGAGTGTAAATGTTATGGAAATCACTCATTTATATAGAAAAAGTGATTGAAGAGCATTATTTGCTTTGTACAATTTTTCTGCACATTTGTACAATGTCATTTAAGCAAAACATGTGAGTAAATAGTCTCATTTTGTCATAATTGTAAATTCCATTGAAAAGCACTATTTGCTTGTCATTTACCAAACATTAATTAAAATTTTCTGCACATTTGTACAATCACATTTAAGCAAAACATGTGAGTAAATAGTCCCATTTTGTCATAATTGTAGAATCCATTGAAATGCATTATTTTCTTGTCATCTAGCCAACATTAATTCAAATTTTCTGCACATTTGTACAATTTCATTTATGCAAAACAATGTGAGTAAACAAGAGCACAAAAATTATTAAGAACACAATTAAAAATTAAAACATCATTAGAAAAAAAATTATCGATTAAACAATTATCCCACTCATGCATTGATACAACACTATAACTGATTTATGTATCTCGTACTAATAACGAGGGAATTAAATTTCAAATACAAACTTTCAAATAACAAATGAGATACAAATACAGTTTCAACTAAAAATAACTCATCGAAACCAATGATTATAACATACCGAGTAATAATACAACAGCGAAACTCATCTTCAATAATACGCGGATTGTAAACTAACTTGACCAAAATTGTCCGCGCAATAAATCTGCCAATGTAAAAGTATACATCAATTATCAAGCAATTATTACAATAATATCACACATTGCATTCAATTAACATTGTGGGAAAAAAAGGATGTATAGTGTTAAAATTAGTCATACCTTAGGTTAATTTTTTTTAGTACGTGCAAACAACCTTTTCAACCAATCGTATTTTTCTTCAAGGGTTCCCATAGCATGCCACATTTCTCTCCTCCGACGTTGGAGCATAATTTCTACTACGTAGTCATGGAAATCATGGTCATCGCGGATTCCAGGAATAGAATGGATCTCAGCCATCACCTCATTAATGCTACACCCTTGTTTATCCATATTGAAGGAGGTTGAATCGCTCTTACTGGACATATTGTCAACTAGTTGGTCCCACCTTGACATGAGCTGAACACCAATGGTAGTTTTCTTCTTCTTCTTCGTGCGACCCTCATTAGCTTCCATCTCTTTTCTTTTGCCACTGCTCCGTGTGTTGCTGCTGCTTGACATGTTCACCCCTCCAACTAACCGAGCAATATCTGGGTCAGACGCAGGATTTCTATCCTCTTCCGAATCACCACTTCCTTCCTCCAGGTCAACCGCGTCATTGGTGTCAGGCTGCGAAGAATTACCACCGTATTGTACTCCTGATGATGGTGCCCAAGCATACTCTCCGGTAGCCACGATGCTGGAATACATCTTGTCAAATTTGAGCTTTAATGCAGGCTCAATTCCACCAAGCCTAAATTTTTTGGCTGATTTACATTCCTGAATAAACACAAAACTCATACAAATATTATGTTATAAGGTATTCGAAACATGAAAAAATAAATTTAACTATATTACATAATGAAACTTTACCTGAATTTTTGCTTTCCACCACTCATTTGTTGCCGTGATCGTCCCCAATTCAGCACTCCAACCCACCCCGGTTTCAGATATGAGCTTCACCCATGTTTTCCAGTCTTTTTTGCAGCCATCCCACTTGTTTTTTTAACTGTTTTTTGGTCAATGATAGACCGGTTCGTTCATTAAAGGTCGTCATCAAAAAATTTCCATCCCGTCTTATTAAAATACATTGTAGGTCGCAATCCCAAACTCAATTGTCGTAATACATATGTCGCAAAAAATATGCAACATTTCCGGTGTCCATTGAATCTTATCCGTATTGTCACCGCCTTCCATTCTATAATTTAAATTAGTTCCCAACAATTAACAATTTGTATAACAACAATAAATTCAGGAGTTATACTTTCTAAGCTAGACAAGTAAACCATAATCCTAACTCAAAAATCAATAATGCAAAGTTATAAACGATTCTTGCCTAGTCAAACATTAGTCACCACATTTTACCAGTGATTTTCAAACCATCAAACCTATCATTCTAAGATTAAGGTAAACATTACCATTACTCGTTTTGAACATAGAACTCCAAATTTGGATTCTCTTTCAAAGCATTCAATAGTATGAATCACATGTCTTTGAACATTACTTTCCATAATAAAAAACAACTTCAATATAACCCAGGATTGCAAATAAGATAAGTGGCAACTCAAACATCACAGCAGCAAGCAATATCTGGACATCACAAGTACAGTCAACATGTATCCGAGAAATAAACAAGTTTCTTGTACAAGTTTGTTGACAGATTTTAATTGGCAACTCAGCTTTCTTGTACATCACTAATTGTTAATGCCGACATAGCTACACATATTCCCTATTTCTCCAAACTCCACACTTTCCTCACGATTAGCCAAACCAGCAACAATTTCACCATAACCAAAACACCAAATTAAGGTTTTCTTTCCTTAAATATTGCTACCGTACGCTTGTACAAGTTTCTTGACAGATTTAGCAAAGAAAAATAAACAGGTTTCTTGTACAAGTGTCTTGACAGATTTTAATGTTAACAAGACAACCAGAGCATCAATCAAAATAGAGAAGACCCACAAGTTGGATTAAGCAAAGAAAAGTATATCTATCAAACATCAATCGAACATAAATTCACATTCCATTGATTTCTAGTTCTGCATACTTGAATAGAAATTGATGAATAAAATTATAATTAAATCTAAATAAATTAGCAAGTGGTAAAAAATCAAGAGAGAGGCAGTTAGTTGTGAGCTTTACCTTTCTGCACTTAAGGCTTTGATTTTTTGTATTTGTTTCAGTGGATCCGAGAGGCAGCGATGGAGACGAGAGCCAGAGATAAAAGATAAATAGGGAAGGGAAAAGATCGAAGACCCAAACC
The DNA here is from genome assembly GCA_029228605.1 of Salix koriyanagi. Classification (NCBI taxonomy): domain Eukaryota; kingdom Viridiplantae; phylum Streptophyta; class Magnoliopsida; order Malpighiales; family Salicaceae; genus Salix; species Salix koriyanagi. The sequence continues at coordinate 11,432,864 of CM055332.1, forward strand.
TTGCAGTGAATAATGAATCGCTGAATCCGTGAGGAATACCTTGAGAAATCGAGGGGTGTTTGCAGAGATGAGAGATGAGGGAGAGGGATGATATGCAACAGGCCCTGTGTGTGTGGGAGACGAAGGGCAGAGAGGGAGAGGCAGAGATGAGGGAGACGAGGGGCAGAGATGGAGGTGCAGAGATGAGGGAGACGAGGGGCAGAGAGGGAGAGGCAGAGATGGAGACGAGAGGCAAAAGAGGGAGAGACCGAGAGGATGATCTGCAATTAAATTTTGGCCGTTGTGGTTTCACGTGATTTTTTCCTTTGTCAGTGACAATACACTGAGGTTCATTGATGCCGCGGCTGCAAAAGCAGCTCTGAGTAGCTTTTGCAGTCGCGGCGTATTAAACACTCAAATGGCGGGACCCTCATCTAACGCTAGCTTGTCCTGTTTGGTAGTATGTGATGTTGCGGCCGCGTTCCAACGCAACAATAGGTTGGAACGCGGTCCCAAACACCCACTAAGTCAAATCACTAATGACCATTCTAATATTTGGGGATTTTGAAACATTGTACACCTGATCTTTAAATATAAATTAATCAATTGTTTGAATTGATAATAAATTAAATTATTTAATTTATTTAGAATTATAACTTATATTTTAGCTAATATATTAGAAAACTAATAAATCACACATTAATAGCTATTAGTCAAGAATTAAACTAGGATAATTTAATTAAATATGTTTTGATTAAAAATTATTTTAGAAATTAAGGATTAAAGTACAATAAATACAAAAATTATATTCTAGACATAGAAAAATCAAAGGACTCCCAGATACTTTTATTTTATTATTTTCACCACATGGATATTCGAGAACCCAACATGCTCTTACCCGAGAGTATACACAACTTTGATGAAGGATTATATGAAGCCAGGTGTTAGAATGCTGGAAGCAATGGGGCATCAGGATGATAGCAGAGGTCAGGCTGATCATCTTACGTAGACAACAGTTGTTTCTGCTTTTGGTGTAGGTTTGGGATTTTGTTACTGATTACTTTTAAAAGTAATTTTTTTTTAAATGTTTTAAAATGATATTTTTTTTTATAAAAATTATTTTTTATATTTGTATATGAAAATGAAATATCGAAAAAAATAATTTATGCATATCTATTTTTTTTTTGAAAAACAATAAAACCACGCTACCAAACAGTGCTTACTACTGCTTTTAAACTCAGACAGCAATTGGTTGACCTTGAAACATCCTGGTCTAATAACAAAGCATTCTTTTACATATCTACAATCATGAGTTGGAAGCTTTCACAAGACATAATTGCATGAGCTCATGGTCGGTTGTATAGTAGGCACCAAGTGAAGTTCATGACGGTGTCCCTGCACTACGTGGTCGAGTAATAAAGAAAACTCCCAGCTCCGGTGGAAAAAAAAAATTGCTCAGTTTCTTTGAGAAACTTAGCCCCTTGATGATTGACTCCGGGAGTAGGAAGATGTTAGCACCTGCACCAATATGATGGCTAATCAGAAGCTGCTGATTTCCTACGGACACTAGCATCTGCCTAAGGCAGCCAACCTATCATGGTTTTGGTGCTTTAGACAGTAGTCATTCATGCAGCAAGATGGTTAACAGGATTGTTAGGGTTCACGTTCCTTTTACTTTGATTACTGGAAACAGGAATGCAAAATCGTTGAACCTTCTGGGTTCTGACTATTATTACCAAGTTATGAGTCATCAGAACTGTCATGTTAGAGTACCTGGAATGTCTTGGGTCCCTTCTTGAGTAGATAACCAGCACTGTTTAAGTTATCCACAAAGGTGTCAATATCTGGAACTCTTAGGCCAATTCTGTCTGCTAAACTGTATATTTCCTGAAATAAAACAGCACATATTTGCATGAATTTTATATGAAACAAATCATTGTTAGAAATGGAAGAAAAAACGATCGTCCATACAGAAATTGAGAAGGTATCTTTTTGCTGCAACTCTGACTGCCTGTTGAGGGCACTTAGAAACCGTTTTGCTTCTTTTTGTTGACTCATTCCCCCACTTCGACCAAAATCTACAATGCCGTGTTCATCTACATATTTATCATATAGGGATTCTTTCATTATTTCTACCACATCCTGCAAGGCATATGCTAAAATGAAATATTGATCCAAAATTCATTAAATAGTTTTTGACTAAAATCAACAGTTTGTCTTAAACTTAAAACAAACCCAAGTAATGGTCGAGTGCAAAACTTCAAGTCCTTTAGATAACACTGTTATCCTCATTATTTTCAAATAAACAGGTTCTGGTCAGCATTTTAGGGGCTTGAGAGCACATCTAAAGCGGAGGTAAGAAAATTAGGGCTTCATGACAAAGTGTAACAACATTTTTGCCTTCCATTTTAGCAAATTCTGCTATGTTTTGAAGTTGTTTTTTCGTATTTGCTGCTCTTGTCTATTTCAAGCTTTACGTGAAGGACCCTCAAACAGCAGCATGGTTATGTAGAACTCTGCAAAGGCCTATTGCGATAAACTTCAGCAAGTACCAAACAGTTCACTGGTCTAAATTTTGAACTCAACTAGAAATGGCGTTGAAAAAGAACTGGCAATATCAACCAAAACTGACCATTGCATCTTGGGCTGTTACTTCTTCTCTCAACTCTAGCCGAGCTCGAGCTTGACCCAGCCTCACCAAACTTTCCAGTTGCCTTGCTGTTATTGGTGTACAATCAGCTGATGTATTGTGGTCTCTAAGCTGCAAATAGAACTTCTGTAGTATTTCTGCTGCTGGTTTCGACATCCTATGTCAACAAAATTAAATAAGTTTGCATTAGAAGTTGCAAACTAGAGACTATATCAATTCTCTCAGATTAAAGATCACAAAAAAACCACCTAGGAAAGACATAAGTTCTAGCATAAGCAATATATTTGCGAAGAAGTGGACCAGGTAATGGAGCGAAATCAACATCCTTCTTTGGGTCCAATCTCAACCGTGAAACCAAAGATCCATTTCTTATACTCATATCTATGACTCCATGCACTGATGCTGCATTTTTGCATGGTCAGAAGGCACAACTTGTTAGAACAGAAAACTCCACTTCGGTAAAATAGATTCATCGGTGGGCAGAAGCACTAACTTACTAAGCACCCATCCCCCTCCCAAACCAGAACCAGCACCAAGTGAAATAATGAGAAAAGGAAATAGGAAGGCTACCTGTCCGTAACTTTTTGGCCGCTGGTGAATATTCTCCATATCCAGCATGAAGCTGCAATAGAGATGCTTTAGAGTCCGTCATATCATTAAATGCATATGAACTCAGATTATCTTCTCAATCTGGCCTTGGAGACATTGATTGTTTTAACAAGCAATATTCTCCATTGTTTGAAAAACAATATAATGACATTCCAACAGTATGCGACTTACACTGCGATTAAAATGCTGAAAGAGTAAATACAAAACATTCAATGTGGTGAAAATAAAAGCACATGCTTATTCACTTCTAACACATCTCATATCAAAACTCTTTCGTAATTGATCTCATTTCCATGGCATTTGTGCTCAGAGTAGTAGACAACAGATGGTCTGTTAGCACAACTTTTAATGATACAGAACAGACTCACCTTGAATGCCATGGCATGTTTCCAAAGCAAAAGAATGCACTACTGTATGTCAGACAGGATTACTTACTGATATGATGTGATCTGAGACTCGTTTATCCAGCACTTCATCAGGTTTGTCAAGTAATATGAAAACCAAATCAAACCGTGAGAGAAGAGCAGCACTCATTTTCAAGTTCTCATTCACGGTCTTTGCACGACTGCAATATGGATTTCAGATGTAATCAACATATCCTTGTCAGAAAGCTATAGTATGTAGGCATCTATATGATTACAATCCAGCAAGATTAAGAAATTAGGGATGTATTAAGTATAGAAAACGCCTAATCTTTGAAGTGTCACATTTTTGCCATATCAAAGAACATTTTCTTCTTAAATTAAATATTATAGCTTATAGATGCATGGTCGAAAGGAAAACAAACAAAGAAATACAAAAGATGAAAACTTAGAAAGTATTACTTGTAATGACCACCAACAGGATTTGCCGCTGCTAAAACTGAAGTCCGTGCTGATAAACTTGCAAGGAGACCAGCCTTAGCAACAGAGACACATTGCTGTTCCATAGCTTCTAGAAGAGCCTGTGGTAAAATGGCAAAACCAATATAATTCTCTAACCTAGTCTTTGAGATCAGTATGATGAAAATCCAAAAATTGGGAAGTGGTCAGCACAAACCTGATGTTCTGCTGACATTTTATCAAATTCATCAATACAACAGAGTCCACTGTCTGCAAGCACCATTGCCCCTATTTGAAGATACAATTGTTTAGTGGTTTGTCATCGAATAATAACTAACAGCAAAGATAGTGAAGAAATCTTTGGGCACGATGGATACCCTCTAATATATGACCAAAGGAGATATAATGAAACTCATAATTCTTTATATGAATTACTGCCTTCCAACGTTTAGCTTCATGGTTCAATTACAACCACAATAATAGCATTCATTTCATTACAGTGCATTATAGGGAAATTCCTAGTACTTGGATATTTTGAGTATTTAAAGGGTTCCTCCATATTTTTAGCCACATGCAACAATGCAATACCAACAATTTGAAGAGAAATCACTCTTCTATCAGTTTCCTTCATAATCACCAAGGCTGTGTTTGTTAGGAGGGATGGTAGGGACAATGGATGAGGTAAATTCCTTATTTGGCACCATGAATTGAGACCAAATGAAGGAAAGGACAAATCCTTCCTGATTTGTGATCTACAATCTGTCCAATTTGGGCAAATTGGCTTTCATCTTTTCCCTCATTGCTAGCCAAACAACTAGATGGCTGATTTAACATCCATCCTTTCTCCTTTCCATCCTTCCACTTTACCATATCCATCCTTCATCATTCCATCTTTTCAACCAGAAAAACACTAAATGTACCTTACTGCCCCCAAATCAAAAAAGTGAAGAAATCTTTGGGCACGATGGATACCCCTAATATATGACCAAAGGAGACATAATGAAACTCATAATTCTTTATATGAATTACTGCCTTCCAACGTTTAGCTTCATGGTTCAATTACAACCACAATAATAGCATTCATTTCATTACAGTGCATTATAGGGAAATTCCTAGTACTTGGATATTTTGAGTATTTAAAGGGTTCCTCCATATTTTTAGCCACATGCAACAATGCAATACCAACAATTTGAAGAGAAATCACTCTTCTATCAGTTTCCTTCATAATCACCAAGGCTGTGTTTGTTAGGAGGGATGGTAGGGACAATGGATGAGGTAAATTCCTTATTTGGCACCATGAATTGAGACCAAATGAAGGAAAGGACAAATCCTTCCTGATTTGTGATCTACAATCTGTCCAATTTGGGCAAATTGGCTTTCATCTTTTCCCTCATTGCTAGCCAAACAACTAGATGGCTGATTTAACATCCATCCTTTCTCCTTTCCATCCTTCCCACTTTACCATATCCATCCTTCATCATTCCATCTTTTCAACCAGAAAAACACTAAATGTACCTTACTGCCCCCAAATCAAAAAAAAAGAAGAAGAGGATCTCAGCTGAATACTACATAGGTCTATCATTTTGAACCATACAAAGTTACGGGACACATATTTACTTAACCTGTAGATCCTATTTCTCATCTTATATAAATAAACACTGAGTAAAAACAGAAGGAATAATTATAACTCATTTTCTATAAATTTATTGTTCGTTACTGCCTCTCAAGTGCAACTGCTCAAGGTCAGATTTTAATGGTAAATCATGATCCTGGTTATAAGTAAATCATAGATTTTTCACAATCATAAAGCTGCAAATTAGGCAATCAATACATCATAATTTGATCAGTTAAGAAGCAATCAAGTACCAGCCTCAAAAGCATAGTCACTTGTCTTCGCATCCTTGACCACAGCTACAGTGAGGCCAGCATTAGTAGTAGCGTTGCCACACACATAAATGCCACGTGGACAAACAGCTGCTGCTGCTTGCAGTAATTGACTCTTTCCTAGTCCAGGATCACCTGAACATGAGAATTAATGTTTGTCAAGTCCATCTTCTCTTCTTGTGCATCCCCCAATTGGCAAAGAATATGTTATGCATTCTAATCTAGATTTTGTCTAAGCTCTAAACTAATAAATATCATTAATATAAACTGATAAAAATCATTTACATAATTCTCTTTCTATGGCACAATTAGAAACATACCAACAATTATAACATGGATGTCTCCTCTAACAGGGACCTTATTTGGATCCATTGAATGCTTCCGAACACCTCCAAACAGTGCTAATGTTATCCCCGCTGTTCAAGGAAAAAAGAAATTGGAATGTATACATAACTTTGTTGTTGAATTTAAATACAATAATTAGGAACCAATCAGATTTGCTACCAGAAAAAACTAGGTGGCTCAAACTTAGAGGCTACAAGGAATTGCATTATTCAAAACTAGATAGCAGATTTTACAGAAAAGGATACCATTGAAAAAAAATAGTATTGGTGAACAGAAACAATGGAATATCGGAAATTTAAAACATAAATATCAGCAAATTTACTAGTGATTTAGAAAGTTGTTTTATTTTGTCCAGCACAAGCACAGAGATTGGGAAGTAGGAGTGAAGACCTTCACGCAGCACATTCTACATTCCCCAAAAACAGTAAAAAGATGCTGGAGACACTGGGGAAAATGAATCGGAATAAAATTAGGGGTCACTTTAACACACAAAAGTTTGAAATACCTTTAACAAGCTCATGTCCATAGATAGATGGACAAATTGACTGAAGTATTTGCCGGAAGATATCTGAACCATGTTCTTCTGAGAACTTCACAATAAATTCTAGATCCCGTGGGGAGAATGAGAACAGATCAGACAGTTCTGTAGCTCTTGCATTACATTTCGAATCTTGCAAATTGTCAGATGTAGATTGCAACTTCGAGTTTTTTATAGAGATCACTTCTAGATACAAATAAAAAAATCCTTGATTTTTGTTATTTGATTTTCCTGAAAGTATTAAGGCTTGCAGAAGGCTATATTAGAAACTGGAAATAGTTTCAGTTAAATGCACTAGAGTAAAATACTCATGCATCAATCGTACAAAATTTATGCTTACAAACATGAATAGACTACAAAACAAAGCAATGCTGCAGCATAAATCACTACGATCAACCAATATTCTAATCTCAATTCACTGATCTTCTTGCTTTCCACCGGTGCAAATCTTTAGAGGATTGTTAAGATCCTAAAAGTTTCAAGAAAATTCTTAAGCTTAAGCTAATAAGAAATGATATAGTCTCGTTATTAAAACAGCTCTATGATAGTGTAACAAAATAGAAAAAAGAGTTCCACATCACGTTGTAGGATTGCTTTAGTAGAGGTCTACTGATCACATTTTATATCTTTGTTTAGGGACTGCACATAGAAACAGTTTCTTGGAACTGATACCATCTCAATGATGTAATCTATCCATAACTCTGTCATGAAAATAGGATAAATAATTTTCTTTTCCAAAGAAGGAAAGTGGGTCGTGGTCTAGAAATTTGAGTGTTCAATTAAATATCAAAAAACTTACAAGAATCTCTTTTGATCAGTGGCACATCAGTTCTTCTGTATATAAATTAATCAGAAGGTGATGGCTAAGCAGTACCACACGAAATAGCAATTTTATATTTGATGAGGCTAAAAAAATGTAAGTAGAAACAGCCACTATTTAGTTTCTATAGTTCTCATCTTTTTGGATTCTCTGTTTACTGTTACATGTAGTCATTCATATGTCAGAAAAGGAAGCCTATAATTCCTTCATGAACTTCATAGAGTGAATATATATATATATATATATATAGCAACAGCTAAAGTGGTTGTGTTAGAACCAGCAATAGAGATGCTAATCATGTCACCGAATGCATATCATGTCCAAGAGGGTGTGCATTCTTTCTGGTGGTAAATAATATTCTTTATTTTTTGAACATCCTCCTGGCAAGTTTTTTGTTATTATATAATGCACATAAGATGGTTTTGATGAAAAGGCACAATAAGATTGGTGCTAACACTGGTGCTTATAGCTTCGTGGATCTAAATCACCATCTCGACTTTTACCACAAAGTATAGACAATGATCATGCACAATTCCATGTATAATGATGGACTACAGTGGTGCATGAGTGTCAAAGAAATCCTTTAATCATACCTCCTCCTATATCCACATAGCTATTGATTGATTTTATAATGCCAGTGACAGTCACCACATCTCCAGGGATGCATGCATCAACAAGATCTTCAGTCAATTCACATTCCACTGTCCGTGGCACCCGTCCTTCTTCATGATCTTCAGATCTTAGTAATTCCTGTAGCCTGATGAAAACCACATGTTTTGAGTGGAAAAAAAACAAAGACAGCTACATATTCCTCAATTTAAGGGGACTAACTAAAAGGAATAAATTGAAGTTTGCTTTGCATCCCTGCACATACCTTATTTTCTGAAAATCTATGGCTCGAGCAGAAGATCTAATTGGGTTGAAATTTCTGCTCTTGCACCCGTTTAAGGAGCAAACAGTTGGTGGTGAAAATTTTCCATCAGGAAATATACGTAAAATGCTGCATTTGCACTTTGCACAGTCGAAATTCATTTGTACCACTAGTGGCCTCACAGTGCTAACTTTAACCACACTCCCCCGCACAGATACAAACTTGTCTGTCATGTCACCAATGATATTCCGTTCACATATTTCCTCATCAAAGTCAGGGGGAAAATGCATAAACAAAATTAAACTTACCAATATATGCTGCTTTTAGGTTCTTCAAAGCAATCGTAGATTCAGGGTAGTTGTGAAGACGGATGTTTATCTTCATGCCATCATCTAAGAAGTTGTCCTCGCATTTGCTCAAAAACACCTATTTCCAATTAATTAATAAATTTCATTGAACCAACAATTTTTTTTGAAAGAAACCTTCAAGCATTATCCACTACTGTCACCGTGTACCTTGTGAGCTGCGGCACCCATGCACGAGAGAGCTACTTTAGGTTTCTCTTCTAAAGTTGCATAGAATTCCTCAAGTTCACGTATATTTTGAAATTGTTGAAAATCGATAGATAAATAGTACGCTCCATTTTTATCCTTTACCTGTTCACATAATTCAAACATCAAATTCCTAAATTTGCTAATAATCCATAAACAAATCGGACCACTGCAACTCAAAAACCGAACGAGAGGTTCAAACTCATACAACAGACAAAAAAAACATTTAGAACTAGCTAAGAATATCATAATAGAAAACAAAAGCAGCAGCCTACAAAAAGTAAAGAACCTGATTTTCTTCCTCATTTTCTTTTATTTAAATCATTTAAACATTACATTAATTGCAATAAACCTCCCCTTTTCACTTAACTAATCACCATCATTCTATAAAATGTGCCTAAGTCCTTACAATTAATGAACGCCTTCTACGATTCTGCAAACAAATTAATAATTAAACAGCTTTAGGTTTCCAATTTCCAGGAAGCAAAGCTAGTTCAAGGCCAATTTCACATAATATAATGCTAACTATACAGTTTAAGTCAAAGGAAAGAGATAGATAAGGACCTGAGAAGCGAGATCCTCACCAGGAGGAGTATTGCTGAAGAAGTGAATGAGATGAGAAGTGAGCATCAGCTTTTCTTCGTCGACAGCCAACTCGTTTGAAGGGCAGTATGTGGCCAATATGTTGACGACGTCATCGCTTGCATAGTGGTTGTGGTGTTTCTTTTTGCTCGCGCTCTCACCATGAGTTCCGTACATCGCCGATCGATAAGAGAGCCGACCGTTGTACTCCGCCGATAAAATGTGTGCGAAAATTCTCCTCTCGTTTTGGCGGGATACAGAGAGGGGAAACGAAACAAAATGGGCTTTTAATCATGGGTTATTTACTGGGCCTTCGCTAGTTTTGGCAGACGGCTTACACGTGGAGGGCCGATAAGCCAGCACCATCACTCCTGGTCTCTGACTGGCCACCAGAAACGAAACAGGTTTAAAAAACAGACCGTTTGATGTCCTCCACGTGTCAAATCTAAACAATTAACCGTGCCCAAGATAAAGCAGCCCGTCATATTACCCAAAATCAGGCCCCTCATATTTCTTCTTCCTTTCTCCACCCCTCTCTCTATGTAACTTACTACACAAGCTCAACACAGCTGAAAGAGAGTGAGAAAAAGGTATTTTTTTAATCTATTTTTTTCAACCTATTCTTTTGTGCTCATTTATATGATAAAAGCTGAGTTCTTGTTATTTTCTTTTCATTAGGTTTTCTATAAATAATGAAATGGTTTGGTTATGTTATTGCTAGGGTTTATTGTTAAATGTCTGCAAATCTTGACAACATCGACTTAAACTCCGACGTACTTTCCGGTGAACCAGTAAACGATGTTAACGTGGTTAATAATGTCTCTGAAGTGAGGACTAAGGTGGGATTATCTTCTGATGCAGAAACCCTAATGGACAATGGTAAGAATGATCAGGGTCAGAACCAGGAGGCTGTAGTAGATGAAGCTAAGGACTTTAAAGGGGATTGTGACTTGAAGGAGGTTGCTGCTGGTGGGTTAGGCAGGGAGGGAAAGATGGATTCTGCTGATAAAAGTGTTGATTTGAAAAGGGGAAATGGATCTGGAAGTGGTATTGATGATGGCTCTGCACAAGAAGTAGAAGCAGCGGAAACATCTGTAACACACACAAGTAAAGTAGAGGAAGAAGGTTCATTTAAAATCGAGGAGGAAGTGAAGGAGGGGGATTGTGGCGTAGCAAGCTCTAGTTCAGTCGGTGAGGATGATATCCAAGTGAAAAATGCTGATGTGGAAGTGAAAGTAGACACTGCGAATGACTTATTGCCTCACAAAGAACCTGGAAACGTTTCATCAAAGATTAGTTCTGAAGGTGTTGAGAGTCAGGTCATGGAAATCGATGATGAAGACTCTGACGCTGAAAATGAGGATGCCGCTGCTTTTGATGAAGGGGTTTTGCAGGAAAATGAGAACCTTGAGTCCAACGAGTCAAATCTTGTTGTGGATGTGGGCGCAGATGGGAATGCAACAGGTGATGTGAATACAAAAATGGCTTCCAAAGAAGCAGGATTGAGTGTTGGTGATCTGGTATGGGGTAAAGTGAGGAGCCATCCCTGGTGGCCTGGGCAAGTATTTGGTCGTAGTGATGCGTCAAAGAAGGCTAAGAAGTATTTTAAAAAGGATGGCTATTTAATAGCATACTTTGGGGATCAAACTTTTGCTTGGAATGAGGTGTCCAAGATAAAGCCCTTCCGATGCAACTTCTCACTATTGGAGAAACAGAGCAATTTAGAAGATTTTCATGATGCTGTTCATTGTGCTTTGGATGAGGTTTCTAGACGGGTAGAGTTTGGGCTGGCTTGTCCTTGCATGCCTGAGCATAGCAAGATAAAAACTCAAATAATTGTCAATCCTGGAATCCGGGAAGAATCTTGTAGAAGAGATGGCGGGGATAGTTTCTCAAACGCTGCTTGTTTTGAACCCCCAAAACTTATTGAGTATGTGAAAGAATTAGGCCAATTGCTGTTAGGTGGAATTGACATGCTGGAGTTTGTAACAGCACGATCCCAATTGTTAGTGTTCAATCGTTGGAAGGGTTATTCTCTCCTGCCTGAACTCCAAATTCTTGGTGAGCTCCTAGAGAGTGATGCAGAGATTCCACAATCAGCAGAAGGTAAACATAGCAGTGAAATGGTTGAAAATACTGCAACCAAGGTTAAAAGATGAGCCTGTATCCTCTGGAAAAGAGAAGCCAAAAAATGAAGATCACTCTTCACGCAAGCGAAAGCACATTTCTGGAGACAAGGAACATCCAAACAAGAAAGAAAAAAGTCTGGCTGAACTTGTTGCTGAAAGGCGCTTATCAGCCGCTAAAGGTAAAGGTAGTTTGGATGGTGAAGCTACTGGCAAGATTACCACATCATCTTCTGGTAAGAAAAGGAAGGCTGTTAACTCTATTTCTGAGTATTCAATGATGAAACAAAGCAAAAGTCCTTCCTCATCAAGGATTGATAATGGTTCCTCGCAGCCTAAGAAAACCTATAGAGTTGGAGAAAGCATCCTCAGGGTTGCAAGCCAACTGAATGGATCGACTCCTATACTCAAATCTGTTAATGAAACTTCTCGTAAAAATGCTGAGAAGACTAAGAGCCACGAGAAGTCTGCCTCTAGAAAGAGTAAAGGTAAAATGTTTTCAAAAATGAATGATTCTGATGGAGAATGATTTTTAAGATATTTTTCAAGGGAAATTTAGAGATTATATAATAGTATCTTGTATTGTATTTCTTTATGGGAAAATCTAGTCCTTTTAGGCTATTATAAATTTAGCAGTACTTTGGGTCTTATTCTGTTTTAGAATTTTATAATCTTTCCTAAATTATTGATAATTGAGTATCGGCTATCTTTCTTCTCCCTTGCTTCGTCTACTCCTCTGGCTCTTCCCCCCCTCTCATCCCTGATGAGTTGGTGTCACAGCTTTGCTTGGTTGCCAAAGATCCTGTGAAGGGATGCAACATCCTGAAATCTGTAGTTAGTTTCTTTGTGAAATTCAGGAATTCAGTTTGCAATAATCAACTCAATTCACAGCAGCAGCATATACAGTTCTCCCTGGAACATATTTCTGGTGGTGATGTTGGAGAATTATCAACCATTGTAGAAACTCAAACTACTGATTCAGAGCACATGAAAGATTCTCAATGGACTGACAAGACGACTGAAAGCAATCCTAAAGGTCAATCATCCCATGAGAATAAGAATGAAGCAAGAGAAATTCCAGCAGAAAATCCAACCAAAGACAGCATTCCCACCTTCAGAAAACAATCATCTGTTCCGTCGGAACCCATTTTGGAGTGTGAACTACACATTGCTGGTGGAATTCTTGAATTCGGGAGCAGGCAATCTCATAGACCTGGATGATGATTCCTCCCCATGTCCAACAGCTTTGATTCTAAACTTCACAGACTTGGATGCAGCTCCTTCCGAGACAAACTTGAACAGGATATTCAGCCATTTTGGACCCTTAAAGGAAATGGAGACTCGGGTGCTGAAGAAGAGCAAGCGTGCCAAGGTGGTTTTCCGCAGAAGCGCTGATGCAGAAACAGCCTTCAGCAGTGCCGGGAAATACAGTGTCTTTGGACCTTCACTTGTCAGCTACCGTCTCAAGTATACTACTTCCACAAATGGTAAATCTTCTCCTAATGCAACAAAGCGCAGCTATACCGAGGGAATAGCATTTGATGCTTCAAACTCCCACTCCCCTGAAGCAGATCCAAAGTAATTTTGGATATTCATACCACGAGCGCATGAATGTAGTTCTTGGTGCATTCTCCCCCGGCCCCCCTTTTCCCCCCTTTTCCGACGATCTCTTAGTGGATCTGATAGGCTACACCACTAGCCTGAGTAAATAAAGTTTGAATGCAAAATTAGGCTGACCAGTGATGGGGCGCTATTTAAAGAAGTTATGATGTAGAAATTAGGTCCATCTTGCATATACATTAAAGTTTACCTGTAGGGGAGAGAGAGAGGGAGTATCCATCGTTTAAGTATTTCTTTCTGCCTTTCTCCAATTTCCTTGCGGATGTAAAATTGTTATGTTCTCGTTCACCACCACGGATTGCCTTGCGACAGTGTAGTTTCCTCGGATTATTGATCGCTCTCGTGCTTCTAATCTGTATCCATCCATATCTGCCCAAATGTTTTTATCTCTAGACAACTAAGCAATTTCTTACAATAATAAAAAATATTTTAATAATCTTTTTAGTTAACAATATAATCTTTTTAGGATAATATTAATTTGAATGAAATAATTTTAATATTCTACTTACCTCAAATATAAAATATTAATATAATTATTATAAATTATGGTTTTGATTTCATATGAAAAACAATTGAATCTTAATGTGTTTTTAAGTTTTAATGAGAAAATTGCTCTTAATTTTCAATGAATAAACATATTTTTTTATCAAAAAAAACTAAAAAAAACAGATGATTTTTTTTTATTAAATTGGCTTTATTGATAACCTCAACAACAATTTTTTTTTAATTACAAAAATAATGCCCCCCCACCCAACCGAATCCCTTTTTGCCCTTAATGATGCTACACCCTGATTATTTTATTTTTTATAACCGGCTGCTTCTCCAAAAATTCAAAAATCAATCGCCCCCCTCTCTCCAACGGCCTCTTTTTCTACCTCTCAAATCTCTCAATAACCTCTTCTTTTTCTTCCTACTTCGAACCTCATCGCAATGAATGAATCAGAGCAAAATTTCAGTTTCGAAGAAAAAACGCAAAGCCTCATTGATGTCTCTTTTGAAGACGATTGCCTATATAACTCTCCTTCCCACGACTGCCATGTCCAATTTTCAGGTCATCTTCTTAACAATCATCTAATTATTTCATTTCTTTCTTTTTACCTTGATCAAGCTGATTTTAGTCCTGCAAACGAGCTTCAATTTAAATATGTTTGTCGCGATGTGGAGGTAATTGATCCTGTTTTTGATATTGCGAATTTTAGTTTTATTATTATTACCATTTTTTTTTCGTGCTTAAACTCTATAATTTCTTTAACCCTAACAAAAAAGACTGAAAATTGAGCATTTGTGGGTGCTTAATGATGATAGATTTGTGTCTAAATCCATTAACATGGAATGGAGTAGCCCGATAGAATTGCAGATTAAGAGCAAAAAACTAGTTGGAGAGTTCAATTTATGTTTGATCATCCACGGCGCAAATAATCTGTTAGCACTAAATGTGCAGAAACCAAGGCAGAGGCCAAAAATAAGTTGGGTTTTGCGGAAGCCAACAATACGCAATCAGTCTTTGACGGGGGAGAACTAGGACCTGATCCTATCAAATCAATGGAACCAGAAAGGGTGAAAAAGGATACAAAGTATAACTTGCGCAAAAGTTTAGCTTGGAACAGTGCTTTCTTCACTAGTGCAGGTTTAGTTTCATTTCATGAAATTTGAAATTTTTCTTTCATTCATTCGGTAAGGAACTAATTTTTTGGTGTAAGCAGGTGTTCTGGAACCGGAGGAGTTGTCTAGCATGATTGGATGTGAGAAACATATGTTACCCGGAATTGAGGAGGATATTCATACATCTAGTGATTCTATATCTACATTAGCGAGTGATAATTTGACATTGATGAATCTCGAGGAGGCTGACTTGTTTGGAGATATTAGAGCTTCAATTCAGCGATCCACTAAAGGGCCTGATATAGAAAATTCAAGTAGCAAAGTGGGTTCTCCAAAAACAGAAAGCAAAACTGTCCGATGTAAGCCTGCATTTATTACTGCACTTGGCCTAGGACAATTAGAATACCGCATCTAATTTATATCTAACTCATGCAACCGTGACTCCTCTATCACCATTAGAATTGATTGTTTTGTCTAACTCTAGTAAGCTATTACTTAGTCCATCAGTAATACAACCACATAGCTAACTGTGGTCCCTTGTCAATTTATTACATCCAACACTATTAAACTGTCCTGACAAATTTTATCTCGTATCCAGTGTGCTACTACCATTCAGCTGGTTCACTCTGACAGTCTAAAATAACCTCTTTCAATGTCACAAAATTTAAAATCCCCAGGTAACCTTGATCTTTATCTAAGATGGGCACAATGCTCGGGTTTGCCAAGGGGACCAGAAAAGTAAACATGCATTTCATGCTTCTAGTTATAGTTGCTGGACTCTTTCCCTTACAGAAAAGATGGTGCGGTTGTGGTGGATATACCCTGTAGGATGTTAAGATGCCATCCTCTTCCCTCTTGCATGTGTGCACATGTTTGGATGTTGCAGAATATTTTCCTTTGTTTATATGCTGTGACAAATCAATGTCCAAGTTCAGACTGATTAGGCTAGTATGTTCCCCAGTAACCTTTGTAAATTATGGCTCAAAGATTTCAATCAACTCTTTATGATTGCATGTTTTTGTTAGCTCATTTTTAAACTAATATAACTGTTCCTTTCAGCTTCGGAAAAAGTAGATGTTGCTTCTCGAAATAAGGTACCAGCTTTGGAGAAAGTGGATGTTGCTTCTCGAAATAAGGTAACTTCAACAGCAAGAACTGTAATTCATTTAATTGTCTTTATTGTTAAGAACTTTGTACATTTTGAGGTTATTGTAAATTTCAGGTAAAGCCAAAAGCTGCTCCCAACAAACCAAATGCAGTCATGCAAGGAACAGAGAAGACTGCAAAGCTGGTATGTCTGTCCACAAACTTCATGGCATGCATTTACTTGATATTTGGCATATGTTTTCTTAATTATGCTTCTGTGTGCAAAAGGAATCCATGTCAGTTATACTGGCATTTAACTGGAAGTAAACATTGGTTATTTGATCTAGATATTAATTGATTAACAATTATTACTTATTATTTTCTTAGAAATTGAGCTTTGTAATTTTTTTTCAATTTGCTTTTTATAGTGTTATTTTGATATCATGATATTTATTGTGAGTTTGACAGGTTGACTCTATTTATTTTTTTGACTATTTTTAATATTAGGTTGTTTAAGAATTGAATTTCATATTTTGTTCTGAATTTGTTTAGTGGAGTTACCAGGATCTTTTTTTTTATTTATTTATTTCAATCTTTAACATTAGATCATTTAGAAATAGAGTTTTCTAAAAAAAATTATTGAGTTATCATGATCTAATGATATAGGTCGTAAATTTAATAAGTTAGATTGGGCTAATTTAGATTGTTTTTAATTGATTTTATTTTTCAACATTAGGTTGATTGAAAATTGATCTTTATATTTTTTTAATTTATTTTCTATGAGGTTATTTTGATTTCATGACTCAAGTTGTGGGTTTTACAAGTTAATTCATGTTTTTTTACTTTTTGAATCTAATATTATATTGGTTTGATTATAAATTATCTTTTATAACTTATTTTGATTTGTTTTCGTTAGAGTTGTCATAGTTTTATAATCTAGATGGTAAATATAACAAATTAACAGGGATCAATCTACTATATCTATATCTCAATATTTGTTCTAAAAAATATCATTCAAAATGTTATTTTATTCATATAAAAAAATCATCTAATAAGTATTATATTTTGGTGTTTTTTATTATTTTTTTATCACTTAAGAATTAACCTTAGCCCCGGTCAATGATCTATTGTTTTCGATGTGTTATTTGGCATGCTATTCTTTTTTATTTTTTGTATGTCCGAAGAGACATTTGGCATGCTATTTGTTGATGTAAGAGGGGGAAAACCATTTAAATATCACGAAATGCACTTGATTTTGTTTATAGTAACTGTTTCTGAGTGTAAGGTAAAATGTTTTTTATTCAAAAATTTATCCAAATAAATTTTTTTATTATTTTTAAAAAAATATTTTTGACATTAGCACATGAAAATGATTTAAAACATTAAGAAAGGTTTAATTTAAAATAAAAAATAAAAAATATATATATTTTTTTTTTCAAAACTTGAAACACAATGACAAACCGGTATTAATGTTATTCCGTCAATACAGTCTGTTCCTATAAATGGAGAGTCAAAATCTCTTTGTAGGCCGCCCAAGATAGTTGGCAGAGTCGTTCCCATTTTAGCACAAGCCACTAAGAGAGCTTCCTTAGGTGCCAACCGTGTCAAAGTGGAAAGGGACAAGGATAATCCAGAAAATGCAAAAAAAATAACTGGTAAATTCATCCCTGATTCCTTATGATTTATTCCTTTTGATGTGGAAAACCTGGACTGCTGATGTAAACATAATTGTGCAGGAAGAGGGGCAAAAGTACCTGCTTTGAGTGGTCCCAGAAATGCTATGCCTAGGCCGACATTGCCTGTTAAATCTTCACTGCGATCTTCATCAGCAATGAAATCTGCATCAACAGCTTCTTCCTCTATCGATAGTTCTGGAAGCTTGTCTTCAGACTGTAGCAGTAAATATTCAATGAATTCTGTGAGAAGAGAAAGTGACTCCAGAACTGCCAATCATTCTTCCTCTGGTTCAAATGTCAAAACCACATTGAAATTCCCGTCAAGAAGTAAAAACCAGTCAAGGAGCTCTCATCTCTCACCCTATTTGAAATCTATGAACAAGCTCTCGTCCAGCATATCACCTGCTAGCTCTATCAGTGAATGGTCTTTCGGCATCGTTATCACCGACTTCTACCCATAATAAAAAGTCTAACAGTTCAAGATCTAGCTTTGACATTAGCTCTTGCAAAGATGCTTCTGGGGACAGTGATGCCTCCCATGTTTTGGATTCTCAAAACCATTTCGATGATGAAAACTCTGTTGGGCATGGTACCCAAGTGGGGTTGCCAGGGTGAGTGTGTAAAGAAAGTTCCTACAGGAAGAAGTTCAGTTCTCCATCCAGATTCGGCTAAACCCTCAGGCCTTCGGTTGCCATCACCCAAAATTGGTTTCTTTGATGGGGTCAGTTCTGAGTTTCCTTTCATAAGCATTTTAGACTAATTGGGTAGTGATTTTTTCCAAGGAAAAGGAGACAAAAAAAAGTCCACTTATAAAGCCTAGGAAAACCATCATTACAAAATGTAATTTCTTGAAATTTAAGCTAGCAAAATGCCTCCCTTGTTCTTCCAATTTGCATTTGTTTTCAGGGAATTGTTATACTCACATGTGATTTGTCAATTTTGCAGGGGAAACCAGCTGCACGCACTCCAAATAAAAGCAAGCAATCTCATACAGCTCTGCCCAGTGGCTTGCCTGGATTTAGGGCAGGAAGTGTGAATCCAAGTGGAGGGTCAAACAATGCAAAGCTTGGAAAGCTTCAGCCAGCTAGAACAGCAGTTCAGGGTACCAAAATTAGTGATCAGGCACCTGCCTTGGGCATGAAGTCTAAATCTCCCTCGCCTCTGCAGGAATCCTCAAATGCAGCAGCAAGGGCCTCCAGTGCTTTGAAAAATGAGAAACACGGTGCTAGCAAATTTATGAAAGTTCACAACAGAGTTTCTTTTCAAGGTGAAAGAAAAAGTAATTTGAAGGCAGAGAAAATCGGATCAGAAGAATGTGGCACATCACTGAAGGATTCAGAGAGTGGTTTTACTGGAGGCAATGAGAATGCCTGTTCTTTGAAGGTTAAAAACGAGACAGAGAGGAGTGATGCTCCTGGAGAAGATACTAAGATCACTCACCGCAACGGATTGCCTGATAAGACTACCGGCTTGAGTTCTATTCCCAGGGATGAAAGTATGACCTCATTAGAGAAAGTAAGTGAAGATGCAGTATGTAGCCAAAATTATATCAAGAATAGTTTGCCTTCTCTTCACGGCACTAATGAGAAGAAAAAAGCTTCTACTGAAGATCAAGTTGATGGTTTGACCGAACAA
Source organism: Salix koriyanagi (assembly GCA_029228605.1). Taxonomy (NCBI): domain Eukaryota; kingdom Viridiplantae; phylum Streptophyta; class Magnoliopsida; order Malpighiales; family Salicaceae; genus Salix; species Salix koriyanagi. Next base: position 11,452,259 of record CM055332.1, read on the forward strand.
ATTGGAGCTGTAGATTTTTATATGGAGATGCACAAAGAAGCCAGAGGTGATTCTCTTTCCCTTTCTCATGACGATGTAGGTAGAGATGCTTCTGGTATTCAGGAGGAATTCAAACAGTTGTCAAAGCCTACTTGCTCCCCAAATCCTGCTATGGCATCAACAATCGTGGTAGCAGAGAAGGCAGAGGCAGGAATTGAGAAAGCTTCTTTTGAAGACCAAGCTGATGGTTTGACCAAACAAATTGGAGCTGTATATTTTCATCTTGAGATGCACGAAGAAGCTGTTGGTGATTCTCTTTCCCTTTCTCAAGATGATGTCAGCAGTGTTGATTCTGGTATTCAGGATGAATTCAAAGAATTGTCAAAGCCTACTTGCTCTCCAGTTCCTGCTATGGCATCGTCAATGCTGGAAGCGGATAAAGCAGAGGCAGGAATTCATAAAGCTTCTGCTGAAGACGAAGTTGATGGTTCGACCAAACATGGTGATTTTCTTACACTTTCTCAAGATGATGTCAGCAGAGTTGATTCTCATGTTCGGGAGCAGTTCAAAGAGTTGTCAAAGCCTACATGCTCTCCCACTCCTGCTATATCATCAACAATGGTGGAAGCAGAGAAGGCAGAGGCAGGAATTGACAAGGCTTCTGTTGAAGCCCCAATTGATGGTTTGATCAAAAAAATTGGAGCCTTGGATAACCATCTTAAGGTGCACAAAGAAGTTGCGGGTGATTCTCTTTCCCTTTCTAAAGATGATGTCAGCAGAGATAATTCTTGTATTCAAGAAGAATTCAAAGACTTGTTGAAGCCCGCATGCTCTCCCACTCCAGCTATGGCAGAAGCAGCCACCTTGCTAAATCCAGCAACCACTCATGGAAAATCTAAAGATGGTGAAACATCCTAGCAGTAAATTTCTTGAAGGTATTACATGAAACGTGCACCAAATATGTCACCATTGTACTGTGTCATACTCTTGCAACTTGATGAAAGTATTAAATCTTAGATCATGCCAGATTGATCTTGTCTCGTAATTAATCGCAGGTGGGTGTTTACTTGGAGACAATTCTTAACCTACCATCTTGCTAGAATTTACTGCTGGATGTAAATTGTACAGGTGAGTGCAATTCAGACTTACAGGTTCAAACAATTGATAACGGGAGGACGGGGAACTTAATATTCGATTGTGCATTTTATGCCCCATATGCCCATGTGATCGATTATTCATTGGTTTTTTTCTTTTTTTTCCCCCAAGTTATTGTTTAAAATCTTTGCAGCAACCCTTTGGCCGTACATGTTAATGGTCAATGCATGTAGCTATATTTCTTGTAGTGACTCTTGTATATTAAACGCATGGCTCCAGGACGAGAAAAGTGAAAATTAATGCAGGATGATGTTTTCTATGAGTTCACGTAAAGGTCAATTGCATCTATGAATATTCGATCTATTTTAGGCTAGTTAGTTCAGTATCATAAATATTTTTATATTAAAACTGGGGGGGATCATTAATATAAAAATAAAAGCTGTATTTTAAAAAAAAAAGAGGAAAGATTTCAAGGATAAATTACAAATAATCTCTGACATATTATAAATTTATAGAAACAACTCAAGATTAATTACTATTTAAAAAAATAAAATAAAAATCATAAAAGGGTATCAATTACAATTAAAATTGATAAAAATTAAAAAGACAAGAGACCAGACTTTGCGAAGGTATTTTTATTGTTCTTAATAATAATTATGGTAATATAATAGCTGATAATGATAATTACTATCGCCCAATCCAATCGAGCACAATCGGTAATGGTAGCACTATTGGATTGAAATGCAGTGGTAATTGTTTTTATTTAGAATATATAACAATATTTTTTATGTAAAAAAATTATTTTTGATATTAATTCATTAAAACAAACTAAAAACATTAAAAATAAATTATTTTCAAGCAAGAAAAATTTTAAAAATCATGAAAAACAAAGAGCGCCAAAGAGCTGCCATGGGGTTCTGATAAATAAAGAGCATCTGCGGAGACCATTCTCAGTGGCAGTAAAATATTCTTCGACTGAAAATTGAAACCAGAAATTCAATAGTAACTGGAAGGCAGATTAAAAATTGTTCACAGCGGAAACAATAAGGACAATTCCCAATTCTGTAAAAAAAAACTAACAATAAACTATAGAAAATGGGAAAATCTCCATTACAGTTTAAGACCTTGGCTTCTCTTTCTTCTCCTTGAAAAGTGCCAGAAGGGACACACCAGAGACCTTCACAACCTTGAATCTGACACCAGGAATATCTCCGACGGCATGACCTTTACGTCCAAATCCAGCAATCAGCACCTCATCCTGCAACACCAAATCAAACTCCAGGTTATCAGCAAACAGTCCAAATCCTTTAGAGTACTCAGATGAATCACTTTCACACAAAGATTACTCACATTTTCTTCAATATAGTTTAGGCAACCGTCGTTGGGAACAAAAGCAGCAATCTTCTTTCCATTTTTGATCAGTTGAACTCTAGCACACTTTCTGATAGCAGAGTTAGGCTGCTTGGCCTCAATACCTCTGTAAAAATAGCACGGCCAAATAGTACAAATAAGCATTTAAGGCTTTAAAGTTTAACAAGGCAATTTTAAAAAACCACAAGGCAGCCTTACATTTTCTCAAGAACAATGCCTTTGGCGTGAGATGAACCAGCAAATGGTTTTTTCCATTCATTGCCAAGGTTGGACTTCTTGTAAGACTTGTCAGCCCACCTCTGCCTTCTGCGGTGGGACTTGAGCTTGCGACCAGCTCCCATACCTCGTGTCTTACTGCATTGACATCACTCAAATAATTCAGAAAAATAACCTTTCCAAATTTAAATTGAGAAAACCCAATACAGTGTCCTAAATAACTATCAAGTCATGAACAATGCACATTACAAACATAACTACTTCTAGTGCTTCTAGCCATTAAATTTGATATAGCAAGATAAATAATATCCCATCCCATTTCAGAAAACAAATTAAAAAAAAAAATGTATTGCCCTTGTGGAAGGGGACATCTACCAGAAAAGACCACTGCAAAGTGCAAACCCACCAAAACAAAACATTTTCCAGTCGGTAGAAAAAAGTTTGAAAATTAACTAAACCGGATTCAAATGACAAAACCTTGAAGAGCCTAATAATCAAATATCTGCTTAATCAATGAATAGACATATTAGAGCTCGGTCTCCCTATTTTTAAATCCAATCTCACAGGTACCAAATTTAATTCTCATAAAAAAAAAAAAAAAAAAAATGGCATCCACCATGACTAGGACTAAGGTAATAGAACATAAATCTACAAAAAAAGATGGTCAGATTTTCATAAGCCCTACAACAGGGCTTAATGTTTAAAACTTAAAAAGATTTTTTCGTGTTTTCTCATCTTCAACTTAGATAAGAAAACATTAAGATGCTGTAAAAAAATCAGAACAAATAGAAAGAACCCTAAACGTCACAAATTCTAGTATAGAAAAGTATTCGAGGAAGAATTGAAGCGTACCCCATGGTTACTGAGATAAGTTGTTCGACAACGAAAAGGGTTTTGAAGCTGTTGAGAAGAAGAAGCTGCTGCCAAATAAAAACCCGAACCCTACAAATGAAGCGGATGTTGTCTTATATAAATACGTATGAGTGGGCTGGTTCGGCAAACAGCTTGTTGGACTTATATTTGGGCTTTCAGTTTATAGGCTTACAGAGGAGCCTGTAAAGGTTAATTAGTTCTTACCAGAATATATATATATATATATATATATATATATATATATATATATATATAAAGAGGGAGAGGAGTATTCCATTTGCATTACGGGTCGTTACTTTAATTGTTCATGTGACTTTTTTTGATGTGTGGTGAGAGGTGTCACGTGACAATTAGTTTTTAACGGACTCCTTTTTCTTTCATTTTGAGTTTGATTTTAACAATTTATTTTTTATAGTTAATTATTGCTAAATATTTTTTCACCACTTGATTGCTTTGCTGTCATTTCCTATTTTATAAATCAAATTATTATATTATCATAATTAATTGGATCCAATCAAGTTACATGGGTTTTTTTATATATTTTTAAAAACACTTTCATCTATCATTTTTTATATATTAAAAGATATTTAAATCAGTATATACTATACAATGCAGCTCCCGACACCGATGTAGCTGTGTCTAATGTTAGGTCTAAAATCTGGAGGTCAGTCCAGTCATTTTCTTCCAGTGGGTAGCAGCGTGTCTACCTCCATTTAGCTACTAATAAATAAATATTAAATAGAACTATTTTAAATAAAACTTTTTTAAAATATAGTTTCAAACACACCTGTAAAACAAAATCATGTGTCCTGTTGGTAGCTTAATTAATCCGTTAACATGCTTGATTTCCCAGTCCACTTCCATGTGATGAATTGTTCCAGAACATGATTACCTCCCGTTGAACGCTCGCTAGACAACGGAAAATGCTGGGATGCGGGATAGCTAAACAATGTCGGCATTGTTGACGAGAATGATTGCATGACTAATGATGCTGTCTGGGAAAATATTCTGAGGCTTCTCACGAGTGCATAATTGCATCAGTCAAACCGTTTGTAAGCTTTTTCCTGTGTATTGGAAGATACTCGATCGATTCGGATGGAAACAGGTGAAGGAATATTTGAGCAGACGCATTGATTAAGGCAAGCGAGAGGAAAAAATGAAGAAAAAAAAAGATGAGGAACCAGCTAGCTTGGTCTTGTACAAGAAACATGAATTCATTAGCCAAAGTAAACTTGGAATATCTCCGATAATACAACACAAGTGTCCCTTTTTTTTCTGATTCCAAATCAATACATAATTCATGCTGATGCCGTACTAGCACAGACCAGTTGCTTCGTGCAGTGAACTAGATGATACCTAATAGAAAATCAAAAGCCTCTGCAACCATCAGATGAAACAAAATGGAAACCCCTGAAACTCACCAGTTTCCAAGAAACTATACAGCAGTCTTCAAAAGAGCCTAGTATTTGAAACAAATTTATCCATCATGCTAAACTTGGCAGCTACCAACCAGGCACCTGCAATTTATATGAACAAGAACATTACAAGATGGGAGAACGGAGAAAGCATTCAAACCAATAAAACAATCATAAAATGCGTTGTAACCTGCCACTAAAGCTTGGCTACTTCTGACCCTTCTTCCATAAGACCCCGATTTTCTTCAACACGTTCCCGTTTTTCTTCCTTGGTGAGTCATCCATATCTTCAGAGCAAGGTGAAGCCATAGTTCCCGCAGTGCGATTATAGTTGCTGTCAAGTGAACCTGTTCTCTCCACAAATTTACCATTGTTCCCAGTTGAAAGAATAGCAGCAGCTGCCTCAGCGGCCTTCCTCCACTGGTCTGCCTGCACCTTTAATCTCCTCAATTCAGCCTCCATTTCAGTGTTTGCTGCCTGGGCTGCATCCAGTTCCTCAGCCACCCGTGCTGCTCTTCTGCTACTTTTATCTGCTTCCTCTGTCATATAACCAAGTTTCATTAGAGCTTCATGTTCTGAAGCCCTTGCAGTTTCTGCCATTGTAACAGCTTCATCATTAACTTTGCTTTGCTCTATTTCCCCTTTCTTTATTTCTGTCCTGAGTGTTTCATTTTCCTTAGCTACTCTCTGCACCTGAGCTTCCTTATCCGCCAAACTTGCCTTCAACTCTGCCAGATCATGCTCTAACTTCTTCAGCCCCATTGCAAGTTCCGATTCTCTCTCACTTGGCTTATTTTTCTCAACCTTCAAGGTCAGTTCCTCATTCTCCTCAGAAATGCCCTGCAATTCAGTTTCCTTATCCATCAGGTTGGCCCTCAACTCTTCAATATTATTTTTGGCTTTCTTCAATTCTGTTTCCAATTTAGCCTCTCTTTGGCCTGATTCCAGTTTTGTAAGTTCAACTTGCTCGTAAGCACTTCTAATCTGCAATGTGCTTTGAATATATTCCTCCTGGTATCTAGCCTCGGTTGCTTCTAGTGAGGATCTCAACTGACCTACTTCAAGATTCAAAAGGTTCATCTCTGCGTTGAGCTGTTTTGTTTCCTCATTTTCTACACTTTCATGTGAAACTTGAACATCCCCTGTAGGATTCTTGACCATTTTCTCATTGATATTGGCCAGATCTGCTTGCAATTTACTCACAAGTTCCTCTAAAGATTTTTCTTGAGCTCTTGATTGTTCCAGCTCCAATGATAAGGATTTGTAAACCTCCATGGCTTTGACATCATCACCCTGCAGCATATCTGCAGTTGCATTTGCTTCTTCCAATTGCTTTTGAGTTTTACTAGCAAGTTCTAGGGCTTGAGCTTCAGATTCCCTGGTATCACTGAGCTCAATTTTCATTTTTTCAACAAGGGAGAGAGTTTCAGTTAGTTCCAGCCTCAACCCCTGTAATTCAGCATGCACTGACTCCACATGTTTTGTTTGGGAAGCTTCAGATTCCACTACCATATCCAGCTGAGTTTTGAGCCTCTGGGTTTCATTCATGGCAGAAGCCAAGGCTGCAGAATCGATCGAGTGCTGCTTCTGCACAGCCTCCAGTTCAGATTCCCAAACTTTATCACGACCATGAGAGATTTTACGGAGCTCTTGAACACGGACATCTTCAGAACTAGAAAGCTCCATCAGTTGTTGTTGTGATTCCTCGAGTTTTGCTGACATGGTTAAAAGTTGCTTCTTGGTATCTTCAGCTTCCTGCTGGGCCCGCCTCTTCCATGACTCTGAAGAGTTCAGTTGCTCTTTTGACTTCTTCAGATCCTCCTGGAGTTGTGCAAGCTGTGATTCCAATTCAGATATTCTGCTTGGACGCTTCTTCTGTGCTCGCTAGACAGAGAGAGGATAGCAAAGTGAGTAAACAACAGTAATTTGTGAAAATATTATTAATACAAAAGGTTTCTTTTTCAAGAAACAAAATCGACAGAGAAGTTTGACAGTTGAAAAAATTATATGGCTAAGAACGCTCAAATGATGTGGACAGGCATTTGTAGCAGTGACATGGCCAACTGTAAACGAAGCCTCACAGGTAATTCTGTATAACCATTAACTAGCTGTAGCTGATTACCTCAGTTGCTGGACTTCGTGGTGATCTCCTTTCAGTGACTTTAGGGCTTCTGTCTTTTGGGGTCCTACTTGCAGGAATTGGCGAGACACAGTCAGTTTCTGCTCCAGGTGTCTTGAGTTGGCGAGTTCGAGGTGTTGCTGGAGATTTCTTCCGGGGCACTTCCAACGAGATGGTTCTGCACTCAAAGTTAGAGGAATGACAACCAGAGCTTGAGAAAATACAATAAGAATGAAATAAAACAAAAGGAATAACTAAATTGCAACAATGTAAAACTTAAACAAATATGTTTCAAAAGTGTAAATGCCAGGACTAATCAGGCTATATCAGTTAGTTGCTAGATGATCAATTTACTACATCTTGAATAGATTGGCCATGCAAGAATTCCTAGTGTACCAGTGTGTTGTAAGGTGATACAATTCTATACCTGCCACTTTTTGAATGGATAACCATACTAGATTTTAAACATTCACCCACCACTTAGATCTTGATGCCTCATCTGATTTACTGTCACTAATTATGTCTGAGATACTAGTTGATATGCTTTACTGACTGCTGGGATAGGAAAATAGTTTTTTTCTTTTCAAGACTTGGATTCAATTGGTAACGTGTTAAAACTTTATTTTCCTGTCCTGGTGTGATACTCAAACTCGTCCTGCTCCTTGTACAAAAAACCTTCCAGTAATAAGTCCATTCAATTAAATTATCTGTGGGATGCACGTTTAGTTACCAAATGATTCTCTAAATCATTGATACAAGTTCACTTACACTTAGAGTTGGAATTAAACGGACTTAAATGAAAGCATTTTTCTGAATGTAGATCAGAAAAACAGAGCAGGAATGGGTGAGTCAAGAACATAATATTGAGGTCCCATTCAGTTAATGACATAATAAGAAAACAGATCACACGAAAAAAATACAAACACCAAGTGGGGGTAAGAACATTGTAATACTACAAAGGAAATGACGATCTTACTTTCCTTTTGGTGTCTGCATTATGCCTTCTATCTTCTTCACTAGAAGTCCTCTTCTTGAAACCCCACCTGGCCCACACCACCTGCAGTTCTTTGGAGGAAATCTTGGGATGAGAAAGAAATTCAAAACGAAATTCTAATATGTATGTGTATATATATATATATATATATAAGAGAAAGAATAGTGTGGTGCTGAAAATGATGACAGCCACCGCAAATCAGTATGCACAAACCTAACAAGCAAGCAAAAAATGCAATGCCTTCAAACAAACTCCTCAGAAACTACCCCCACTACCACCAACCAAAACCACCAGACGAAATTAAAGAAAAGGGTGTAATCAGAAGACCTCATCACATATCATCACATAATGCAACTTTGCAACTTTCTTTTCTCTTTCCTTTCTTTTCCCGTTCTTTTTACTCAAGTACTTATATTGTGCTCCAAACACGGTTGTAAAAAGAACAATGGGCCAGAACCAGATAAATGATGATCAGCATAACAAAAATGCTCTGTTCATTTGGAAAATGTCGCGTCACCTTGTTTATAATATAAAATTTATTTCCATTCTTAATTGAAATAGTTTTGCCTGTCTACTTCTGTAAGTGGTGTGAAAAAAAACCACACTCCATGACAGCTACAAGCACAAGAGGAAAAGAAGAACACAGTAGAAACATCAAAACTTGCAAATCAAGTGTAACAATAATGGAAAATAAACTTGGCATTACCCAGAAATTAGGCAGCCAGAGAAAAATTTGAAAGGGAAACATTCCTAGACTTCTATATTCTGTAAGATTTTCAGAAGACCCTTGAAGAGATTATAATTTTGAAAAGTGAGAGACTACCTTGTAGACTCTAATAACAACAACATATTACTAACGAAACTGAAAACAAATTAGCACCCAACATATGAAGCACTCTGCACCTTAAAAATCTCTCCCTCTTTAGAGTTTTAAACGCTTAGATCTACACAGCATTGATTTAAAACAAGCTTCCCTGAAAGAAAAACGAAACTAAAAAAAGAGAGTAGAAACACACAAAAAAAAAAAAACTAAAAAAAAAAAACTTCTTTCAAACCCACCAAAGAAAAATCTCAGCATAAAAAGCTTAGAAAACCAACCTCAGAAAAGAGAAAAACCAAAACAGAAGAATGTGTAACAAAACAAAAACATAACAGGTTCGCATTTGGGGCTTACCAGAAAATGTCTTCTGCTTCGAAGGAGCCTTATTTTAATGTAAAGAAGAGAGAACAAAACCCTAGTTTAGCTAAACCAAACAAGATTCGAGTTTTGAATTGGTGGACAGAGAGAGAGAGCAGGTAGCTGCTTATGCGCTCAGTTCTCGAGACTCGCTCTCTGAGTGTTCTATTTGCCCGTCTTTGTTATATTTTGTCAGTGGGAAGGGCGAGTAATAAAGCAAAAGCTTACTGTACAAATATATGCTGATATAATTAATTTTAAATTAAGAGACGTTATTATTTTTTAAGCTCTCCATCACTATCACGCGCCGATTTTCGAAGACTTGTTTTGCTTGCACCTGAGCAAATGAAATCATATCCATAGAGCATGGCATTGGGATGCCATCCGCTGCGCTAAAAGATAAAAGAAAGAAAACTATGTTGGAGTTATTATGAGATCAGACAAGATCAGATTTATGAAGGAAAATCTGGGAACCCAGAAAATTATAGAATTTCAGGTTGGCCATGAGAAACTATAATCTCTTCACGTGATCTCAAACAGATTAATTTTTTTTGGAATTTCTTTGAAAACTTCAATTCTTTACGGGTATGAGTTAAACAAATAAAACTTTTATTTGTTTCGGATTTTTATAAGATGAAAGCACGTTCTAACTCGAATCAGAGACTTATAAGATAGATCTCAAATTTTTTGTCATCATAAATAAGACGCGTATTGATACTCAAACAAATAATCATCGAAACATAATTTTTTTTTCTTAAAAAAGGTATATAAAGATAATTTTTCCTTGGTTAGAAAGAAATAGGTAAGTGAATTGGGAATCATTGTATATAAACCTTTGTAAAAAAATAAACCTTGTTAATCAAGCAATAAAAGAATACAAGTTTTGCAATTCAATATATTTTATTCTCAATTTCTTTCTACTCTTTCTTAAATATCTTCAACATTAATTGTTTATTTAGGAAAAGCGTTTATAAAAATGATATTTGAGCCTATGATTCACGGTCGATTGAAGTTCTAAATCAATAAACAATAGCAATGATAGAGAATAGCAAGATTAAGGCTTTGGAGGAACATGAAAGAAAGAAAGGTGGAAAAATATAATATTTATCCATGAGGAATGAATAATTCATATTACAATATTATGGTTACACTTGACACATTAACAAGAGGTATAGAAACATATAGAAAAAGGGAGGACCAACTTGATATTTGGTGTATCAACTTCTGAAGTTCAAATGGTTAGGTATAATATAGCATTGTCTAAGGTGGATTTGCTAAATAAATTTAGGGGAAAATATGAGGGATTAGATAAGAAATTACAAGAAATTATTTAAAACAAACTTTATTGTAGTACAAATAATGGGTTGAGATAACATTATTTTACTTGGAGAGCAAGGCAATGATATGTGGTAGAATATGTGGCTAGTTGAGAAGAGTTTATAAGGTTTATTTGCATTAGATTTGACAATAGAAAATATATTGTAGAGAAACTCAACAAATTTGTGCAAGTTAAGAGGGTGTTTGACACTATGTTTTAAAAGTATTTTTGAAAAAAAATATTATTTTAATTTTTTTTTGTGTTTTTATATCATTTTGATGTGCTGATATCAAAAATAATTTTTTTAAAAAATAAAATAATATTATTTTCATGAATTTCTGAATGAAAAAGGCACTTTCAACCACAATCATACTCTCAACAGACACTTAAAGGTATGAATGAATATGTAGAAAGATTTGAGAAACTTAAGTCCTTGCATTAAATCCTTCCCTTCCTAGAATATTATTATATTTTAACCTTTAAAAAGTGGGAATACACACAATAAAAGATATCCTACCTCATTAAACATTTCACATGTTAAATACCTTACTACATACACACAAATATGTGTGTGTGTGTGTGCGTGTATTTTGTATTTGTAAAAATATATGTTTAATTAGATTATCTTAGAGATCAAAAGAATTTTTTAAGCCCTAAAAGTTTATAAATTAAAGTATATAAATTATGGATGACAAGATGAACAAAGTCCTTTTCACCCTCTCAAAAATTTTCTTCACCTTCCTCTAACTTTAAATGATGGAGATCAAATAAAGATATAAAACAAGGATAGATAAAAGAACTTCCAACTGAGGATAAGAGAAAGATTGTGCTATTATGCAAAATTAGATTAGTGAGCATAAATAGTTTAGGTTATAATAATTAAATCATCTAAAGAAAATAATATATATCAAGACAAACTTGCAAACAAGATATTATATAAAGATATTAGTATGAATACTAAACATATATCCAAACTTGCATAAGAGATCAAAACACAATCCTAACACTAAACAAGAAATGTATTAAAAATATAAGTTCTAACAAAGTAAATCACATACTAAAGGCTTGAAGCACTTAAAAAACATTATTAAACTTTGTTGTTGTAAAATATTAATCATTTATCCTTTAGACTTTTTTGCTCCTCACATAGTATAAATAAGATGCATGCAAATAAGCCTCTTAATATTCCAACAACATCATTTTGTTTAGATGCATTTATAAATAAGGTTAACAAACCAAAATAATTTGACTCGAATGTTTCTCTGTAAAGACTTGAACTTAACTCTAGATGAGGAGGAAAAACAAAACAAAACAAAGATAATAACACTTTTAGGTATATTGCTACATGAATGTATATTTTTAGGTGTTTTTGTTGTTGTTTCTTTAATTTTAATTTTACATGGTGGCGCATCCGGTGATGATTATTTTTTTACCATCGCACGACGCCACATGTGCCGCCTAAAAGAAGTGTGAGACCGAAAATTATCAATGCATCAATCCGACGAGACAACGGTGTTTGCAGGAAAAAAATAGAATTACTTAAACACTCGTAAGCCAACTCTTGGATTTTATCTTTATGAGGGCATATATGTATTTATATATTTTTTAAAAATATGAAATTTCAGTAACACCCCTGTATGCAACTCTTGGTTTTTGTCTTATTGGGGGTATTATGACTATTTTATTATGCACAAAAATATAAAAAATAAAAAATACCCCTGAGTTCAAGACTAAAATTTGAGGTGCACTAAGGGGTAAAATAGTGCTCTGTGTCAATCACTTACTATCCCTCGATCTCCTTGAGTGTCTGCCGAAGAGAATGTGCTTATACCACAAATGACACTCATCGATTTTTTTTTATTAATGTGAATATCCGAACCAACTTATGTGTATCTCAATTAATCTTATGAGTCCCTGAAGTGAATACCATGTAAATCTACAATGATCATCATATTAGCAACAATAGAGCTCAAAAATAAAGATCACGGGGATGTAAACCTCTTAATCCCAGCTCGTACCACTAGTCCACCTATTTCACCCCTCTATTTTTTAGCATGTCAACCATCAACTCTACCTCCATCAGCTATACATTCTTCACCAGTTGAGCCATTTTTTCCCATTATTCCACAACTTGCTCATCCAATGATCACACACATTAAAACAAACAATTTTAAACCAAAAATCTTGCTGATCGTGAAGCTTAGCCTTCAGAGCTCACTTCCCATCATCAAACCCTCTGACTTCCTCATTAAAAATAGGAAATTATTGTATATACTAAAAAGAGATCAGGGTTCGGTTACTGTAGCATGTGAGACAAATCACTATGGATTACAATAGTGTTGCTCAGTTTTCGGTTCGTTTTGGGTCGTTTGGTTCGTATTTTTTCTGATATTTAACTATTCTTGCACACTCAGATACAACGAAAGGCCTGTACCTCAGTGGAAATCAGGCGCGCCTGTTTCTAAGGAGGGCAGGGGTTCGACTCTTGCCTAGCGCGTTGA